>JAOPUD010000044.1:15791399-15803985 GCA_027122715.1 Trisopterus minutus
TCTCTCTCTCTCTCTCTCTCTCTCTCTCTCTCTCTCTCTCTCTCTCTCTCTCTCTCTCTCTCTCTCTCTCCAGCCTGGGAACCACGAAGAAGGGGATCGGACCTGTGTACTCTGCCAAGGCCGCCCGGAGCGGGCTCAGGATATGTGACCTCATGTCAGACTTCACGCAGTTCTCTCAGAGGTCCGTTCCACTCCACCCCAGACCGTTCTCCGGGTTTCACCTCCGTTCCTTCAGAGAGTGGTTGGGGATTCTGGTAGCCAAGCCAAATGAGGCGTGTTTGTGTGTATCTCCTAATGCTGGTACACATAGACAGTTCTGTACTTGCTGTGCTATGGGTACTGTAAACAAATAATTAGTCATCCATGTCTGTCAATCTCTTTTCCTCTTTTGGGTTCATTTAGGTATAAGGTGCTGGCCCAGCAGTACAAGTCCATGTACCCCACTCTGGAGATAGACATAGAGGGGGAGCTGCTCAGACTTAAGGTACCAGAAGTCCAGTATTGACTGTGAATGTATCTGCGCTGCTATTCACCAGGGAAGTGATTCTTCACAATTCATCCCGAATTCCGAGTTTTCAGAGAATAATGACCCACAGGAATCATGCAGATCTATAGATAACATTTGTATCTGAGTGCTGAGTAATGATGAGGCTATCACTTCCAGTGCAGACTCAAGCCCTTATTATCATCCCTGAAACAAGTGATCTCGCACACTATGCTGGTTTGTTGACGATATCAGTCACAGACTGAGCTAGACGTTTAATAGCCCAAGTGACATTTCATAAGTGAATATCAACAGAATATCTGGTGTATTGAGTATTCCTGCAAATGGAATGATGGATGTGTTGATTCGTCTTTGTTAATCATAATCTAGAAAGGCAGCTAGCTAAAGTTTCTGATAAGGTAGCTAGCTCAAGAAAGGGTTTAAAAGACTAAAGGTACCAGTACCATGTGAGCCACTTGTTACAGCTGCTGCTTTACCAAAAACCTACCTTACAAAACCACAAACCATAACCCAAAACCGGGACCTGAACTGAACCAGCAATTGATAAGATCCTGGACACACCTTAGACAGTACCCTAAGCAAGCTGTCGACTGTTACATTAAAGTATGTTTAACTCTTGTGTGTGTGTGTGTGTGTGTGTAGGACTACGTGCAGAGGGTGAAGCCCATGGTGAGAGACGGGGTGCACTTCATGTACGAGGCTCTTCACGGCCCTCCTAAGAACATCCTGGTGGAAGGAGCCAACGCTGCCCTCCTGGACATCGACTTTGGTCAGTGAGCCATTCCTCTCCAAGTCCTCCCAGGTTAAACCTCCTCAGCTGGTCTAACTCCAGCTGGCTCACGATCAAACTGGTTACCTTTCTATCAAAGGTTACCTATCTAGATGACCCCATCTGAAGGCCACTCAGCTCAGACCTGTGTTAAAGAGACGGGGCTGTTGAATGTGAAAGCTGCACATTATCACACACAACAGCGTCTCTTAACATGGCTTTTATTATTACCTGTCAATTCCCTGATGACAATCAAGTGCACCTTCCTATACAAGTTCACAACAGGTTCCTAGTACCTCCACTGCACCAGTCCCCTGAGGCAGTACATAGGCATACAATCTAGTAGCTCCACTGCACCAGTCCCCTGAGGCAGTACATAGGCATACAATCTAGTACCTCCACTGCACCAGTCCCCTGAGGCAGTACATAGGCATACAATCTAGTAGCTCCACTGCCCCAGTCCCCTGATGCAGTACATAGGCTTAGATAGATTCATCTTCCTGATAGAGTAACGGTGTGCTGCTGTTCTAATGAAAGCTTGCTTGGAGCCCCTCCTCTCAGGCCACCGGTGAGTTCCCTCCTTCCTACTGCAGTGTGGGGGCTGCTTCCAGAGGGTGACCTGCATCTCACTGAGGCCGGGGCAATACGCCTCAAAGACTGATCACCATTCATTGTATTTAACAATCTTTCGACAAAGGCGAAGTGAATAGTCACTATTCACGGAGCCTGAGGGGAATAATTGTTTTAGTATACTACACATGAGCACTCCAAAAATAAACAAGATAACACTTTTTGCCAGGATTTATTTGTTCTTATGAGCGGTTTATTTGTTTTTACTAGTGTGACGAGACGACCGTCACGCGCGATGAAAACAATATCCCGAGTTTGAGATCTCAGTCATGGGATATTGCCCAATATCCCGAGATAGTGAACCAATCAAATTGCGCTATCTCAGGAGGCTCACATGCAGCCTTAACTAATGATTGATATTGATAAGTATTGATAAGTATTGATAATTTTAATGACCTAAAAAGACCAGGAATTACCATGCTGGATTTAAACACTTCTGTTTAACACTTAATATGACCTTCCACTGGTCTTCATTGATAAATACTCCAATGTCGATACAACATGTAAAACACTCAAATATTGTAAATAAGTATGGATCCTTGTTTGTGTAACAAACCCAGCTGCTGGAGTCGGTAGTCCAGTCCCTTATTGATATATATTGAACATGTTTCATATTGATATTGATCAAAAGTCAACAGGATAAGATAATTAATAGTTGTATTGCCCAGGTCTCTCACTGTTCCCTCACCCTCACTCTACTGTTCAGAAGCACTGGGGAACCGCGCACCACCGGGCGATCAGCCCTCCACCTCCTCCCCCCCCGGTCTCAGCCCCTCCACCTCCTCCCCCCCCCGGGCTCGTATCCTGGCTGTGTTGACTCAGGAGCGTATGCAGCCAGTGTAGCTTCCTCCACATTCACTCACCGTTCAAGATTGTCATTGTTTAACTGTTTAGCGTCCAACCGGTTATCCTTTGTGAGAACCAAATATGAGCTTCAGGCTGTGATCGCGTGACGCTGTAAGTGCACAACCTGTTATTATCAGCAGAGTTTGCGCCCAACGTGTTCAATCAACAGTCTCGGTCACTCAGTCTCCCGCTATGGACTGGTAACCACAACACAATCCTAGCAACGTTGTTATTAGAGCCACTCAGCACCACACTGTGCTGTGTGACAGGCAGGCCAGTGGTGTTCTCTGGACAGCTTATCATCAGTGCCAAGCTGATAAGTAGGATCATTCTGTGTTGGGTTTTTTTCCCTGTGGCCTGGGAATCATTCATTTGTGTTTATAAAGTTATTCAGCCCCTGGACAAAACTAATCTTTACGACTAGGAGAAGCAAAGCAAACATCTCATTCTGCACATTCAGTTCTTGGAACAAGGCTAAGAGTAAATGGATAAGTGAAAAACACACTTGGCAGTAATTATCTAACATAAACCAAATCAACATACTAGGAGGTAGAAAGGTAATCAGCATATAGGTTATGTACATACGTGTGTCTGGGTCTGCCTAATGGTACAGTCTTTAAGGTGCAGGCGCTTTCCCTCCAGCTCTCTGTTCATAGTCTGATATTTGTTCAGCTGCGTTCCTCATTGACGTAGACAAGCCATGCATCTCACCACCTCTGTCGAGTTCAAAATAACTTTACATTTATTTGAGAATGATGATACCCAGACCTATAATGGCACATCAATATTCTTTGTCATTAGGAAATATCCAACTTAATTTCATAAAAGTGACAATCAATATGCCAATAAAAAAAGTGAACCAAATTAAATATAAATATGCCGAATTCAGGGAACCCACTCAGCTACCAGATGCCCGGGCCAAGAGTGTCCTTTCAAACGTTTCTAGTATATTTCTCAAAGTGAAGTCAATCATTGATCAATCATGTTCTTAGCTTAAGAGTGGTCCCCATGCCTGCGATGGTTCGTTAAACATTATTTCAACCTGTAAGAACAGATGGTGAACATTTACATACATGTCAATGACATGTACCCTGACCCTATGACAATACTTGCCCTAGTTCTAAAAAGTGCAGGCAAAAGTACCACTGATGTAGAATGGTACTTAACTAGGTCTTATGAGCCCGTGAATACAATGACTGACCCCGGCCTGGAGCCCTAGAGGAAGCGCTCCACAGCCGCTGGTCGGCGCTGGCATCCTTCTGATGGACGGAGACGCAGGCCTGCAGCCACACGGCCGGTAGAGAGGAGGTGGTTGCAAGGTCGACCGACCGCATCTCCAACAGCGCGGTAAGAGAGCAATAAGAGAAGTAGAGATTGGAATGAGAAAATAAGAAATCTCTCTTTTTAATAGTACCGTTCTGATGCTTCCCCACTCCCCTGTAATCCACATAAAACTGCTGGCTTTCATCTCAGGGTTAGTTGTTTATATTTACAATGTGAATATACACAGAAGATGAACAGACATTGTTCTGTGTCTCTGTGGCTGGCAGGTCACGGTCCTAATGTGGCCGTGGCCTCACTTACTGAGTTGCTCGTTTCAGACCGCTGCAGAAAACCTCCGCTTGGCTCTAGCTTCAGAAACACTCTGGAGAATGTAGTTTGTGGGGACGATTCTGCACTGCCTGATCAATAAGAAGAGATTGGCTGCTGAAAAGCTATTTGATCCTGAAAACGTGAAGCATTTTTTCATAATTTCTCTCCAAAAAAAACACACAAAATGGTCGAACAGAAAATAATGTCCAGATATGTATCCAGGTGTTCTGCAATTTCTTAAAAGAAAGGGAAAAAATAAAAAAAATAGTTTCAACATGATTACATTAGTTTGGTGATCGTTTCACGCTAAAATTGAATTCACGCACAAAGGTTGATGAATGGCCCAGCCCTATCACCCAGCCACAGAGATATGTGGTTACACTAGTTATGCTAATGTCCAAAACTGACCGCGGGTTCGGGTCACAGTGACTCATGGTTTGCTGCTGCCAAGTCAGGAAATGAGCCATTGCAGCTGGAAACCTATCTGTTGGAATACCAGACTTTTAAATCCAAACTTTTGTGCATGCAAATGAGTATGATACACTGGTTATCATAGAGAGTAAAACATAGGGAGGTTGTTCACCTCTCAGCCTTGTGTCACACCCACTAGGTAACAACATAAGGTGAAACCGTAATTCAACAGACAGTTCCCCCCTGCACTGTGGTCTGCTGGGCTGCAGAACGGTGCTCCGATGCTGACCCACCAATCTGCCCTGTATATACTGACTGTACCTACTGAGCAGCTATAGCTGGCTCACCTAGCCAGTAGAAGGGACTAGGGTGTTGTCGGGGACAGGGTTAATGCCATATTAGGGTTGTATTGAAAAGGAGAAATGATGGTCATTGTTTATTAACCAGCGGTATGTCTGTCACCTACTGGTACTAGCTAGTCACTTACAGTCAGGACACCTCTGGACTGCGAGTCCCCTCACGCCTCAGGTGCTGCAGACAGTGCTGAGGTTATTATAAACCACAGCGCTCTGCTGGACAAACTCAGCCAAGACCCCGCTGAGAGATCACCTGATCAGGCATCATTTTCTTCTCTATGGGAAAAATCTGAGCTAGAGTTGTGTGATTAGGGAACACCCCTACATCATCAACCTCATTAATGTCCCCATAACAGCGGCTATGGTAAATGGTAAATGGTCCTCATTCATACAGCGCTTCTATCCAAAGCGCTTTACAGTGTCGACTGACATTCACCCATTCATGCACACGCTCACACACCGACGGCGGAGTCACCCACGCAGGGCGACAGCCAGCTCGTCAGGAGCAGTCAGGGTGAGGCATCTCGCTCAGGGACACCAAGACACTCAGCTAGGAGGAGCCGGGATCGTTATTAATGCCGTCATTATGTGAGAGAATCAGACCTAATGAGTCGCCACTGTATGCTGTTAAAAGGAATTACAGTCTCCTTTTTTATAAAAAAGAAAAGAAACAAATAAAGAGAGTCCATCTTCACAGTTAAGGATCAAAAGGGGCGTTAATGTTTGACGTTTGTTTGTGAGTGGCTCCCCTGAGGTCCCCAGCTCTGATTGACAGGTCAGGGAGGTAACATGTCACTCAATCAATCAATCAATCAATAACCTTTATTTTCCCTCGAGAGACACTGAACTCTACAACAAACACTAAAACACTAACGTGCGTGTGTGGAGGACGCCTGCCCCACCACGCATTAAAATGCTCCTGGAACAACAAGTTCAGAGGTAAGTGGTTCCTCCTCGCGTTGCCGTGGCAACAAGCATGTCCCTGGCGAGAAGGACTAAAGTGTGTTTGTTTGCATTTGTAATTAGACATCGTCAGTGTCTCCAATGAGCCCAGAGAGGAGCAGGATGTCTGGAGGACTACACCCCATATGAGTTGTTTCTGGCTTTACATGATACAAGATGTAGTTCATCACTTTCCTCTAGTTACCAACTTTGTTGCCGTGGCCCTTTCTGTGATGAACCCATATGGTAGACGCTGGCTGATAACATAACTGTAGGGTGAAAAGCAACAGTTGTGGAGGTTATTTTAGACGTACACACCCCCTCATCTGGCCTCTGCATTCATAACTGCCCGAGAATATGTTGCATCGCCTTACCCATAAAACTATTAGCAATTAACAGGGTCAGGCTCAGATCGTTACCTATGAAGTTGTGTTTCATGCAGGCCAATTTCAAGTAGCCCCCATCTGCAAAGCATGTCGAGCAGACTTAACCATATAATTTATCATCCCCGCTGGAAGTGGGTTTATGTGTGTGCTTGTGCATGATGGATGAATAACACTGGTGTGTGTCTTGCTTGGAGGAGACGACATTAAGATGTTGGTCTCAGAGGGGGCACAAGGGCGTCTGTTTCCCCAGCTCAAACCATAACAGTGTCTGTCACCTTCGATGGATGAGGCCGATGAGGCCTTGTGCTTGTCTCAGTCATACCGGGGCTATGTCTTTCTTTCAGTTTATTGCGCTTTGCACTTGTTTCTTTATGATCTCTCTCTAATTTTTTCATCTGTTTACATCCCTTTTCAGTCAAGGTATGCGTTCCTTTAGTTTGAAAGCGAACTGAAAATTCTATGCTTGACTTGACGTAGGGTGAATCAATTATTTCCCGTCTCTCTTGATACTTGAAGCGCTCTTGAAATCGATGTAATTTCCTCTTGTCGTTCTTCTCATTCTTAGTAATGTAACTGTTAGCGGCGGTTGAAGCCAGGCGCTGTTAGTATTTCAGGGAATACGAGTAATGATTGTTATTGTTAGCATTGTTCTGCTGGCCTTAAAAGGACATGTAGCTCAAAGACAGTTCAGTCCTCCTGTGTTTAAAGTCCCCCATTCATGTAAGACCCAGTAACCCTGCTATAGAAATGGGTTTTAGCAACCCATTTATAATCAGACAACTTTCTTCAAACAACGTTTAATCAATTAAAACCTTTGGTTAAAGCTAGGGTAAGCAATTTATTCTCGAAGCATTTTCTGTCAACATATTTGTGGAAATTCTCTCTGCAGCCTGAGAGCAAATCAATAAATCAAATGCTCAGCCGTCCGGGGGAGCCGCTTTGGATGGAAGCTGGAAATGAGGTCTTAGGGACAATTTATTCTTAGTTTATTTTATTGAAAATTATCTCCCCCTGCTGGCACTTTTATATTTGTTTGAGATGCCATCTGGAACCCGAGGCCTGAGAGGGGATCGCATTAGGAGAACACCAGCCACAGTCTGGAGCGCTATCGTTCTTTGACCACGATATACACGATAAACACGAATAGGAATACAATCAAGAACCACTAATACGAATGGCCTGCGATCTACATATAGAGATATAAGCTTGAATATAATATATATCGTTTACATTTACACTCAAACCCACATACACCCTTAGGATAATATATTTTTGTTACAATTAGAAGGACAATAGATCCTTTTTTTGTTTATATTTAATTAGATTTAACTGGATTGTGCACGGGGAATAACCCCTGGCCTGGGCTCGTGTGGCGTCGAGGACAAGCCGCCGAAGAGCTGCTGAAATCTATCAGCTGGTTTGGTGTGGTTTCTCAGAACGACCTGCCTAGGTTTGAAGGAGAATTAGTGTGGTTTGGTTTGCATTAGATGCCTCCCTCTCATCCGACCCCGGTTACCCAGCGTCTAGCATGCTGGGTGACACATGCTATTGCATGCTTCACCTCGCATTAAGCGGTGATGCGACACACCTGTCCTGCACTTATTGAAACTGGAATAAAGGGTTTTTACCTGGCAACCCTGCTGCAAAGAACCAAAACACCTCAACGCATTGTTTAACACCACTGTCAGGGGGCCAGGTGGTTTTTAAAGGATGGCAGTTAATGTCCAAAATGGAACCAAGCTCCGACTGGCCATCTGTACGACCGGGCAAATGCCCGGTGGGCCGGCCGGTTGACTCGCGATTGACTTGGTGGACTCGCAACGGACTCGCAATCTTTTATTTTAACCCCCCCCCAACCCGTTGACCGTCGTCGTTGGTCCAGTGGTGGGCCGGTCCAAGAGAAAATTGCAAGGGACGAATTTTGCTTCCAGTCCGGCACTGAATGGAACTATAATATAAATATTCTTGGTAGTTTATCTAAGAGTATTCTTGGATGGCGCAGCCATATAATTTTCTTCTCTTGGGAGACGGCACAGGACCGGAAACTAGAAAGGGGCTGGAAACCAGAAAGTGCAGGGGGCAGGCGGAGTTAAGGCTAGTTTCCTGTTTCCTTACAGCGATATTTTACATAAGTAAACTAAATAGTTTGAGTGGAT
The DNA here is from genome assembly GCA_027122715.1 of Trisopterus minutus. Taxonomy (NCBI): domain Eukaryota; kingdom Metazoa; phylum Chordata; class Actinopteri; order Gadiformes; family Gadidae; genus Trisopterus; species Trisopterus minutus. The sequence goes on from JAOPUD010000044.1 coordinate 15,799,994, forward strand.
GAAGCTTTCAGCTTTCTATATTGACATTTAGCACAAATGAAAAGCCACAAGCCCTCGAAAGTAAATTTGTTTCTGATTCCAGCAAAGTAAAATATGGGTAAAAAGCATTAAAAAAAAGAAAGAAAAAAATGTTTTTTTCATATTTTTTGCTTTCTGTCACCACCTCTTCCCTTCACTATGTTTAATTTACTGCTTTCCATTTTCACATTTGTATTTTGAAGGTTATGTTTTTCCCATCTTTAACAAATACAATAAATACATGAATTGTTTCAGAGCACTCTGTGGCCAAATGGATACGACCAGAGAACATAAACAGAATGAGCTCTGTGTTTTTGGACCCTGTCATCCAGGAAGTAAACAGAAACAAAACTCCCACCACATTTAGCTTAATGCTTAACCTCAAAGAGTCACACTAATAGGATAAACCATTTGCACTAACCAAACAAACATGGACGCCAGCACCATGAATGAGAGACCTTTTAGTACTCATAAGAGATAAAAAATTAAGACTACAATTACAGTTTTCTCGATTGTATACACACAAAAAATGGAACTATACACATAATTCTGAAAACTTGAAGCTCATGTATCAACTAAAAGACTCCAGACTACTAATCTCTGAGCACAATTCCATTGTTTTCATGCATATAGAAATTCTAAATCACATTTTTGCAAACCTCTAAGCACAAATCTCATAATTTAGCACACTTGGTTCACCTGGAAAACATTTAGACAAAATGGTAAACTCTTTTTTTGTGTTTAGAGTTAAGTTTTGTGTTTAGAGGTTTGAGAAATTGAGCTATAGTTTCAGAAAACGTGTTTAAATGATGATGAAAAAACTGTACTGTTATATTAACATTATTATATTGTTTAGTTTATCTTCTGAGCCTACAAACACCGAGCCATTCTGATCCAGACTTGAATCAGAATGGGCTCTTAAGTGTCTTAAGAGCCCACCGTGTTTAGAGTCTCAATACCACGCTACCCTTTAGGCCGGAACAACACAAGGCCACACTGAGAGGGACTGGACTGGCTAAGACCAGCTTAACGAGGACTGGGGTGCGTGGACTGCTCACGACTGTGGAGGCTATTTGGATGAATCAGAGACAGAGAAACATAGTTTATGATAATTCTACACATCAAAAGGCACTTAAGTGGGCCCCTTGTAGATGCTGCCCCTTAAAGCTTTGATAAATGGGACACAACAATGAAGTGCGTTGTCATAGAAACTCTGGATGGATATCGCAGTTATATAGTTTCCCTACACATGAAGATTACAAAAGATTGTGAGAAAGAGTGAGAGAGTGAAAGAGGTTGTGAGAGAGAGAAAGGGAGTGGGAGAGAAGAGGGTGAGAACAAGAGGGCGAGAGAGAGAGAGGGAAAGAGAGAGAGCTAGAGAAAGGGAAAAAGAGGGCCATAGAGAAGGAGAAGAAGAGCGAGAGAGCGTGTGAGAGAGATAGAGGAAATAAGAATCTCATTATTAAACAAATCTTGGCTGGTTGGGTGTAATGAGGGAGGCAGAGCCTGACTGGTCCTTTCCTTTCATCCCTCTGCATTCAAAAACTCTCATCTCCCCCACTTTTGCCAACACAGCAGGACAGACAACGAGTGCCATAAAATACATTGTATATGTATGTGAGCATACTGATGCAGAGGGGCATGTGTGTGTCGGGGGGGGGGGGGGGGGGGGTGGGTGGGGGGGGGGGGGGGGGGGGGGGGGGGGGTTGGTACAGATCCAAACTTTGTACCGTGCTAATGGAAGATCCAAGCTTCAGCCTGACATGCTGGCTTAACATTTGTCACAGACCAGCTGTTTTGGCACACAAACACACACATACACACACACACACACACACGTACGTACTACAACACACAGTGTGAGACGTTCCCTAGAAACAGGATGACTAAACGACTCCCATAAGAGACAGAGAGAGGGAGATGGACAGTGAGAGAGAGACAGTGACCCAGTGAGAGAGATGACACAGTGAGAGAGAGACAGTGACACAGTGAGAGAGATGACACAGTGAAAGAGAGGGACAGTGAGAGAGAGACAGTGAGAGAGAGACAATGGGAGAGACAGTGAGAGAGGGAGACAGTGAGAGAGAGACAAATAATAACATCAAGACAAACATGACTGGATAGGTTTAGAAGCACACAACAACACATGCGGACATGTGTTGACATGACCTGTACAGACTACCTTTGGGGGGCTTCCTCCCCCCTTGACTGTCAGCCCCCACCTGGCCAAGTACAAGTAGAGTAAATATGTCATATACTGGGCAGCACATACCATAAGGTAGAACTAAATCATCTACAAATACAGTTATGTCAAATAATGTTAATTTATCTTCCAACTCTTATACACACAAACACACACACACACACAAATTGTATACACATATTCCATCCCACTCACACACCAGAACAAACATGCAATCCTTTCTCTCCCTCTGTCTCTCTCTCCCTCTCTCTCTCTATTTCTCTCTCACACACTCTTTCTCTCCCTCTGTCTCTCTCTCTCCTTCTCCCACCCCCTCTCTCTCTGTTCCTTAATTGATATTTCCATCAGCACTGTGGTTGGGTTGGGTTAACAGGCTGTGAACTGAATTATCCCGAGCCACGGGAGACAGAAGTGGCGGGTAGATTAAACCTCTTAAGCTGCAGCATCCCTCCTTCTCTGGCCCGCCACTGCTGTTTTTAATTCAGGCACAACAGCAAAGAAGACTGAATAAAAAATAGTCCCAAGCGCCGAAAGAGTTTGGAACAGTGTTGATTTGAAACACAGCCGTGACGTTCCCCCTCCTGCATTACGTGTGCGTCTGGCCTGCGGACATTTACTCCTTTTGTGGATGTGTCTTTTCATTGGGTCGCATTGTAAAGCAACAGGGCGTAACACCATCAAATGGGTTTACATTCTTGTGCTGATCAATAGCCACTTCTGTTAAAGCTGTTATCAATTTTGTTTTTAAACCATGTTCATGGCCAAAGACATTTTCGCGCACACTCACACAAAACACGAGCCTGGAAATCCAGACTCACATCTAGAAAGCTTTAGGGTCTGGCAACGAGTAATGAAAATGGGCCCAACTCGAGGGGCGGCACCCAGCATGCATTTGAAAATATCACAGCAATTGGATAACACTACGACCATCAGAAGAATACAAGGGGTGACGTATCCAGACCAGCAGAGCTAACCAATAGACTCTTGCCCAATCTGGTCGGTTAAACAGCAACGATTTTGCCCCTCCGATATCAGATACACAGATGTGATTGGTTAATGTTCTGAGCCAGGGGAATCGGGGAGTGAGTATTTTGCTCGTTCCCAGAGTGACTCGCTTAGCAAATTCAAATTGTGCTATTGCGAGAACTCTGGATTTCCAGGGTAACAACCCTGGAAACCCATCCCTTCGGATATTTCAATATCTTTGTCACTCAAACCACTCACTAATTATAAATCACTTTTGAAAGGGAAGACAGCATAATTGACAGCATACATGAACAATCATGTCAGAATAGCCCATCTGCCAGACACAAAATGACAGATGGGACAGTCAGTGTGATTGAAAGACAAAAAAACGCCTCGCAACTGTCTATCATGATAAACGGAAGAACAGAAAACCTCCGTTCTGAGTGCATTAGTTTTGTTTATCCTGTTCTTCATCTTGTCTCTCTCTCCCTGCTCTCTCTCTCTTCCGCTCTAATAATTCCTCCCAATATCTAATTGTTTTGTTTATTTTGCCTTCAAAATAGAAGCCCCTCCATGTACTGCGTGTTTTGTTCTGCCCTATTTGAGTTTGGAGGTTTGGTAAGCGGGGAGCTGAGGACCAGCCCTGCTGCTTCTCAAGTGCTTATTGCCTGAGAAGCAGCAGAAGATGGTGACTGATGCTGGGGATGTGTTGTTTTCACTCATGGGTTGGGAGTGCACACACACACACACACACACACACACACACACACACACACACACACACACACACACACACACACACACA
>JAOPUD010000044.1:15824764-15834854 GCA_027122715.1 Trisopterus minutus
CTCTCTCTCTCTCTCTCTCTCTCTCTCTCTCTCTCTCTCTCTCTCTCTCTCTCTCTCTCTCTCTCTCTCCTCCCCAAATGATAAACGGGTGCTTTGGCAACAGAAATATGGGGTTTGATTCATGACCCATCGTTTGATGAATTCTTTAATTAATAAATGTGAAAAAGGGAAAACGATTCAGTATAATCCAAGAAATATGTACAGAGAATACAAGTAGAATAGAGATGTGCATTGTCTCAATCCAGCTGTGGATAACTTGTTCTATAAATGGAAATAATAGTTTACTCCCCCCCCCCCCAAAAAAAACCGAGCTCTCTGCCAATGTATGAAGGGTATATCATGTACTTCCACCGAATTGCCATTTAATATGCTGCCCCGGCCGGAAGAGACGAGATGGCAGAGAATGAGCCCAAAGTCACGAGACTCATTAAGGCTTACAATGCTCCTGTTGCCATGGAGAGGAGCACTGTTCCCTACAGGCAGTATACGAATGACAGCATGTGCAGGTGTGTGTGTGTGTGTGTGTGTGTGTGTGTGCGTGTGTGCGTGTGTGCGTGCGTGCGTGCTTGCGTGCGTGTGTGTGTGTGTGTGTGCGTGTGTGCATGCGTGCATGCAGCGGCGGCGCTCCGCACATGCAGAACACGCACTGCGCGCGGGGCACCATGTGCCTGGGGGGGGGGGGCACCAAAAAAATCTGTCTGGTAAAAAGTCATCATCATAATAATAATCATAATAACGCGATATATTTGAAATGAACATGTGTAAAACGTGTTAATAGATAAGCAATACGAAAGCAACATTTGCTCGAGAAAAAGATGGGTCTCCTGTGCGGCCCTCTCTCCCTCCCCTCGGTGCCCCCCTCCCCCACATCCCAGTGGTTTGTTCCATCAGATCATTCTCGGTTGGCAGACACCTGTGTTTGGACATGGCCTCGAAAAAGCATCCAGAGTTGGGGGCGGATAAGAGAGAGAAGAAGAGACAGTGAGATGATGCACGCGCCTCGGTGGCAGGTAAGCAGCGCCGCCGCGCCCCAGACGCAGAGCACCCAGAGCGCAGAATTAAGGTTCATAATTATTACATTACAATTTTCAAAATCTATAAATGGATTACGGACAAGTCCACGTTATTTCGCATCGGCGGCGGAGCACCCTTTATCAGCGCACGCCTGTCGGACAAGTTACTCAGACAAGTTGGTCAGTGCGCATGTGCCAAGCATGCAGTCTGCTGCTCGCACACAAACTGCACGCACACTTACACCGCACGCACGCACATACAGACCGCATACACACACACGCAGACGTTTCAAGACAAAGGCAGCTCAGGACACTGTAGACGCGCACACACACGCACACACGCACGCATACACGCACGCACACATACGCATGCGAAGACATACACTGCACACACGCGCGAGCAGACGCAGACGTTGAAAGACAACCGCAAGATCGATCCTGCGTACCGCAAAGTCTTGCGATATTGATATCCCCCCCGTTTGAAGACAGCCCGCCGTCGTCAAACTCTCCCAGATAAGACGTTCTGCTATAGACAATTGCGATAAAAGTGAAGAGACAATTTCTCAGGTCGACAACGCAACAGCAGGTTGTTCACTATCGTACAAAAACCGTAAGATTCAAACATTGCGTCAACCGGCATGACAACACACAAGTCACGTGATCTTAAAGAGACAGCGTCCCTATAACAGAACGAAAACAGGTGAATGAAAGAGTCCACCACAGGACTCTGTTGCTAAAATGTAACATTACTCTCCTCCTTGAGCCTCCCTAAATGTCTTTACACTTTACACTATATTGATATCCCTCCTCCCCCCTGCCTGTTTCAGTTGTTTTATTTTTCCAATGTGTTCTGTGTATGCTGTGTGACTGTAGGCTACTGCTGCCTGCCTTGTCCACATAACTAATGATGTATTCTTCGGGTAAAAAAATAAATAAAATAAACATCTTAAACTCTCACGTCAGGTAGCATGTACAATCCACAATCTTGTACCCTCTCTCCCTATCCCCTCCCCCACACAAGTCTGCTTTATTTCACTAAAGTTTGGTATTTTGCTGCCTTAGCTGTTGTTACACTAAGTTTATTTCACTGAGGTGCTTCTGTAAATGACAATTTTCAGCTGTTTATTATTATTATTTTCAATTAAACAACAGCAGTTGCCATGCATTTTTTTAATGTCAATGCACTGATTAATACTATCCCTGAGGTAGTATTTTCTTCGTAGGAAACATAAATAACCATACATGTCACTGAGGAGTAGAAAGTCAATATTTCTCACACCACTTGAGTGGGCTTGTTGATGACGCTTCCTAATGTCATTGAGTGGCCCCCTAAATGATAATCAGCTTTTTGTTCGCTGAGTGGTTAAAAATATTTAAATGTTGGCACTGCTTTTAAGAGTAATTTGTGACGAACGCTAAAAGATAGGTCTTATCCTAACACTAATAGTACACACCATACAATCAATTACAATGCATGAGTTCACAGCTGCACGCAAATAGAAAATGTTATTTTTATTATTATTACTGACAACAGTCAGCTGAACATTATAGGGTACCGTCCTTCCACTCCCTGTTTCCTCAGTTAAACACAGAAATCAACTACATTTGTCCAAGTGTTTGTTATATGTGAAATTAAGCAAAAGAATACGCTCTCTTTCTCTGGTAACGCAGTCGTTCTTGTATCTTTCTGCTTCGTTGTTTCTTCTATTTGTCTCTAACTCATGCTCCAGTCTTTAATCAATAGATGCTTCGGATTTTGTGGATGCATTGGAATATATGTTACATCATTTTGGCAACATTTAAGATGATTGCAATGAGTTCTGCCCTTTCTGCCTCCATGTTGTCCACGGTCAAATCAAACCATATGGTGACAGTGGCCACACTCACCCCGCCTCTTGCGAACTTAGACCCTACCTCAAGCCCACCCCCCTAAACCCCCCGTTGATTCTACTGATGTCTAAATTACATTGATGTCCGCATATAAAGCATGTGCCACTATCGACTGGGGTTTCCACATTATAGCTATGGGTTTAATTACAACTAGAGGTTGAGAGTGCGCGTTGCGTGCACGGAAACTACTAGACATCATTTACTAGCCCATTTTCAAGCCTGTGGTAACTAATTTGATATTATATTTGTAAAGATGTTATGTTATTACCGATATTAAAAAACTATTCAAGCCTGAAGCTTCTCACCCCCTTCTGCGTCATCATGATGAAGTATATATGATGTATTTAACTTTGTGTTCAGAGGAATGCATAAACACTGATTCTGAGATTAAATCCTGCGCCTCAGCCCATCTCTCCCTGTCGGCAGTACACGTACGAGTTGATGCAACAGCAGTCCCACACAGCCGTTCATTTGCCAGATCTCATCTCCTAGTGTTATGCAGTGTGCTGTTGGAGCCCTTATTGCAGTGCTAAGGCGTTCATCTTTCTGCTCAAGCTAAATATTTACCCGTCCTGTAAGCCCCCTCTGTTTGTCCCTGTCCCTATGATAAAATATGTTTTTGAATGTGTCATATTTTAGTTATTTTTTTCCTAATTCTTTTTAGGGTTGTAGGAGTCGACAGTGACACTGTTTCCATGTTTGGTCAGCAAGAGTACAACGTAGTGCAGTGAAGATGACGCAGAAACTCCCTCAAACAGACATTGCTGTACAGTGGTCACTCCTGTCACATAATGTGACGTCATATGAGCGAATAACCACCTGGGAATGATACGATGAGAAATGCACTTCTAAACGCATCAGTCATTACCTCAGAGTAGTCTTCCTCCTTTTCAAAGCCAGTGATGTCGACAATATTCACCTTATTGCCGAATCAGAAGCATTATTTTGTTACAGGTGCTTGTTTTTATTCACAAATAATATATCATATATAATGTATAAGGTATAATATATACTTTTTACCTCAATGCCCTCTTTCTACGTCTCTTTTTAACACTAAATTAAAAGGGACAATGTGTTTGTTCCTTCATCTCTCCCGGAGACAGATCATGGCGTCAGTTCTCTGCCAGAGATGAATGGTTTACCTTGGTCATGTGTGTCTCTCTCTGCAGCCAGCCTCTGTATAAACTCTTTGTCTTCTCAGGGGTAAATATTGTCAAACAAAGATGGAATCGCCCGAGGGGACGTAGGGGTTACGTGTGTTGTGTCTTTTCACCACTCAACGCTTGACACCTAGGGCCCTATCTTGCGCCCAGCGCAATTGACGTTCCACACCGGCGCATGTATCGTTGCTAGTTTGCACCTGGAGCAAAGCAGATTTTTCCCCGGCGCAAATGATACTTGGTGCTATTTTAGTGATCTAAAAAATGTGCCAATGCAATTGCGCTACTGACCGAAAAATTCCTGGTCTAATTGCACTAGCGGATAGAGCAGCTCGAAACTACAACATATGCTTACACACACGTTGGCTGTACACAGCACAAACATGGAAACGATTAACCTGATTTAAATATTATGATGTCAAAGATTATTCATACATGTGAAACTGCATAGAAATAGAGTGTGGATTGTGGAAACATTTTTTCCATAACCCATGAATGAACATGAATGAAGTAGTAGGCTATGCCATGCATTAAAACAATAATAATACTAATAATAATACTAATAATAATAATATTAATAACAATAATAAATTAGAGCAAAGTATATTCCAGCCTTCCAAAACAAAATCTTGTTTTAGGGTAAATGGTTGGTTAAATGATTTGGGAAATAACAGCTTATACAGCGGTTAATTGTACTTCTAAATCATTGCATCTGCAAACACCGTACAGCAAACACATACAAGCCCAATACTTTTAGGATTGATGAGTATTTGATTGTGAGAAAACATAGTTTTAGTGAGTGTATATAAGAATGAATGAATGCGGGTGATGCTTGGCACTTGTGTGTGTGCGTACTCAACTGTCTAAACACACGCAAACTAAACACATAACGCATAATCATTTACATTTAGGGCATTTAGCAGACGCTTAGCAGATCCAAAGCGACTTACAGTAAGTGCATTTGTCATAAGATGTGAAACAATATATCGCTGTCAGTACAGTAGAAGATGTTCATAGAACCAAGTGCAAGGACTAACAATCGCCGGCTAACCCCATTCCCCGGATACAGCAGTGATAGCTAGCTACTGCAGATGCTACACAATTAGATTTGCGCCGGGCACAAGAGCCATTTATCCGCCGTTATAATAGTAACATTGCCATAGAACCGCCCACAAAGCTACTTCTGCTTTGCGCCAAAACACATGCGTTTGAGAGGAGAAATGGTAGTCTTTTGTACAGCTCTGCAAACCACGAATACGTTGAATCTCGACATTTCTGAACCAAAAATGCATCAGCAATACATGTATTTCTACACGTGTGGGTGGGTTTAAACTGCTCGTCGCACTTTTGATGCGCTTTTGGTGTTTCAAGCGAATGAAATGGGTGTAGGCTCTGTTCTGGTTAGAAATAGCCTTCATTATAAACTGAATTAAACAACATGTATTTCAAACATTCGGAACACTGAGCTAAATGTGTGTTCAGAAACCCCCGCCCCCAATGCTTGTACATATACCTATATGCCCCTGTTCACGGCCTGTGGCAATCATTTCATTTTACATGCACACATATTTCCTGTATTTTATGCATGAACACGCTATCCATAACAACCCCTGAAATAATGAGCTCTTGGTTCCTGTGATAGGAACGGTACACTCTGATGAGGTTCATGTTCATTCATGTTCAGAACAGAGGCACAGGATTCAAGTTGCTGACGTGTTTATGAGTTCAATGTAAAGTATAATTCAAACAAACCCGGACAAATACTCATCACACTCATGACCTAGGTAGTCTAACCCCATTCACAAAACCTTCTGCAAGAAATCTGGGTGTCATTTTTGATTCCGAGCTATGCTGTAATAAGCAAATCTCCTCCGTAGTGAAGAACAGCTTCTACCAGGTCAGAAATATCTCTAAAATAAACCACTCGCAAATAGTTATCCATGCTTTCATAACATCATGGCTGGATTACTGCAACTCCCTCTACCTAGGTCTTCCTCAGTCCCTCATATCATGCCTCCAAATGGTTCAGAATGCAGCCGCAAGACGGACTGGGACAGAAAAGTGGGAGCATATCACACCCGTTCTTGTATCCCTTTACTGGCTGCCAGTACAGAGAATGCATTTGAAAACACTTCTAATGGTGTTCAGAGCCCTCAACGACTAGGCCCCATCTTACATCTCAATCCTTTTACACCCCCACTCAGCCCAGAGGTCCCTAAGATCCTCTAATAAGGGTCTTCTCCACAATATATTTTTATATTGTTCTTTTTACCTAAATTTTTTACCTACTGAATGCACTATGTACAACACTTTGGTCAGTGTGAACTGTTATAAATGTGCTTTAGAAATAAATGTTTTTTATTTACTTACTTACTTACCGTAAAAAGGCACTTCAGTCCTTCCTTTACTAATTTAAAGATAAATGATTTTCAGCCGGCTTTTACTCCAAGGCCCTTGGTTGGCAATAACAACATTACGTGTGGCCGCTGAGCTGCAGTAAATTGCTAGCTTTCTATCGTAAACGAGGTTCCAACGGCTGAAGGAAAGACATTTTCTAAAGTGCCTCTTGAAGCCATACCTCATTAACCCAGTCTAACTTTAATTAATAAATGACTCCCTATAATGCTTGGATTTTATTTTAGACACAAACCATGTTTTACTTTTCAAGCTAGAAAGACACTGGTAAATGCCACCTTTCTTCCTGTATTGGATTATGGTGACATCTTATACACCAGGGGTCATCAACTATACTTGTCCAAGGGCCTGAATTTTTCTGGTCCCCCTAGTGGCCTGTAGTGAATTTGTTTTGGGATTTTGGGTGTTATTTGCAGCATTTTTCTTTGGCATTTGTTTTGTGGGTTTGTAAGTCTTTGGTTTTGCACATTCCTGTTTTTGCAGCGTTTTGCCGTTTGCGAGGCGTTTGCCCTTGTCTGCCACCGTACCTGTCAAGCTGTCAATCACTGTCAAATGCAGGTCATAGTTTGTGGAGAACACTTGAAGAAGAAAGGTCTTCTGAATATATTTGAATGAAAAATGGCACTCTCAAAGAGCCTTAAGCGGAAAATTGATTCAGAGAACCATAGTTTTAATTAGGAATGGACTGATAAGTACCAATTCATAAAGCCAACCTTTAATGCTACCTGTGTGCCTCATTTGTAACGAAACTGTTGCTGTCGCCAAAGAGTACAATCTGAGGCGTCACCACAGCACAAAGCACACAAGCTTCAAGGAGTCATATCCTGAACAGTCCGAGGCCCAGCAGAGAAAAGTTGCTGCTTTGAAATCTCAGTACTCCCATGCTAGTGGAATTATTAACCGAACTTCTACTGAACAAGAGAGGGCAACAAGTGTGTCTCTACAGGCTGCCTGGGTACTCTCCAGGCATAACAAGCCCTTTACCGATGCTGAGGTTGTTAAGGTGTGCATGGTGGCTGTTCTGGAGGAACTTGCCACTTACAAATCTACGGACAGGATAATTGCGTTTGTTAAGCAGATACCTCTGTCTGCTAATACTGCTGTTTGCCGTGTCCGTGTTTTGGCAGAGGATGTCCAGCGACTTGTAATTGATGAGATCAAAGAAGGCAGATACATATCGCTGGCTATTGATGAGTCCACCGACAATACTAACATTTCCCAAATGTGCGTTTTCGTCAGATATTTTGATGGCAAAGATTTCAAAGAGGAGCTGCTGGCCTTGATTCCACTGGAGGGCCTGATCACTGGCGCTATTATCTTCGAAAAGCTGGAGCAACTATTTCAATAGCATGGACTGTCTTTTGAAAAAGTTAACCTGGTTGTCACAGATGGTGCTCCTGTCATGATTGGCAGAAACAGGGGACTAGTGAGCAGAATTAAGGCTGTCACTCCCAGCGTTAACGCGAAAATAATTCAGGGGGAATTCAAGCACACAGCACAGTTTGTTATGAAAATTTGTGCAAGAATCTGAAGCCTCTCATGATGACCTCTTACTCCACAACGACGTTCGCTGGCTCAGTAAGGGCAAAGCACTGGAGCATTTCGTTGAACTCAGGGATCAAGTTGTGGATTTTTTAATGCAAAGTCAATCAAAACCGGCAGCTGACCACCTGCGCATCATGCAAGACACAGAATACATGTGCAACGTTGCCTTTTTAACTGACATATTTTCCCATTTGAACGCCCTAAATCTACAGCTACAGGGGAAAGAAAAACCTGTGGTGAATATGGTGGAAAAACTTGATACCTTTGGAAACAAACTTGGTCTTTTCCACAAAGATTTGTTGTCGGAGAGGCTGCTACACTTTAGCACACTTAAGACAGTGGGCCACAGCAAGGTCACAGAGAACATGAAGACATTTATAACACAGCTGAGGGAAAATTTCTCTGCCAGATTTGATGACTTTGCCATTTCCAGGTCATTGGATTGGATTTGTGCATGACCCGTTCACTATCAGCCCAGGTGGAGAATTCTCCTCTAACGTGAGGTGATGCCGCTGGACGAGAAGGCTATTCAAAGTGAACTGATTGACATCCAGGCAGCTGGTGACATGAAGGCTGCTCTCCGTGGTCCTGAAAGCTTGAGCGCCTTTTGGGTGGCTTGTCCCCAAGAGTATGATACACTGAAGACATTGGCCATGTATGTGCTCACCATGTTCAGCTCAACATACGCCTGTGAAACTCAATAAAAATGCATGAGAGGAACCGACTGTCAAACCAGTCTTTGGAGGACTGCTTGCACATAAGCCTGACAGCTATCAAGCCCATTGTCAAAAAGTTAGCGTTGAAGGGCAAATCTAACTTCTCCCATTAAGCAAACAAGAGTATTTTTACTTTATTTATATTTATTTGTTGGATCACAGGCTACTTTAATTTGATGTAAATAGTAACATTTCTAATAACTGAGGCCTGTCGCTTTTATTTGTCATAACTATTTGCTGATGTGAGAGGCTTGCAATTGTCATGTTCTTCTCTGTTATGTTGATGTTTGTCATTGAGACGCCGCAATTGTGCGCAAATCCCAGGTGAGGAAAATTTTGACATTTGTGAAAAAAATAACACATGAGACAATAAAATATGTTAAATGAGAGCAACGAGTTTATCGTCATTTTTGATTGAAGGCAGGCTATGGCACAAGCTCATTTTCAGAAGGGGTTTCTTTCATTTGATTTAAAAATGAATAAATATAAAAGCATCTTCATTAGGCCATTCCTGAATACAGAATTAATCTGGGGGCCAGATGAAAATCTCCGGTGGGCCGGGTTTGACGTTGTATGTTATACACGAATGCTGCCTCAACAACCCTACGCATCGTCAATACAGTTTACCATGGTGCACTACGCTTTATCTTAGTGCCAAATCACACACTCATCCTTGCTCTCTCTATGAGTCGACTGGTTTTAGCTTTCTCTCATTACGCAGATTGACCCATTGGTATATTTTTATTTATAAAGGTATTATTAGCAAATTGCCTTCATACCTTTCTGATCTTTTGTCCCAAATGCACTCATCTTATAGTTTTCGTTCAAATAATTTCATACGCTTAGACACTCCAAGAACACTGACTAAGCTAGGTAAAACAGCTTTGAATTCATGGCTCCCTGGTTGCTGGACCTTAGATGTGACAGTTGTAAATGCTTTCAGTGTGTTTCAGTGTGTTTTAATCTTACCAGTGTAAAGTATGTTTTGTTTAACCTTTTCTGTGCTTTGTTTTTTGTGTATTGTCAAATTTTGTGCAATATCTACATGCTCTGTATCTATGTTTCATCGCAATTTCGTGTAATGTCTACGTGCTCTGTTTCTATGTTTCGTCATGTTTTTTTGTGCAATATCTATATCTGTATGTTGAAAATGAGGCTAAATAAAGGTTAAATAAATTAAGTAAATAAAAATACTCGAGTAATCAATATGACACATTTGCTATTTCTTTTTTTCGTAACTATCTCAGTGCTAGTTACGTCTCTCCAATCACCTAGGCCTTGTTACGGTAGTGACAGCCAGAACACGTCATGGTTGTATATTGTAGCAGGGGTCCTGCTGTACCCCATCCCC
>JAOPUD010000044.1:16048290-16065374 GCA_027122715.1 Trisopterus minutus
GCACTTGTTGCTCTGTTCTCGTGCGGTAAATGAGGGGCGTTCAAGGACCGTCGGAAAGTCGATTTTTTTTCGATTTTATTTTATTTTTTTAACCAAAAATTTGAATCGGGGCTAATCAAATTAGATCCGGGGCTTTAGCCCCGAATAAAACAGCCTAGTGACGCCACTGACTATATGTTCTCTTCACTGCAGCTCTTAAACCCCGCTCCCCAATGACGTCGACATTTAGAGAGAGAGAACTTCTGTATTTTTCAAACTATTTTCTTTTCATTTAGCGTCCAAGGGACTAACGTGGCCTACAGAGAGCACTGCCAGAGCCCGTCTACGCCCGTCTCATATTAGACATTCTCTGGCACTGCTCAGAGTTATCCGAATCATCAGGGTGGAGATTCTCGCGGGATTTCCTGTAACAACGAGATTTCGGAGCGAGATTTCCTAGAGCGAGACTCGTGCGTTCATTCAACAGAACACTAGAGTGAGCGCAGATAAACAAGTCAGCTACACTAAAACATGTGCTGCTTACTCCTTTAATACTTCAAACAAATCCAGGGATTCACATGACGAGTATGAATATAAGTACAAGCTAACACAATTCAAACAATCAGGTATAACGCTTAATTATACAACGGGCCTAATTACTAAATCAAATCCACATGTTGATTGACATAAAATGCATTATGCAAGGTTACTGATACTTGTTTTTCACACAAATTAAAATATAGTAATTATTGATAAATACCAATTGAAAAATAAATAAACGTATAGGTTTCAGGTCCCTGTCTGAACCTCACCGTCACACCATTGACATGTCGGGTCACTCAGCATTTATGAATGACTGGACAATTCAGGTCCTTAGAAAGCATTAAGACTTGTATAAAACGAAACACATCTTTGAGATTTATCTGAGCATTCGTAGTGCTGCAATGCTACTGGAGGCATTTCCAGCCTTTAAATGTAATGAGAACATTCTTAGTAAGGCATGGACTTCACCTTAACTGAATTAATCATGGAAATACAGTAATTTGCAAACTATTTAAAAATCAATTTATGCTTTATAAATGATCTTGTAAAATCACAAGTTGTTGGTTTTGCATATATTATCTCAATCCATTAACACATCTTACTAATTTAATTTCTAACATATTGCTTAGGAGTACGAGTATTATTGTCAGAGCAATGCTCCATACACTATACTACAACTAAATTAATGCGTTAAACTTGCAGTTATTTTAAGGTGCTCTCCACATGAGATCAGCCAAGGATATAAACCGTATGCAATTTATATATGACAGCTTCTTTACAAGCTCCATCGTGACTAACCTAGGCCTAGTGAATGCAGAAACGTATTCCTGTGTCTGAGCACTTCTGAGCTAAAGATCTCATCCATCTTTTAACTCATGCGTTCACACTCATGTTAAACACTTGAGACCACCATGTGTAACATATTGTACTTTTTCTGCCTCATCATACAACAAATATGTACAATTTCCAGGCAAGAATTCCCCACAACACTCCTACATGATTCTGGGATAAGCAACAATGGTCTATGGAGAATTGAGCTACACCACATTCATCTTAAAATCTATAGTACAACCTGCAGCAGATAAAGACAAGGCTGACAAAAATGTATCTATAATTAAGGTAACCACTGATTTTATTGAAAAATAAATTACATGAAATGTATTTGAAGGCAGTTATGAAGATAACCGATCATAACATTAAACAACAAGCACTTCCAACAAATATTAAAACTATTCTCTGGCCATGTTCTACACTGCTGAAAATTGAGAAAATCAAAATGGACCAGTTTTAGCTGATAAAATTCAAAAAACAAAATTAAATTTTTAAAATGTCTACATTTTATTTAAATATTTGATCTCACATACACGCCCTACTCGTACTAAGTGCACATAAAACCTACAAGACGGGTTGTGGATGGAATCTTTGAATGGAACGCAGGAGGCGGTGACGGGGCCGACCCCGGGTGAGTCGGTCGGTCCTCCCTCCTGATCACAGCCGACCGGGCACCAGCGTCACAACACGGGGATAAGACCGTGTCGAGCAAGACCTACGCTTTGAAAAGAAATCTTGAAAAACAAACGATGAAATGAAAACCAGAGTTCTTGATTTTCCAGCCGTTCACCCACATGTAGGTTTTTCAGGAAGACGCTCAGATTAAGTCAAAACGCTGTCGACACAACTCGGAAGAAACGCCCGCAACCAAGGGGCTGAAGGCAGAGCCTCTCAGGAGAGAACGGTGAGAAGCAGTAAAGTACCGGCGAGGCCGTGGTCTACAGGAAACCACGCCGTGAAATGTTGAGGCTTTGGTGAAAGACGGTGAGACATTGATAAAGGATGTGTGATGCCCATTTCTTACTGGCTACTACAGTGGGTGCACCCCTAGCTCTTAACACCATGCAAACAATGGCAGGAAGCACACTTGATACCAAGCTCAAATAAAAGCATGTCTCCTGCTATAAGCCGTTCCGCTCTACCACCACTAAGACAAAACTAATCATCCATGGGAAGGGACTCATATTGGGTACAGTTGCAGAGGGAAGCCGAGCCTAGCCCAAATATATAGTTAACCATCATGTCTTGCCATAGTGTCTAAAAGCTGAATTGTGGAAAAACATGATTGCCTGTTTCCTGTAGCATGTCTGAGTAATTACGTAAGTAATTGCATATTTGCAGCCTTTCAGTTCAGATAGGACTTGATTGTTTAATCAATCAGCCAACAAAATTAAAATTAGATCCGACTTCTGTAAAGAGGCTTAGGGTTGTAGCTACAATTTACTGTAGGAAAATAATTGTACCAAGATATAATCTAAATATTAGATCAAATAACCATACCCAACAGGCTCAAATCAAAGTAAATGTCCAGCTCTGAATATCGTTTGTGTTAACTGACGGAAGACGATTGCTGAGACTGCGATCATCAGCGTAAAAATATGAACAGTCTCAAGTCTGCATCGGACATTACACAGCTATCCCTGAATTAGCGCTGAGTCCGTACGCTGTGGGCTCGCGAGGTGGGTGTCAGAAACGGGGCACACACAGTGTACAGTCGCTACGCAGCACGTCTGCACAAGGCGGGACTTCCAGTGTTAACTTGTGGCTCTGGAGCCGCTGTTCGCATGGCACATCGGAGAAGACCACCACATTCTTTATACTCCTATTTTGGTTTGAGGCGACCCATGCTCAGCTTTGCTCCTAGCCTGCGATCGGCATGCCAATTTCCCCCCCGCGACCACGGGGGGGCAGCAGAGCGCAGCCAGCAGGGAAGCCCTTTTCAAAGGGTCTTTTTTTTTTTACAGTATTGGGACACTTCATACGGGAGGGAGTTGCATGCAGCAAAGCATGACAGGGAAGGCGTATCATACTTTGGTTGTGAACAGTTCAACAGTCCTAGGATGTGTCGCGCGTATGTAAAAGGTGAGTTGGACAGGGTAGTGTGGTGAGGGGGGGCGGCCGGAGCCGGCCGGGTCAGTGAGTCTTTAGCTTGCTGTGCTGAGACGCCGGCTCTGTCAGGCTGGCTTTCAGAGAGTTCACCACCGTCTGTCTGACGTTGTCCTCCATATAATGTTCACTAAGTGGCTTCAACACCTGCAGGAGAGGAGGAGGAGGAGGAGGAGGACAGAGAGGCAGGAGGTGAAAGGAGAAGGGTGAGGAGCAGAGCAAAGGGTGAGGAGACGATTTTTGGATTGAGAGTCAGTGCTTATAATTCTGGGTATGAATTTAAGAAACAAGTCATTGGAAAAAAGTGTGGATATGAATTACGAGGACAAAGGAACCGACAAAAGAAGTGGAAGTGTCACAAAGGAACCGAAAGATACAAAAGAAAGGAAAAAGAAGGTGTGCTCTGCCATCCAACATGCAAATAAAACACACAAGATGGCATATAAATTCAAACAACAAAAAACTGACACAAAAAAAACATAAAACATAACCCAACCCTCGAAATCACATCCATGACAAAATAGGGGTTTAAAAACCGTGAGGCAAGGTGCGTGTCCTGGAGGTCCTGAGGAGAGCCTGTTTTGGTCCGTATTCATGGGGTCAGAGGTCAATGCCTGCAGACAGAGCGCTCCCGGGCCCCTCAACCCCGCCAGGCGAGCACAAAGCAGCCCAGGCAAAGCAGAGAAGAGCAATGTGGACACAGAGGAAGTCAGCAGACCACAGAAAGCTCAGGAAGCAGTCTCTGTGACCGGGAACAAAAAACACCAGAACCAGGCGGCTAGTGTTTTTTGGGACGGTTGTTGAGCAGCGCTGCGAGAGAGCCCATTGCTCCGCCCGGAGAGAGGGAGCAGAGGAGAGAGGCAGGCTGAGCCAGGCCTCCCCTGAGTGGCTGCTTGAGCCTCGAAAACACCTGCGATTGGACGAAGAGCAGGAGGGAGGGAGGGGGAGCAGAGTTAAACCCACTGAGAGAGAACTTCCCCAGCGGGGATAAACCCATTTCAACTTGATAACCGTGAGACGAGTTCAGCCGGATTTACCGTTCTACATACGGCACGTGTGTGGAGAGAGCAGAGCTGCCAGGATTCACACTTCCACGTCACATGAACTTGTGCACAAGGGCTTTGCTGAAGCTAATTGTACTGCAGGGCCAAACTGGGTACCAGAGTCCCTTCATACCCTCTACTGATGATAGTTCTGATGTACCGTTACAGAAAGCAGTTGGTGCACCGCAACGCAAAAATATTGTTTTGATTTTATATTTTGGGGAAAACAGAAACACGACGTCCGTTCTGTGCTTGACCAATCAGTGATCGTTTGGCACCTACGTCCACAGAGACGGGCGCCACTTTGCTAACCGCTCGTAGGCAGCAAGTCTTTTGCGTATGTGTTGGTCTGCGCCTGGTAAAACAGGTCTCTGCAGAGAGCTGTTGTACTTCACATACGTGTGGACGCAGAAGTGGATTTTAGGCAAATCAGCGAAGGGGGGAACAGCAGGGATGAGGGAGGAAACAGTGGGGGTACACCTTACTGAGTCGGAACAGAGGACGGAGAGAGACAGACATGCCGGCAGAGAGAAGCAGGAGTGTTGTGCTAGATGGGAACATTTAACATGGGGTATCAACCTCCACCCCTTCCATACAACAGCAGATAAAGTGGGACCCCCGTGGAGCGTTACTCAAACCGCTGAGAGGAGGCCAGCAGGAGCCAGAGGACAACGGCGGGAAAGGAAACATTGTGAGAGAGAGGCGCGGTAAGGATCAAAAAAGAAGGGGAAAAAAAGAGGGGCAACCACCACCAAGACGTGTGCATCTTACAGACGTATGTTCACGTGCACACACATCAAACAAGACGCACACACACACAGTCCTCCCGGTGGACACTTCCTCACGGTGGACACCCGGCCGTGAGCAGGGAGGGACCCCCCTGAATCGCCCCCCCCGCGGTGGACCCACCTGCTCCCAGAGGTTCTCCGCCACCAGGTCGATGAGCACGCCGACCTCGCGGAACTCCCCCGAGTACTTGACGTATGCCCAGGCGCAGAGGGATAGCAGCGCCACGCCCATCAGCAGGTTGGCCAGCGCCGCCAGGGTGCTGAGGCCCACGAAGCCCGTGACGCCCGACACCACGTAGGCGGCGAACATGACGGCGAACAGGGTGGCCGGCGTGCGCGCGGCGTAGAAGATGTTCTTGCCGTCGTTGTGCTTGGTGAAGTTGGCGTAGGCCTCGTCCAGCTCCGCCTCCAGCTGGCTCTGGTAGCGCTGGCAGAACTCGTCCCCGCCCATCTTCTTGACCGAGCGGAAGTGGCGCACCGAGCACTCACGGAACTCCTCGTGGCAGCGCTCCAGGTCGGCCGGCGCGATGTAGGGCTTGTCCCCGCCGCACATCTGCGGGGAACAGAGAGAGAGAGCAGGGGTCAACGCTCCTGGTGGGAGGAGTTATGATGGAAGGACTTTGACACTAGCCGGGCTACTGCCAGACCAAGCTCAATCCCAGATTGCATTGGTGGTCTGGGGAAGCTGCTGTCATTTTCTATAGCACAAGAAGCGTGACTCTGTACGTAATTGGCTGCTTGCCGTCGCTTCCCTGTCGTCGGTGTTAAACCAGCCAATAGCGAGCCAGGGGAAAAGCCAGCTTGGTGATTGGCACCCGCAAAAACGTATTGAAACTAGAAAGAAATGTATTGCTTTTCTCCAGAACCTTCTGCAGATCACCTGCAGAATGTGCGGGACTACCCAGTCTACTTTGACACTTGATGTCCTCATTATTTTACAGTCCTGGTTAATAAAACCTGATTGGCAACCTGAGATCATAACAGCCTTCCCTCCTTGTAACCTTTGGTCCCATTTACGGTCGACTGCGGTCGTTGAAAGATACAGCGATAATAACGTCTTAATAATAACGTGGAACAGTGAGGTTGCCAGACGGCCTCATGGGAAACACATTTGAGGGACAGAGTCGGGGCTTCCTTACCGCCTCCATACTCTTCCCGTACAGGTCCTTGGCTCCGGCCACCGCGGTCAGATTGTTGGCTTCTGCTGTTGCCTGAGAGATGAGGAAAGAAGCAAGCAGGACATCGGTTGATGATTATATGCAGATCCAAACCTGAACAGCAACGCCATGATTTATTCATGAGCTCTAGGGGATGTGAACCGACCTGCAGCATGGATTTGGGGTGAGGCAGCTCTTCTCCTTGGTAGATCTTGATGTAGCTCTAAAAGTAAAAATCATATCTTTTATCTTTTTTTTTATGTATAATATCCCAACAAACCCAATATCTTCCCACACTCCCAGCCCTGCTAGTGCTGAGGAGATTCATCTCCGCGTAGCAGACTAGGTACAGCCCAGTGCAGGCGAGCAACCAAACAGAGTAGGATGTGACGGGAGCTAGCGCACCTTGAAGTACTCCAGCAGGTCCCTGCAGGTGACCTTGTTTCCACCGATCTCCTTCTCCACCAGTCGGTCGGGGGCCAGGAGGAGAGGCACGAGCTCCGCCAGGTGGGTCTTAAAGTCCTCATCGATGTCTGAGAGGAAGACAACGTCACTCATCCCTCACTGCTCACTCGGCCAAACAAAGGGTTGAGCCAAAGCAAAGCTCATCTTTTTCCCTTCCTATGCTTGGGGGCAACCCAGATTGTGACATGTGTGGTCTCTATTTGGGATGATTAGATTAGCTTTCTCTGATAGACTACATTTTACATCACTGGTGATGTGGGTGATATTAAAGGGGTAGTTTGGGATTTTGTACATCAGATCTCTTTTCCAAGTTAGGGAGTGTTATTTATCATTGGAGAACTCTTTCAACACTTTTCATTCAGTCCTTCTAGTTACAGAAACCGCTCGTGCTAGGCTAGCGCAAGTCGAGGGGAGGGGAACTGCTAGCCTGCGAATAGAAAGTTTGACCCATTCCACAGTACACCCGAGGCAAACCAATTATAACGCCAGACTGTCTATGTAAATGTCTGTTATGTCTTAATAACTTAAATAACTGTACCCTTGCGTCGCATTGCATTTATCTTTTAATCCCTGTAGTTGGATGCAGGCTACGGCAGCGGAGGACAAATATTACCTGGAGTGCCCCTCTCTGTTTACGTTCTGCTGTAGTGAATTGGTCCGCCGCTGCTGAGAAAGTAGTCCCTCAAAGTTGTATTTCTAACATTATTCTATCAACAGACATTTCTATAGCCAGTCGGGCGTTCTAACTGGTCTGCCTGGGGTGTGAGTGATAGCGTGTAGCGCGTCTCACCCCTGAGTCTGCCGTCAAAGTATGGGTTGGTGGCCACCTTGAGGCCAGGGTGGGGCTGGAGGAAACACCCGATGTTGGAGAAACAAGAGTGGATGTGCTTCCGGACGTTCTGCAGCTCCTCATGCTGGTTCTGCTTCACCTGGGGGAGCGAGGGGCAGCCGGCCGGGGGTTATTGATCCAGGAGGGTCAAAGATAGTCTTCAAATGTTATTGTGATGACATATGAGACTTATTAAACACTATGATATAAGCCTAAATTTACAAAGAAGTAACACATACACACATGACTCCCTACTGCCCGGTCCCAGCAATGACCAGTGACAAGTGGCTACACTTGTTACCGCTCCTCTAACATCAGTACAGAAGGGCAGGGTAGAGCCTGCAGAGCACCGCTGTTCTGTCACAAAGTGGCCTGTTTGATCAATTGATTGAGTGAACCGTAGAATTTACAAACGACTGGCATGTGTTCATGCCTTCCTTTGTCCATCAGATAAATTGCAAACGTTGTTTATGATACCATAGATATTATTGATCAAGATATCATCAAGATATTGCCATAGTAGGGAGGTAATTTGCCAATGACAAACGCAAAAGGATGCCTACAGCCCACACAACAGAAATCACCACATCTCAAGACGGCATGGAGACGGCTGACGTAGCAGAGTGTTGAAGGGTTGTCCCGTTTCACAGGGAAAGATTTCAACCACTAGCCCATGTAACTCTGCTCTGAGGGGCAGGTCAAAAAGAGAGGGGGACTTGAAAAAAGAGTTAGGGTTGGGCCTTACTCTACCACTGAACACATGACTTAAGCTCTGGCTCAAATCTACAGGAGGTATGAGACAGGTACAGGATGTGTGTTCAGAGTTGTCCAGGCCCATCCATCTGCTTCTACACTGGGCCCAGGCACAGTAGCAGTGTTTCCATGAGGGCTACAGGGAGCGGGGTTTACCTGCAGCCGTTTCTTCAGGAAGGCATTGCCTCCTTCCAGGCCATAGTCGTGTTCATAGGGATAGCACCAGTCCCGGATCAGGAACATCAAGGACTACAGCGGAGACACAGAAGGACAGAGGCACGGGCCACCCGCATTATGTTTTATAAAGCACATCCCGTGACCTCATTCACTGTCCAAAGCCGCGTTCGCACCAAAAGTGACGGGGCGGCACGACTCCAAACAAAGTCAACGCATAGACAAGCTCCAGGCGCCTGTCACCTGGAACACGTCTACACGTTGACTTTGTATGTGCCACTAGAAGATATCGTCAAATCGAATAAGAACCGGCAATACCTGGAAAGGCTTCAGGTAGATTTCCTCCATGGCCAGGCGACCGTACTCAGTGAAAAGCTGCACACATGAAGATACAGAGCGTGAGCATGTTCAGGGACAACCACATCATGAGCGCTAGTGCTGGGTGCTGCATGGTGGAGTGGGGCTGACCTGCAGATGCTGGAGGTCATCCTCCTGGACGTTCTGGGTGAGATTATACACCTGGAGAACCAAGCACATTCAAAACGTGTCAGCAACCTTGAAGCTGGAACATCGACCGCAGGTCAATTTTGTTATCAGGTTATCAGTATTATACGGTTATTAGTATAATAAAACTGTGCTGACAATATTGAAAATGTAAACACACTGAAATAATTTCACCTTTCAAGTTTTGTTTGTGTGCATAATAATTTAAAAGTAAAAGGTTTATTTCAGAAAATAAAATCCAAAATAAATATATCACCACAACGGCAAGGGCAATACCATTGATTTTTATTATTGAAATAATATCGATTGTTGTGCTAGTGAAATAATCAATGTGGATAATACTTATAATAATACTGGTTAGAGTAAATAAAGCTAGGACACAGCGCAGGTGTAAATATTTACCCTTTACAGCATAGCCCTACACCATAGCACTACACCTGATGAGCAGGGGAGAGCCGGGTCCATTGAAACACTTTTCAGTTAAACGTCTTTTTCAAAGATGACGTTACGTATACAAATTATTTTATCATGGAATCAACAACTCACATGTGTATTATCTTAGTTACAAGTGTAATTTAACACATATGTTGGACGATGGCGCTGTTTTTTTAACCCAAGTTGAAAAAAAAAAAAGACCGGACAAAAGATTTTACCTAGAGCACTCAAAAACAGGTTTGTGGGATAACAGTCGAATGGAACGACGTAATTACAGGAGATTTCCCGGGGTTGGTCAGTCTTGCGTGCTGAACGTACTGACGAAATTTGACATGTCAGACTTGCGTGGTTCGAGAAAATCGCTGTTTCAGTCGTCCCGTGTTTCAATCGACCCAGCTCTCCCCTACCGTCGTCAATATTTGATGTCAATAAAGTAGTTTTAGTAGCAGAGAAAATCAGAGAGAGAAAACCGGCGTAATCTTCAAATCAAATCAATAAATCCAATGTGAATTGAGAATATAAACAAATATAAACTTGACCCCTTTACTGAAAGGTCAGGGTGAATATAATTGAATCCCACCAAACAAGTGCAATTGCACCATACAGCCATCAGATGGCGATAAATATCGTGTGTTCTGTTCAAAGGCAATTTACCCATTACCTCTGAAACTCTGAAAAGCTACAATACATTGATTCTTAACAGTGGCAAAATTGGTCGGACACTGGATTATCCGTTTATAACGGTTTTATGCCATCCAGTGACACTTGTTCTTCTACTATTGTTTTTTGCCTGTAGTCACTGGTATGGTTGTTTCTTGCCTTCAGTGATATGGTTGGAATCAGGAATTTTACCAAGGTTTACCAATTACAGTTTTTACCACACAACACACGCCAAAAATCTGCACATACACATACCTTGTTCCTTTCTTACATTGTTCATAGATGACCAAGTAAAATTAATGAATCAAGAAAACAATTTAAAATGTGTATACATGGCATGCCAATAGTGGGCTTGCAATATCTTCACACCCGGGTACATTTACTGACAGAATGCTTGTTGTCTGTACCTGTACAGAACTGGTCATGGTGCTCAGGGCAAACACAGTGGCGCAGTCTTTGATGGTTGACTGGCTGTCAAACGCCCCCTGGGTGTCGACTAGCAGTACTGCAACCTGGTTAAGAAGAACAGCAAACACAGCAATAAGACAAACATTTATCCACCAGATCTGCAAAACACAAGACACCTTTGACACACAGACACACACACACCACAGCAGGGGGTGTGCACCCATGTGACCGGGTGTTTGTACACCAGTACACAGTTTGTGAGAGAATAGAGTTCATGTCCAAATTCTAAATGGTAGCATAGCGCTGTGTAAGGAGACGCCCCCCAGCTCGTAGCATAGCGCTGTGTAAGGAGGAGTCTCCCAGCTCGTAGCATAGCGCTGTGTAAGGAGGAGTCTCCCAGCTCGTAGCATAGCTCTCTTTAAGGAGGAGTCTCCCAGCTCGTAGCATAGCACAATGGAAGGAGGAGCCCCCCAGCTCACCTTAGAACCGTCAGACCGCTCCACCACGAACACCTCACTCCAGGCCTGGATGCCCGTAGTCTCCCTCTCACAGCCTCCCCTCCAGGAGAAGCCTGACAGAGGCTCATCTTCACCCCCCATCCAAGACTCACCCTGGCAGGAGGGAGACAAGGCAGAGCAATGGTGAGGAGGACATGGGCAGGTTATTCAAGGATGAAGAGAGGCAACAGGAGCAGAGCATTGGTCAAATAACTGTACTTACCTACCATTCACAAACCTACTATTACGAACCTACAACAACCAACTCCTACTTATCGCCCGTAGGCTTTTGTTAAATGCCATTGTATTGGCAGCGGAATATACATTAGTGTTTGCTCCTGTGAGTCAGTAACCGCAATATTATCCTGTTAAAATATCTCAAAGCCAATTGGATAGATTTGAAAGTCAAAGTATGCGTTACAAAAGACTTCCAGAGACGGAAACCAAACTGCCACCCTAGCTCTACGGATAAGCTTCTGGGATCGGCTTCTGGGAAGTCCTTTTTCAAATATATTATTCATAACAAAGAATGAAGATAGCGTGCATCTTACTGATACATATGATTTCAACTAGAAGTCTAGTCTCAGATGAAGAGCAAATACATGAGGAAAAAGGATGCTGTAGAATGCTCCTTCAGGTTAGAGGTGGTCAAGTTCCTACTGCACATGAACATGCTTGGCAACAGCTGGAGGACATGGGTCTTCCATGGACTGTTTTCCTGGCTGTGCACGTGTGATGTAACGTGAGCTCTCCCGCTTTCGTGTCCAGCTGCTGCTAGGAGCTCCTGGGGCCGGGGGTCTGGCCGCCTGGTGGTGTGTGTAGCGTTGGATTTCCAATGTGTTTGCGGTAGTCCCTTCACATTTACTCACAGACCAATGAATGCAAATAGAATACTGAGGTATGCTAAATAGTGCCAACACGATGGCTTTTTGTACTGGCAAGTCAGAGCAGACAGACCACATTATTCAACACCTCACAGAGCACAATGCTATGTTAAAGTAATGCACAAGAACGCTGTAGATTAGTGGTCGCGTTTGCCTTGTCAAACATTCCACATAATAGAACTGTACAAACATTGTATTCCAAAATACAATATGGTTATGCATGCTACTCAAAGACAGCTAGAAGTTACTTGCGTGTTGAAGGCAACAGTCGTTTAATAATCCATAAAGACTTGTCAAATAATAGCAGAATCATGCAGATTCCCGAGTGACTGACTGAACACAAAAGGAAACATCCACCATTTTCTCCACAGTAATGCCTGTTCAGTGCATTCACACCCTGGATACCACGTATGAGAGAAACAATTAGGATTTCACACGAGTCTTGCGATTCTCTACCGCCGGTAATAATAATTACTTTTTTGTTAACAAAGAAACTTTATCTTAGTGGAAGTAATAATGAAACTGTCCTGCACAAAAACCGAAGTACGTACCGAAACGTGACTTTTGTGTATGGTTACGCCCCTATTAGTTACCTGATTGTGCATGTAGCGCAGCATGAAGTCCAGCAGGAAGGACTTGCCCTTGCGGAAGGCCCCCGCCACCGACACCACCACCACGTTGAGGTCCTTGACGTGGTCCTGCAGCAGGATGTTCTCCAGAGCCGCCTCGTCCAGCTCAAAGCTGTGCTCCTCCTCATTGGCCAGGACTATCTGGATGGGCCGGGCCACCTCCTTCTCTGCCACCTTCTAGAGAAGATGAGTTGTTCACTGTCCTGTGTTCTAGATGTGATATTTGTTCTTTTGTAGACCGCAGCGAACACGGTTGCACTTTACCTTCTCCTCTTCCTGGAAACCTTCATCAGGTGAGGGGGTTATGGCTCCATCTGTACCCAATTTCGAGGTCAGTTTGTGGGACTTCAGCAACAATCCACCCTCATCTCCCTCCAGGTCTTTGGGTAGGGCCATGGGTGGCCTTGGTTTGTGATGGGATATCGGGACGTCCCCTACCTCAGCAACACCTTCATAGAAATAGAAAATGAAAGACATTTGTAAAAAGCCGCTACAGCAGCTACGTATGTGGGTCATATTTTGGTTGGGAACTCTTCCAGGGAGCTCAGTGCAAAGCTACATCTGGCTGCTCGTCATGATCAAAAATAGAACTGCACAAAGGACGAGATAAAAAGAAACAGCAGCTTGGCGTGTCCTGTCCCGGAGGCCCCGTTGGGTCACGCTTCGTCTCCAACGCCTTTTATGTCCATCAGGAAAGTGGCGCACTTCTCCTTTTTCAATCACTTGAAAATGTGCATTACTTATAATGCCAACAAAAGGTGGCTATGCCATTGTCAACATTCAGATTTAAAAAGATGGTGGTCCTAATAATGCCCATTCAATGAGAAAGCAGTATTATCTTGACCAGGAGATTTGAAATAAATAGGAAGCAAAGGTGGGCGATTTGGCCTAAAATAAATCCTCTATTCTTTCAAACTACAAACTACTATAAACCCCTTTTCTCTACTGTATAAATGGTGACCATATCGTTTGTGATTTAAAATATCACCACATCTGCCTGCCACCGGGGCCGTTTCTTATCTGGGATGACAAGAAAACGTGGCTGCCAAGGTTACCTGCCTGTTTACAGGCGCTTTGTGGCTTGAGTTGGCATCTGCATCTGGTGGTGCTGCACACCCCTGCTGGCCTCTGTTGCAGGTTTGTAATAAGTCAAGAGTCAAAAGCAGGAGTCCTGTTACTGCCAGTCCCCCCAAAACTCTACATTTACATTCCCCTCTGCCTCTAACGCAGGTAACCGTTTTCTCATAGCACTGAAGCGCCCGTTAGTACACTCTTCAACGGTGCGAACCAAGAGACCCTGGAGGCAAGGTGTGTGGACGAAGGTGTGCGGACGCCTAGCACTCTGTCTGGGCAGCGGTTGACTGCGACGTCCCATGGGGGGGTTAAGCTTCTCAGGCACCTATAGTATGAAGCCAGGGTGTGTGTGTGATGTGCAAATGCATCACGCTAGTTCTGGATAGCTGCCGATTTGAATGATTGTGTCCAACAGAGGCTTCCCTGATGTGTGGAGCTCTGACTAAGCAGGATTTACTTTAATGTCCAAGTGATTATTGAGCTTCTACGTTTACGTAGCGGTACGTTTTCATGCACAATGCTGCTCCTTATGACGCTCATACACAACCACGTTGCTGAAAAAGTAGCACTAAAGTGCACGAGAAAGATAAGGGAAAAAAAACTGCCTTTGCATAACGTTAGCTGGCTACTTATCTCCCATCCTTATCACCATTTCTAATGTCAACAAATCAGAATGTGTGTGGTTGAAGCCAGACAAAAAAAAACAAAAGCCTTTGACAGCTTTTCACAACCAATGTTTCAGGGGGAAAACTAATTGTTCATATTAAGTACGGTTACAACTAATGATTATTTTGTTATTGTGTGGATTGATACAATCTCACAATCCATTTTTGTGTAATTAATTTAAAAAAACTGCAATAATTAGATAAAGTCTAGTCCCCCAAATAACAGGATATTGGTTGAGATATGTGCAAAATTCTTTACCACAAAATATATCGAATGCTGAAAAGGTTTAATAAATTATTAAATGCAATCCTTTCTGATGATGGAATTTGAACAAGAAGGACCCTCAAAAACGTCTAATCCTCAGACTTTACAGGACATGAACCACTCAACAACCTTTAGTCATATCAGAGCTCAGTTGCTCTAATACAGGGGTTGACTGCACGGGTATTTATCTTTGAGCGCCACGTTAAAATCCCCTCACAGATTCTATAAACAGCCTTTCTAAATCGTTACAGAACTAGGTCTGTGTATGACAAAGAAACACCTGTCTTGAAGCAGGCCCATCAAGCTACTTATGGCATCGGCTACTCCTGCAAATCCTCAGGAATGTCTACTCTAACAACACGTGGTACATGCAGCGTCAGGTATTTGAAGGAGTTTGGTTAAATCGTGTTGTTTCAAAGTGATAATATTGAATATAATACCGTCACCAGTCACATCCGCCCTCCTTTCTTGCTCTCTCGAATTTGAGCAGAAACAGTGTAGTATAAAACTAACAAAACACTCTTCGGCGCTCCAGCTGAGAATTCAGAAAGTCAGCAAGACAAACAAACAGCACCTGTCACACAGGAGACTTGGAGAAATGGCTCAGCATGACCTATGCTAATCAATGCAGCTTGGCCATGGAGAAAGACCATGTCAGGCGTGCAGTGCGGAGGAGTCCCTTTGTGTACTAGGGCTGGCAATTTGGCCTAAAAATATAATCAGATTTTTTTCTAACTAAACCCGATTATCGATTTTAATCTATTTTTTTTCTATAAATGCTGCTGCTGCTTTTGGTTGCCACAGACTTTAGGCAAACTACACTCCCTTTTTTCAGCACATGCTGCCATGTTGATATTTTACTTTTTCTGAAGAGGGGCGTTACTATGAACTACAGGACCTCAGAGCAGGGGAAGTGGTGGCCCTACCATAAATACCCGGCTAAAATTACTGCACCTGACAGAAATTGATTTTCTAAATAATAGTTTTATTTATTCAAATCGTCCTAAACCATAAATTTAGAATTACGATAAAAATAGATTAATCGTCCAGCTCTAATGTGTACCTACACTCGTTGATAAAGTGACTACGTAACAGTAGAGGGGCTGATAAGTAAGGAACAGTTACTTACATTGCTTGACTCAGCGTCAAGCAATGTGAACACGTCCCCCATGAAGCATTTGTTTTTCATGGCCCTGTCTGCACATGATGTCTTTAAAGAGGGGGGGGGGGGGGGTTTAAGACTGTTGTAATGCATAACCAACCTACCATGCACGTTATGCGTAATGCTGTCCCCCTGAGGACCTAAGGAATTATTTTATATGTGCAAGACTATCCAACTAACAGGCGGTTACACTAACGTGCTCACAAATTAGGCCATCATCTCCTCTGTCCACAAGAGAGAAAAGTGTTTGTATGGAGGTCAGGGCTAGCTCCAACCCCTCCGCATGAGGAGGGGAGAAGCAGCCAGGAAACCACTCAAAAGCCACTACTCTGCTGGGAGAGCGTTTGTGCATCACAGCACTGTGCATTGGGGGCCAGACGGGCCATCGTTTGTCTATATTAGGGTTTCAGATCTAGCGACATACATCCTCAACAAGGATCCCTCAAAACTGCCAATCATATTGATGAGATTATGCACCAAATCTGTATTATAAAAAATAAAAATAAAAACACACTGTTGGACTGGAGACCGCTAACCACTAATACAATATTAAGAAATAGGAACTTGAATTAAAGAACCAAATAATCAAAGACAGCATGTACAGTCAGGTCCATATATATTGGGACATCGACACAATTCAAATCTTTTTGGCTCTATACACCACAATGGATTTTAAATGAAACGAACAAGATGTGCTTTAACTGCAGACTTTCAGCTTTAATTTGAGGGTATTTACATTCAAATCAGGTGACCAATGTAGGAATTACAACAGTTTGTATATGTGCCTCCCACTTTTTAAGGGACCAAAAGTAATGGGACAAATTAACAATCATAAATCCAACTTTCACTTTTTAATACTTGGTTGCAAATCCTTTGCAGTCAATTACAGCCTGAAGTCTGGAACGCATAGACATCACCAGATGCTGGGTTTCATCCCTGGTGATGCTCTACCAGGCCTCTACTGCAACTGTCTTCAGTTCCTGCTTGTTCTTGGGGCATTTTCCCTTCAGTTTTGTCTTCAGCAAGTGAAATGCATGCTCAATCGGATTCAGGTCAGGTGATTGACTTGGCCATTGCATAACATCCCACTTCTTTGCCTTAAAAAACTCTTTGGTTGCTTTCGCAGTATGCTTCGGGTCATTGTCCATCTGCACTGTGAAGTGCCGTCCAATGAGTTCTGAAGCATTTGGCTGAATATGAGCAGATAATATTGCCCGAAACACTTCAGAATTC
>JAOPUD010000044.1:16085466-16095538 GCA_027122715.1 Trisopterus minutus
CAGACAAGTGACAGCCCCCCCGTCGAGTGGCAACATCGTTATATGGCTTAATCCATGATAAGTCGATCTGGTCCGACTATGTAACCGCAGTCACTGGTGTAATAATCCAGTGGTATAACAATACAGTTGTGTGGTGGTCATACGGTTGGGAAAAATCCAGTGGTGTGGTGTAGTAATCCAGTGGTGTGGTGTAATAATCCAGTGGTGTGGTGATCATACAGTAGGTAACAATCCAGTGGTGTGGTGTAGTAATCCAGTGGTGTGGTAATCCAGTGGTGTGGTGATCATACAGTAGGTAATAATCCAGTGGTGTGGTAAGCCAGTGGTGTGGTGATCATACAGTAGGTAATAATCCAGTGGTGTGGTACTCACCCACATACAGACGGCAGTGAGGCTGCGCCCGGCCCAGTCCATCAGGTTGAAGAGCAGGAAGCAGGACACGGGGATGAAGTAGGTGTCTGTACGTCGTGAACAACAAAACAAAATGTCGTCACAACCAAGACGTCAGTCCTCCATGGCCAGATGACCTCTTAAACCAGACATAACAATCATTGTAATGCTCACTGAGTACAGCAGACCACATTACAAATCAAACCCCTAACCAAAAACTAAATGCCAAATGTCTGGAAATGTGTGTTCTGCTGCTTTATAAAAGCTAGTTTTTCTACTGGTAATATTTTAGATATAGAATATTTAATCACGATTAATCACATTAATGTCAAATTAATTGTGCTTAATCACAATTAATCACACATTCATATCTATTCTAAATTTCCCTTGATTTATTTTTGTTCCATTATTTTTTCTCATTTAAAGGCTCTTATCAACATGGAAAGGTAGAACGCTTGCTTAAAAACAACATTGCCATATACTGTGTTCAATTTCACACTAACATTCTCACTTGAGGCAGTCGTTCACACTTGGAGCAAATCCTCTCTCAGACAATGTAACACTGCCCACCAATAAAATGGTAAAAAAATAAAAAAATGTGCGTGTTAATCTCACGATAAAAAAAGATGCTGTTAAAATGTGTTTGTGTTAATGCCATTAACAACGCGTTTAAATATAACATAACACATACATACACACATATATATATATATATATATATATATATATATATAGTATATATACTCCAATGCATTGCGCTGCAGCGGCTAGCAGGGTGTTAGCTAGCGTGCTAACAGGAGGACGCGTACCCCAGGCCCCGCCCTGGGCCACAGAGGACTTGACCTCCACCGTCACGGCGGGGAACGTTCCGATAGTGATGGTGAAGATGAAGCACACCGACAACGCCATCACCCAGATCTGAGTGGCCAGAGAGACAAAGACAGGCCAAAGACACGCTTATCACCCATTACTTCATCCTCAATCCGTTAGGTCTCTGCACAAATAGAGGATGAGAGCAAGGTTTACAGTGCAAGGGTCTCAACATCCACATTCATTTCAAAACGTTTGTGTGTGTGTGCGTGTGTGTGTGTGTGTGTCTGTGTGTGTGTGTGTGTGTACCTGTTTAAAGATGCCCAACACGGACGGGGTCTGCCTGCCTCCCACCACTGCAGTGCCCTTCTCCCCGGAGCCGTCTGAGGGAAACACAGACACACACACTCTCAGGGCTCATTTATGCTCTACGGTAGATCTGGATACGGCCGGAGCCTTCTGTCCGTACTCTGCATACTTTTCGTCTGTATTTCTGCACGTATCCTGCAAGCTTGTGGATGCATGCCGACGGACCAAATGCGAAAACTGTAGGGGCAGTGTCGGGCATTGTACACAAAAAAATGCGGTGAATAGCATACACAAAGAAAACCAATGACTGGAATTCTGTGTCCACACTCAGGGATGTATTTAGTGGTCTCACTGATCACCACCGTCTACAACGCAGCC
The DNA here is from genome assembly GCA_027122715.1 of Trisopterus minutus. Lineage (NCBI taxonomy): Eukaryota > Metazoa > Chordata > Actinopteri > Gadiformes > Gadidae > Trisopterus > Trisopterus minutus. The sequence continues at coordinate 16,087,354 of JAOPUD010000044.1, forward strand.
TGCCTTTTTGCCTCCTTCTCAACAGATGCAGGATCATCATCTCCCCCATCGTCACCATGTTTGTTACCATAAACATATTTTTTTTAAACTTCATTGGAGTAACCTTTGAATCTGATGGACAGCCCCTAGAGGATCTTTTGCTAAAGGTCCGTTCCACCGTAAAGGACGCATGAAAGTATGAGGGCTGTGAGGGTTAGAACGTTGATAACGTACGTCTCTATTTACGCACAAAATGGGAGCATAACTGAGCCTTAGACACACTGGCGGGGAGACACAGAACAGCCATGTATTTATTTGTTGGTGTGCTTTCGCGCACGCACATCAATGGCTGCTGCTGGTCTTTCAAAGAGGGGAAGCTCATTTTCGGCCTACATCATATAAATTGTGAATTTATTTTATAGCTGTCTTTTCCAGTGACTTGACCAGTGTCCTCTCAATGGCCAGGAGAGCTAGGCTGCTTAAACGGCCTCGGCCCTTTGTCTCACGGGTGTAGGACTTGAGCCGCTTTAAACAGGAGAAGCTCCTTTCTACACCTGCAGATGTAGCTCCAATTGTTTTCGCTAATGAGAACAGTTTGTTAAGCTGAGGCGTTGCACTGTCTAACTCTTAATGTCTTTAAGGAACACCAAGAAATCACCCAGCGTTCCCGGTCACCCAGCACGTCCTGATCTGAAGACAGGACGTCAAGTTCAGACCCCAGGCTCCCTGAGGTCAAAGTCAAAGTGATGGCCAGCTACCAAAACAATATTAAACTCAAACAAGGAATTCTGGGAATTCTGTTCAACTGAAACAAGGAATTGTGTGTAGAAGTGCATGAAATGTACGATGAAAATTGTCTTTCGACTGAGCAAATATCAAGAAAAAGGTTGGTTTGTCTTTCGACTCACTTACAAAGTCTGTGCTGGGATCTCTTAAATTGAAACTATTCTGCTCAGAATGAGGCAGTTGTCACTCTGTGGGCCGTTTTAGATGCTTCTTAGAGGTTTGGGTTTTCTGGCTGCTTCAGGGAGCATTCCACGGACACCAGAAAACCAAACAGCACATTATCCCGCCCACGTGCTAGACTAGACTGAAAAACAAAGTTAATAATTCAGGAGATTTCATTTCATTTTATGCAAGCATCATTTAACCTAACCAGCTGTAAAAAAAAAAAATTAAAAGTTGGTAACTTATATTTGTTTTAACAAGGACTGAGGATCTGGAACAGGTCTTGGAAGCATTAACCCCTTCCACCCACGAGTGGACGCGGTCTCCCGCAGAGAGACACTAGTGACCCTGAATAGCTGCTGCCCACTCCTCTCTGCGTTGATCCTAAACCCCCCTGGAATGTGGGGATTTGAAGTACTTCAGCGGACGCACGTTTCTATACTATAGGATTCAGACGTACAGAATTTAGTTCAAAACCTACCTTTCTTAAGCAGATCCATTCTGTTCTCCTCCTCCCCTGTGAGACTGGATCCGTTGCTCTCCATGTAGTACTGGAAGAACTCCTGCACAACAAACCGCAGTGTAAACAACAACAACAACAACAACAACATCGATGGAGCGATCCACTGAGGGTCAACATGAATCTCCCCGCAGCATCGAATCATCTGCAGGCCTCATCTCCTCGCTGCAGCCACTCAATGCTTTCTGCAGCGAGGAGACGCACGTGGGGCCCTGCTGCTGGGGTCGTCTACAGACGGGAGGGCCCTGCTGCTGGGGTCGTCTACAGACGGGAGGGCCCTGCTGCTGGGGTCGTCTACAGACGGGGGCTGGGCCCTGCTGCTGGGGTCGTCTACAGACGGGAGGGCCCTGCCGCTGGGGTCGTCTACAGACGGGGGCTGGGCGTGGCCAGAGGCTGGGCCCTGCTGCTGGGGTCGTCTACAGACGGGAGGGCCCTGCCGGTGGGCTGGTCTACAGACGGAGGTGGGGCGTGGCCGGAGGCGGGGCTTACCATCTTGGGCAGAGCGATGTAGGACAGGATGGCCAGGAAGATGACCACGCAGGCCGTGATGAAGTAGCCCACGGCGCTGTCCTGGAGGGCGGAGCCACCTGCACGGAGGCAAGGACAGACGGGACGGGCTGAGCTCAGGGGGCAGAGCGGGTCGGCGGGTCACCAGGCGGTGGCTAGTTTGATCCCCCGAGTGTCGAGGTGTCCCCGGATGAGACCCTGAACCCTGACGCTGACCAGCTGGCTGTGGCTGTGCTGGTCGACTCCGCATTGTTTAACAGTGGCAGAGGTGGTTAGCCGGGATGGGAAGATGTGGGAGGGGGGTAAGGGTTAGTGTTTAGAGGGGGTGGGAGAGAGGAGCCGTGTGTAACAGGGTGTGTTTCCTGATGCATACTGGCCAAGGCGCAGATCATGGAGAAGGCGGCGAATGTTCCGGCCAGCCCCTGGCCGCTCATGATGGGGGTGGTGTAGGAGGCCGGCAGCCGCCCCGCCAGGCCGAACAGACTCCCCTGGAGCACCGCGCCGAACGCTAAGGAGGGGGGGGGAGGCACAACAAACCACAAGGACGCTCAGGAATCAGAGAGAGAGAGAGAGAGAGAGAGGAAATCCCCCGCACCAAAGAAAACCTGCTCATGACCACGTACCAATAACAACATGTGGACACTGGGAGAGACGTGAAGCACAATGACTCAGTGTCTCTTCCCCTCCCCTCAAACTCCCCAGTGAGTCAGACAGAGACGGAGAGAGAGGGAGAGAGAGGGAGAGAGATCCATCTGTCTCAACGCTTCCTTGCATCTTTGGGGGGGGGGGCGGTGAAGGAGGGGTGAGCTTCTCCCTGTTGCTCAGCACCCTACTGTCTATAAACCTTCACAGTGGGACGGTGGCTCCAGCGAGACGCGGGGACGCATCTGCACCCTGCACACTGGAGGGGGAGGCCCCAGCAGCCCCAGCACATGGTTCTGATCAGCCGAGGCGGGCCGCGGGGAAACGTTTGGTTTTGTGTGTGCGTGTTGCCATGGAAATCCCTTTATGATATTGCGGCTCTGAGAGAAGACTTCTGAATTCCAAAAAGCACACAATAGTTGTAGAACATAACCTCTTTAATGCATGCATTCACCAGTCCCCTCTGCAGCAGAGTGAGCCCAGAACACAGCTTCAGACAGCTTCTCCCCCTCCCTGCCATGCACTAGTCCGTACATCATGTGAGGGAAATGTTGACATCCAGGAGTTTTACTCGTATAGAAAAGGGGGTCTCTGCCTCCTTGTAAACGGTTCACACCAGGCAAAAGGTTAACAACTAAGGGGAACTAGATTACACCGGTTAAGAAACGGGGTGGAGATAACACAAACTGAAGAAAACAAAGCTAACAGGTTTAAAACGAAACAACATATGGTTTGATTGTTCATCACAGTGCCTGCAGGGAAACAAAACAAAGGTGTAATTCTAGAATAGTCTCGACACTTTATGTGTGCACAAAACCCTCTCTGCTGTTCATCTTTTATGGGCAGAACAGTGAAGACAGACAGGAAGGTGAGAGAGGAGCAAGGTCATGTGCAACCCCTGGCACAGGACTAGACTCACAGTTGATGATGACGATCTTGATCATGGTGACGGTGAAGAAGGCCAGAGGCTCCACCTCCACCTTGACCAAGATGGCCGTCAGCAGAAACACCCCCAGGATGACCGACAGGCACCCGCAGATACGCAGCTTCTGGGAGATCCTGGGAGGGAGGGAGGGAAGAAAAGGGGAGGGGAAATGAAAATCCATGACTTCGATTTATGACACGTGATTGTGTCTGGTCATTCCTGTAATAATCTGTATATTTGATGGATTAGTTGGAGTAATAATTGGAGAGAAAGAGCGAGAGCAAGAGAGAATGTGACGTGAGGAGATAGAGACGGACAGAGACAGGGGGGCGACAGCCAGAAGGATAGAGATACCACTGATAAAGAAGGCCGTACATGGACATCAACATTTCCATCAGCTGTGCGAGGAGTCATCTTGGCACCCCGGTAGTTTGGTGACGTTCAGAGTGACCACACACACAAATAACCACATGCACCGAGAGCACAGAGCACACGCAGCTGGGAGAAATGTGTGGAAGTCTCTTTCCATGCCCCAGTCCGCGCTCACGCCAAGGAGCGCGGCATGTGCCAAAGAGTGGGGCGTGCCAGGGACCCAGACCGATGTTGCCAGATTGGGATTGAGATTTCCCACCCAATCTGGCAACACTGTCAGATTGGGCATGAAATATGGCCCAATCTGGCAACGCTGACCCAGACGGGGGGAGCCAGCAGCCACCTGATCACCAGGGACCGAATTAGAACCAGGGGAGCCTTTTTAAAAACATATATTAATGTTGAAGAATAGATGGATAAAAGTCAGTCTATCATAAAGAAAACAAACTAAGACAAAAAACACAAAGTGTGTGTGTGTGTGTGTGTGTGTGTGTGCGTGTGGGTCAGGGGAGATGCATAACATTCCTGGGCGGGTTTGTGGAGGTCAAGGAGTATTTGTGTGTCAGCCAGTCAAGCCCTAAATCCTCTCTTTCCAACGCTAATTAAAGCAAACAGGCCAGGGCTGGAGCGTCCTGATACACAAACACAACCTGCCGGGCCGGGCTGGGGGCCGCGGCTCCAGGGGTCAGAGGGTCTGCAGCAGATAACGGGGACCCAGAGTGCAGCTTCCACTCAGCCAACAGGGCCCCCGTGCAATAAGGGGGTTTTGGGCGGGACCACAGATTACAAGAACACTTGCTTTGAGTGCCCTTAGCTGCAAGTCAGCTCACGAGCTGGCTAGCATTCAAGGGTTGATTTTAAGGGACAAACAGCACTCCCCCTTACTCCCCTAAGTATTGGGAAGACCTACCCCTCAGCGGGAATGTGCAAAATCTAGGGTTAGGGCTCAAATCTAGGGGAAGGGAGAGAATAGGGACAGGACCTAAGAATTCACTACAGGAAGTGTGCATCCTCATGAGTACAGCCAACCCCCCCCAGCCTTCAGCAGCACAAAGACCAGCTTCTCATCAACTCGCTCCGCACTCATCATTCTACATTTTACATTTCCCTCCCCGTCCCATCGCAAGCTGACAGCTCATGCATCCAGCTGCGCATTCTTTACTTCATTGACGATCTTATTCCTAATTCCAAACTGTATTTTCAAAGAAGGAAAGCGTCGCAGAGAGCCACAGAGCACAGAGAGATGGCCTCTGTGGTGGCCATTGTTGGAAGGAATGAGGGATCAGCGCTGGGCCAGGAGTGACGGTCAGTGTCCATCACGGCTCCTGCTGCTGTCACCAGGGGGGCTGGGGTGCAGGGGCTCACCTCTGGTGGATGAAGGAGTTGAGGCAGGTGAAGACCAGCAGGGGCACCATGGCGCACAGCGTCATCACGTTGTTGAACTTTGACTCCAGGACGTTGCGGGTGTCCGAGGCAGCGGCGGTCATGTTGGCGGTGTGATTGAGGGACAGGCTGTTGTCCTTTAACCTGCTGGTGAAGTACTGGGCAGAGGGAAGACGTGGTTAGTGAACAGAAAGGGGCTTATTTCGTTGACCCGTCACTTCTTCTGAGCCTCAGCGGTGAATGAATGAACACTTGGGAAATGAACACTTGCTTGTTTAGAAACAAATAGACTAAATCTGAGAATACATTCCACGGGTCCCCATGAAAAAACGACTCTCAGAACAAGCGGAAGAGTTCCTAAGACGATAAATAAACATCCCTCAGCCCACGGCTACGTGCCCCCCCCCCCCGCTGATTCAGCCCATGTTTATCCACCCTGGGATAAGCCCACATGGGGTGTTGCTGTGGAGTCACCTTTCATGCCTAGGGGCATGATGGTGGATTAAAGAAACTATGCAGGGCCTCTAAGCCCACCTAGCTGGGGTCACCCAACAGGGCCGGCTGAAATCAGGGGGTTTTGGGCGGGTCCGCAGATAAAGAATTCCCCCCTTCACTACAGGAAGGGTGCATCCTCCTAAGAACAGCCTAACCCCCCAGCCTGTAGACACCAGCATCCCATAGGACAAGCACTTCCATCAGCAGAGGATGCATCTCTGCGGAAAATTCATTTTGGGATCTTTTTTTAAGTTTACATAAATTATTTGTTTAAAAAGAAGTTGTGGTTCTCAGGGTCACCATGGTCGCGGTCATGAAGAAATTCCATGGTAAAAGGGTTCCCAGGCCCAGGATGAAGAAGATGATCCACACAGCATGGTATCTGGGAAATCAAAACACAAGCTTGTCAACACAAATAAATGAAAGAAGTGTAAGACACCAATAACACCACAACACAACAACAACCAGGCCTACTTCCAATATGAGTGGGTACAATGCCGCGCTAATACGCCAGTAACACAACATGTATTTGCTTAGCCTGGGCTCATTCCAGCTGTCACAGCACGGGCAGCCCTCCCATGCTGACCTGTCACTCGGGGCTGTGAGGGCCGTCATGATTCCTGGGTCACAGTTACGGGAGTAGTTCTGAAATGTCAGCCAAAAACATCACTCCAGGTTAGGTTAACAAAAGGGCATCGCTGAGTGGAGATCATGGACAGATTTCATTGCAACGAGTAATAAAAAAGGGCCCAAATCGAGGGGTGGCACCAAGCATGCATTTGTAACACACTACGACCAATCACAACAATACAAGGGGTGCTGTAGCCAGACCTGAGGAGCAAACCAATAGATACAACTCTTGCCGTATCGGGTCGGTAAAACAGCAACGCTTTTGGCCCGCCTATATCAGACCCAACGATGTGATTGGTTAATGCTCAGGGCGCGGGGAATCGGGGAGGGATCATATTGCTCGTTCCCAGAGTAACTAGCTGAGCAAATTCAAATTGTGCTCTCGTGAGAACTCTGGAGTTCCAGGGTAGGACCAAACTGTGATATGTGAACAGATTACATATTTCGGCCTGCATCAGAAAGAAACTAACAATGCAGCCAGATGTTGCTAATGACATTGTGATGAGAAACAAGGATATAACCAATGCAAAAGATCTTGACAAACAGGAATTTGTTATATGCAAAATAGATAAAAAAAAATTGCTTTCCAGCCTACAATCGTGGTGGTTTATGAACACATTCTCAGCAAATACAAGAGAAAAGAACAGCAGTCTCAAGTGGTTCAAATTGCTCAAGACAGCCAAACTGAAACAATGCGTTCTATTGAGAGATGACTTTAAGAATTCCAACCAGACAAGCATGAATGGCCAAACTGATCTTTACTTTTTTCAACAATTCTGTTCATGAGTGTCAACTATTTCAATATAAAACCGTTTCGTTTTTCTAGCCTAGAACATGTGCTTGTTCCTATCGTGTTCTTATCTTCCTGATCAACTTACTTGGAACTGAGTTCAGCTTGGGCCAAATGGTTTCCTCACTTCTGGTGAGGCCCGCCCGGCTACGTTAACAAATACCCACGATGCTTTGCTTCATCCCTCTCCCTCTCTCTAGTGACAGATTCGCCCAAACAGAGAAGCATCTTTTGCAACTTCATTGGCCCCATTAACGAATACAAACTTTGTATTGTTATACACAACAGCATAAAGCTGCGCAATTTGGCATCCCACTTGACTGAGAAACATAAAGAATTTAGTTTATGTTAGAATAGAGATGTCTAAGCTGTCTCTGTGTAAAAGTCTTCTGTTTAATCTGCCCTGCACAGTAGTTCCCACAGTCAACTGACATCATAACCTTGAGGAGCCGGTCATGAATGCAGCTGGGGGCCTTCAGTAAAGCCTTTTGTTGGTATCCAAACGACACCGTGAGCTTCACAGAGGGTAGCACACCCACTGTGAAGACCGTCAGCTCAGCGACCAGGCCTCCATCTGGGGCCAGTCTTGAGTGCCGCTACTTGCTACACATGTCCAGCTGCAGCAGAATGAAACAAAGTGCTGATTCCCCCCAGAGTTCAGTTCCCCCCTGCATTGTGATTGTTTTTCCTAAAATAAACAGTGTCCAACATCGGTTTCATTGGAGCCTAAATCCTAATCCTAATCTCAAACACATTGAAAGTAACAAAGCAGAGCCTGGGAAGAACCCCACACACCACATTTCCACCAAATGGCCACTTTGCGTTTCCCACTAGGAAGTATGCTGAATAAATGCACACTGATATAACAGCTACACTTTACAATATCCCTGACGATCCTGGGTATCAACCCAGTCTGTCGTCCTTTTTGTAAACATAAAAATAAGTGGACACAGAAAGCACTGTGTTACAAGTTACAACCAACCACAGAGGGACC
>JAOPUD010000044.1:16111465-16122330 GCA_027122715.1 Trisopterus minutus
TCTGCAGGAAGGAGGCCCCGCCGGGGTGGGGGTGGGGCCGGGGGAGGGGCCGGGGTGGGGCCGGGGGAGCACTCGCTCCCCGCGGACAGGATGTTGCCCAGCAGGGCACGCAGCAAGGGGCAGCTTCTTGTCCTGCAAGGACATCAGACATCAGACCCATGTGGTCTGCTTAGCGTAGGGGGTAGAGCAGGTTGACTTGTAACCTCAAGATTGCGAGTTTGATCACGGCTCCTCCAAGTGTTGATGTGTCCCTGAGCATGACACTTACCCTTAATGCTCCTTAATGCACTAACCTAAATGCACTTACCTAAATGCACTTACCCAGCCAGCTCAATACGAGCTGGCTGACACATTGCATGATTGACTCCACCGTCGGTGTGTATTAAGTCCCTGTAAGTCCCTTTTGATAAAAGTGTCTGCTAAATGTACTAGAGAAACATCTGCATTGGTTGTACATTTTTAAGTAAAACCTGATAAAACCAAGCTTTTATCAGGAGAACATCCACCCAGAACATTACAAACATGTGGACATAGTGGGTTTCCTGGGAGCAGGAGGCTGTGTCTGTCATTGTCAAAACACACGTCACAGTTTTCTGTTTGCAAGGATGCACAGCAGACAGAAGAACCGGTATATAAGTACATCTAGCTGGAAGTAGCAGCTTGCTAAGCTTTTAAATATTCTTTGTGCACATGCATTATCAGTATATAATCACTATATTATTACTATGTATATTTGTTGTATGCATATTGTTTTTTGTGTGCATACAACACACAGACTCGTGCATACAAGTCTGTGTGTTTATTTTAAATTAAACTCATCCTGTCAAGGCTACGGCCTTTCCTCCCGTGTTTCTCGCTTTTCCCCTCTCCCCTGCATTATAAATATTATAATATTTTTGTATTATTTTGACAATATGCTGAACATGATGTTTTCCCTGAAGTAGGCAATTTCTTCTTATACACACTGTAATAATTTATTTAATAATAACATTTTCTACATTCCTGTATATACTCCAATCTTATCCAGTTTTATAAACCTCTAAAGGGAAGTGCTTAACACAGCTGGGGCAAAAGCCTATGGCCCTGAGTCCTGTGAGGGCCAGCTGGGGGTTGGAGTGCAGGATGTAAGTGTGAAGGGAGGACAACCATCCCTACTTCCAGCAGGGCAGTGCTCTCAACTATAAAATAACCCTCATCTGGCACAGTCAGCGCTCCTGGCCCCACCTAGATCACAATGAAAATCCTCATCTACATTTTGTAATATATTTGATCAGCATTTGAATAAAAAAAAGTTGAAAAGGTTCTACTGTAAAATTGTTTCATGTCCCAAAGCAAGCTCTAAAGTTATAGTGAGCATAACACATTCTTTTGTTTGACACTCGCTGTGATATTACTTTAAACCAAATAGTTTTAACCCAACCTTTATGTCTCTGTAGTTCAGAAAGCAGTCATCTGTTTGTAATGTCCCCAGGTCAGAGAGCATCAGGCAGTGGTGTGGCTGGCATGTGCTCCACACCTGCCGTAAGGGGCTTCCCTGGGCCCGGTGCAGGGGCCGGGTTTGTTCCTCAACAAGGCCCTGAGGTTCTGACCAGTAACGCTTGTGCACGCTGCAGGAGACTAGGCCATCCTGAAACACTACAGGCCGAGAAACGAGCCGCCACTGGACGTGGCACCTCTCCCCGGGAAGGTCTGCCTCCCAGGACGGCAGGAGATGGGGAGACAAGAAACCACTCATTCAAGAAACATATTGTGTGAATAAAACTGATTTGGTACTTCTTCTGACAACCATGGGGTTTCCAGAGCATTACTCAGGGACACCTTGATACTTCAGTCTCCAGATGACATGATGATACCTGGTGCTTTCTCAACAGCTCTATGGCTGGCTGCATGTGTGTGTGAATGGGTGAATGTGAGGCGATGGTTGACAAATGCACATGGCGACAGTGGATTGTATAAATGCAGTCCATAAGGACAGTATGATGGATGGGAGAAGAGAAGGAAGGATGAATAGAGAGAGACACAGGCTAAGCCTTTCTGGTTGAATTTGCTGAGCAGTGTCTCTGCGGGAGACTGTTGGACCGTGGGGTAGAAGTGTCCCGTCACCTTGAAGGAGGAGTAGAAAACAAGAGAGTGAATACTAGGAAAGGGCCACTAACAAGTTCATTATGCATCATACAATCTAACCATAGCAATCCTTGTGACAAATATAGAAAATATAGCTTTCCTGAATTATACAAATTAATGAAATGCTGACTTGGTAACTCTCTCGGTTCATGATATAATATAATGTGTTTTAACGCCATATCCAGTGAGGAACAAATGATTGTGTAGCAAATAACAGTGTGGAATTGAACTGTGGTACAGCATGCTTGTGTTTAATAACTCCACCAGATGGAGGCAACACCTCTATCAAAACCATCCCTCTCTGGTACAGCTACAGCGGTATGATCCCCATTAGGAACAAACCTCTGAGGGAAGCACAGCAATATCTAAAGAGAGTACAAAATGTGTTGATGTTGTGATATTGTGATATGTGTTATTTCTAATTATAGCGACGCAATTCCTCTTAAAGTCACTGATTTACACTGTTCTCACTGAATGGCTCAGGGCATAAGACAATCTCACACTCAAGGTAGTGATGTATGGATTAGTTTTGAAAGTACTGTGTTTGTATTGCAACACCTTGAAGCACTTGTCTCTATAAAAGAGCAAGAGGGTTGTGTTAAATTTTACTGTACATTTTGTACTTTGTCTTTTGCATAATTTTTACTCTACATAAGTCAAACAACAACCCAGTATAACACAACTATTAGCAAGGCTGCTTCTTGACTGCCAGGGACACACATTTATAAAGAATATTAATAAATCTGTTTTAGTTTAAATATCTGTAAAACTACTCACACCACAAAGTGAGGCTGAGCAGTGTGTATTCACTGAGGGCTGTAGGTTTGATGTGAGTTTTAAAGAGCGAGAAGGAGAGCGCAGAAAATAGCTCAACATTAAAATGCGGCGCACCTGTTGAGCGTACCTGTTGAGCAGCATTACAGAGCACCAGGTGAGGGAGAGGCTGGAATCCTAGACAATGAACAACCTAGCCTCCTCCTCCTCCTCTCTTTGCGACTCCTTGTAGTGAGTAAGAGTATTTCAATTACATTGCCATTATAATTAGATACCAACATAGGGTAATTGCACATTGCAAAGATGACTTTTATTTTGAAGCTGCCGTGGAATACTAACCAACACTACTGGTTTCACCAACTGGAACCCAGCACGGTGCCTCTCATGATGGGATGGCATATTGTACCACTTCATACTTTGGTAATAACATTTTTAGCGTGTCAAGCAAGTCTTTGTGGGGCTGGACACTCACCCAGACATGGAGCTGGGGCGCTTGGTTAGCTGAGACATGGGTGTTGCTGAGTGTCCTCTGCCCTAGCCCGCTGGTGTGGGATGACTTACGACTTTAGAGGCGGTTACGTTGGCTAAGATAGAGAAGGGGGGGGGGCGGGGCGGGCTAAACGTCAGGCCATGGATACCTTTCGGTCTCTCTCACAGATTGGCTGGGAACACATAAGCACATTTATGTGGGCGCTCAATATTAACCAGACACATTTAACACACTGCTGCACGTGGGCGACACTTCTAATCAAACACACAGGACGGTGTGGTGGCACGCGCCTCCGCTGACCAGCTCTGCTATTGGTCAACAGACGGGCGGGCGCGTCCGCCGCCCCTCCGGACTGACGTGTGGGCGTGTCCCCTCGATATGCCCTCATGCGGATATGTGGGCGTGGCCCACTCGATACGACGGATATGTGGGCGTGTCCCCTCGAAATACCCGTGCGGATATGTGGGCGTGTCCCCTCGATATACCCATGCGGATATGTGGGCGTGTCCCCTGATATTCCCATGCGGATATGTGGGCGTGTCCCCCTGGATACGACGGATGTGTGGGCGTGTCCCCCTCGACACCGAGGGAGCGCGCCGTGTGTCAAGCGGGAACGGCGCGCCAGAGAGGCAGGAACCCGGAGGAGTCATGTCGGAGAGTGGGTGTCAGGAAGCCCCGGGGTCCCCGGACCCCGCTGGCGTCGAGGCGAACCAGGGGCTCAGCCCGCCGGTGGGCAACAGGGTGACCGTGGTGCTGGGGGCGCAGTGGGGCGACGAGGGGAAAGGCAAAGTGGTGGATTTAATAGCGCAAGATGCGGACATCGTGTGCAGATGTCAGGTCGGTGGTCGCTTGTTTACTTTCCTTCCTGGGTAGCGGTTAGCCTCCTAGCGTTGCTGTAGTGTCCCCGTTGTGTCGTCTGGCTAGGGGGACAGTGTGTCGTGCTCCACTCGTGGTGTCGGTTCCTTGGTCTTCATGTTAACTTTCATTCTTGTGTTCGCAGTGCTCGCTAATGTCACCTTGGGCTCTTGCTAGCTGCCCAGCCTGCTAGACGGGCTAACGTTGAGGCTGTCTCCTGTCATGTACACATGTCATGTTTGACACACTGTCGGCGGTGTCAAGATGAGCCAAGTGCATGTTTTTCGCGGATCTATAACCGAAATGTAAGCTCAGTGGTTCCCCTCCAGCGTGACTCACTGGCTCAATAATCTGTTCACCTTACTGTGAACTGACTTCTGATTTTTTTTCATACGGATCTGATATCTGATTATCTAACGCAAGTGGTTCAATGCTGCTTTCAGATGTCATGCTTTATACGCCTTTTATACTTAGCAGTGGTCTCCAAAATACATCCCATCTTATCATGAAACGGTGTTAGAGTGGTTGGGCGAACCTAACATATGATGCAAAGTAAACGGTCTGAATGGCAATCTTCATAAGACAGTGGCGTACTTTCTTTTGAACACTATCATGAAAGGAACTGTAAAGGTTTGTTCATGTATAATGTTTGATTAATATGGTTGAAATAATAGCAACTTTCGCTCTTGTTTTCACATAATAATACGTTTAGCACTTGTACTAAGCTGCTATAACCTTGTGTACTTGTACCAGTTTACAGGGAGCAGGTAATCGTTCATCAGAATGTATTTTATTTTCCAAGACCGGTTATGGTACAGAAGGGTATCTGTAATTTCATGTAATTTGTTCCCCTAGATGTATAAAAAAAAAAAAACTAATTGATGCAACTAAGATGGAAAGTATTATATACTTTTGAAAATGTTGAGCATGGCCACTAAGTCTTATTTAGTTGGGTTCTTATACACCCTGGTAACTTGGCCTGAAAGTAAAACCTAGATTAGTTAAAACTTTCTTTTTTTTTTGTTTTTCTCTAAATAAACTATAAAGACCAGAATATGCAGTCCATCATGTGCACTGTCCTAATGAACCCCTTTTTTCTACTAGGTTAATGGGGACCATATCTTATGTGATTTAAGATGTCACCCATCTGCCTGCCACCGGGGCCCATTCTTATCATATGGAATGACTGTTGAAAACGTGACTGCCAAGGTTACCTGCTTTGTGCAGGCGCTTTGTGGCTTGAGCTGGCATCTGCATCTCTTGGTGCTGAACACCTTCCATGTCACCACATGTCTCTGTCGCAGGTACTGAGTACGTTGTTTGTGTACCCCATAAACAAAGTAACCGTTGTTTGTGTACCCCATAAACAAAGTAACATCCTAGGCTTCTGCTAGTTGACCAAATCACTACGTGAGCGCACCAGTCTGCTTTGAACGCTGCCAAGGTCCATCGTCTTGGCAGCGGTTGACTGCGGCGTCCAAGAGAGGGTTAATCTTCTCTGACACTTATAGAGCCAGGGTGTGTCTGATGTTTGGAGCTCGTTCTGGAGAGCCGTTGATTTTGATGATGAAGTCCGGGAGAAGGAAAAAAATGTTGTGTCTAGGGTTAGGGTCTATGGGACCATTGTGGACACCAATATATGAAATTGGTCCAGTATCGAGTGAGAAAGCTGCAGCCGTAATCAGTGAATCCTTTGGGGCAATTGGGACTCTTCAGTGAATGTCCTCTTAAAGTGTTTGTTCTTGCCACTGACAGGTTGACGTTTTATTCTAGCATTATGGAAAGGATCACTACAGTGAAATACAACTTTTGGTGTTAGCTTTTACTTCCTCTGTCTGTTTGTAGTTGGAGAAGTCTTCCAGCGAAATGTTGTTGTTGCGTTGTTGGTGGAAATGTCCCTATTTTCATTACATAAGTCTCCTTCAACCAAATCTTGAATTAATTACAATGGATTTACATGTTTTTATCAAAGTGTAAAATAGTGTAATGAGTTGCAGTTTGTGCATGAGGGGGTCAGTGTGGCTGTTCATACATCCATGCTTTTGAGACGGTTGTTTTTTTAGGTAGTTTCCCCATTCAAAACAAACACTAGGCTATGAATGTAGTTTAGGACTGTGGATGCAATAAGGAGAGAATTTTGAATTGGCTGTTATCTCTGCCACCTCCTACAACATGTACAGTAACCATGGTGACTATCAAGACAAAGATACCCGATTACTATTGGTTGAACTGAAGGCTAGAGCGGTAAAAAATCGACATTGGTGCAAATGAAATGAATGTCACTTTTTCCCAAAACTGAAATCACGCTGTAGCCTGCATGTACAGTCCCCTTCAGCTCCATGAGTTTTTATTTATTGATGTGAGAAGAAATTCCAACAAACAATTTGGTTCAATGTAAAAGGACCTTCACCTTGCCGGGCTGCTACAAGGCTGTGGACGTGACGATTTATATTGGTGGATGAGACAGAAATGTATTTCCCTCTATTGTTACTGTCAATATTTTACTTAACGGCAGTATTTTACGTCATTCTCACCCTGCTTTATGTTCCCCACACGTTCGCGTCGAATACAAGAACAAGAGTGAAAATGCAATCTGCATTTAAGGGAAGTGATGCAAACAAAATGACATTTCAGACAACTCTTAAAGAGTCTTAAAGTGTGGGGATGTGTAGAGCCCTCTCAAATCCATTTCATTATTTTTTAAGAATTATTTAGCTGAATTCAGTGTTTCACGAGTAGGACACACAGGCTGCACTAGTAATGGTGGTTTGAGTAAACATGCTCTGGCTAGCAACTTATATATATTATTAATCGTCCAGTCCTATCTCTCTCTATGGATCCTTTACATGATGTTAGAATACAATCTGAGCCTGTCCGTGGCTTATAAGCAAAAAATTAAATAAATAAGCATTTGAAGGACATACAATGATGTGTTATTATTTGCCCTGAGGATTACATTGCAGCATGTTTTGGCGGAGTACAGCTGCAGGGTTCCTGCTCAGGTCAGTAATGCGTCTTCTCTGGTCAACCCTATGTCCAGCATTGATAACTGGTTTACTTAGCGAAGATTCCCCTCTGGCTAAGGATTCCACCCTACTCTTGCATTGCCTACCAAGGCTGGATACATTTAAAAATACATTTTCACGCACGCACACACACGCACACGCACACACTCACAAACACACCGTGCGTTGCTTGAGTAAGGGAGTATAGTATTCATCTTTTTATAAAAACGCCCCTGCCAGCATTTTTTGTAGGTTGTACACATGCCATAGAACTCGTGGACCACACTGGTGTCATATTTACTTTTAGGCATTGCCGGACACACCAATGCATAGGCACGCTGTGCATACTTTAAAAGTCATGTTTCATTAAGCATTGCTCAATTTCATTCAGCTTTGCTGGGCAATTGTTTTTGTTTTATTTGATTGATTTGCATTTCTACTTTCCTACGGTGAACTGGCAGAATCGCAAAACTGCCATTCTTAAAAGTTCTATACTGCAGATTTGTTTTGCCTTAAAGGGCAAGTGAGCCTGCTGTTTCAGCTGGGATTCAAACACTTTCAAAATGTGTATTATGAAGCAAGTTTTGGGAAGGAACTTTGTGCCACTTGTTAAGTAAAGTTGTTGTGTGTGAGCTTTATAATGAGCTACGTTGTTTATGAAATGTGCCACCCACCGTGGTGTTAAACTAAGAAGCTGAATGCGGGACTGGCTGGAGCACTGCATCCCTCTCTCTATAAAATATGATGTGACATCTACTGACGTGGAACCGGAACCCGAAAGGACTGGCATTATTGCAAACAGCAGTTCCAGTGAAATGTAAAGTTAACAAGTAAACCTTCCAGTTCCTCAAACCGGTAACGTCACTTAACAGAACAAAGACAAGTTCCAGGCTTACAGGCAGAGATTTGATCCATGGCTCGAATTCAACAAAGCTTAAATGAGCTGCTTGAAATGTTAAATGTTCGATGTAAGGCCTTTTACCAGTCGGTGTAACAAAACGTCAACATCTCATACATTAGCCCCGAAAAGAGAACATGAGGCCGATTCAGCCAATGATGCGATGGCTAATGCTGTTGGAAGTTCTGCAGTTGCAGTGTGAGGACGAAACAAAGGGGTTTCTCAAAACCGCCTTCTTTATGGCAGAAAACTTTTCAAAATGTTATTGGGTGTCCTTCTTTCAAAAAGCCAAACACAGACACACTAAGTTATGGAAGCTACCTTAATGAGTAAGGTATGTTGACATAGCTGCTAACAATTCCTGTTTTCCTTAGTACTGGGTGTGTCAACGGACATAAGTAACGCAAGATTCTCAATACCTTCGTAACAGAGACGAAAAAGAAAATGTTCTGGAACTCAGAGGTTGTAAATGGAAGAGCAGATACCATTTTTGAGGACACAAAGCAGCTGCTGACAGAAGAATTTAGATGTGAGAAACTTGTAGCAATTTTTACTAATGAAACTGAAACTGCTCAGCTCTGGGCCTGGATCAGGTTGAATATTACCTGATAGTAAGTGCTAAAGAAAGACCAACCAGCTCTCCTCGCTTGCCCACAGTCAAGCCATAGCCACAGGTGAGCGCTGCATATGGAGTCAGGCTCCCATTTCCCCAAGGCCACAGACAGCGCATTCCTTGCAGCGTATGGAATCAAAGACGAGAATGACGACTAGGACAGGAGGCCCTTTTTTGGCAGCTGAATCTTCACATAGAAGCTCTCTAACCCTCTTTGTGGACGTTGCAGGGTGTGGGGTAAGAAATAAGCAGAGTGAAGGTGCATTGACCCTATCCTCAGCATCAAGGGCCACGCCAGTTACAGGTATCTGCAGCGTCAGGTGGTAGAGCAGCAGAGAGGAGATCCATATTTCAGTTTCTTTATTAGCACGATATGAATCAATGGACGCCCCAGGGAGTTAGTGATGCTTTCATGCTGTCTACACAAACAATGTTACGTGTAAGCTGAGACTCCACAGATTCCAGCAGTACAAGTCTTGATCTGTGACCTAAACTCTACAACCTAGATTAATACTACTTCTACTACTTATCCTACCAATTCTATGTATGATACAAGTACTGCTACTGCTTGTCATTCCGATAGACCTACTTATAACAGGCCTATCATACTACTTCTAATTCTGCTACCACTAGTACCTGGTGGTGGTACGTTGTATGTAGCCAGCATTTCTTTGAAAGATTGTTTCCCAAATGTGGAACGAGACCGCTTCCGTTGCAATATATTCAGCAACAGCCACTGTGCACTGGACCCATCTGGTTCTGTCGTGCTTATATTCACAGCCTTTGACAAAAGCTGCCAGTATCAAGGGCTGGTGTGTTTTGGTTAACTACATCTGTGGCGCTGCTAGCTTGGGGCAGTTTTGCGGCCTTAGCGGGTAGGTAAGGCAAGGTAAGGTTATACACTGGCCCACATATGTAACCTAGCTTGCTGATAGGCTGTGTATTATCATTAGGCTGACCTTTTGACCTCTGGGTGAAACTCATTATTTTCCCAAATGCAAGATGTCACATTTTTCTTTGACACTATTTCCTCCATTCTGGCATTTTACTGATGTGCTGAGACATAACTCCTCCCACCACCTCCTCCTGCTGCCCACTGGCCATCGGATCAAATATTGGAAATCTAGAGAAATCACGATTTGACTGTCTGGAATTTAAACTATCGCCAAAGACTAATATGCAGTTGTGCATGTGAGAAGGTGAAAATCTCTTCTCACTGTCTTCCCTCACATCATATTTAATGTGGTATTTGGACTTCCGGAGCACTAGGGGGCAGAAGGTTAATCCAGCCTTGGCCAGGGAAGTTCCCCTTGTTATTGGTATGGCCCAATCAGTCCACTTGGGACGGATTGGGTAGATAAGGGGAGTCTCATTTTGTGGCTAGGGGAAGGTGCCGGCTCGATGAGAGGCCAGTACTAGAGCACATGGTATATTTTGTTAGGCTATGCTACACTAGGCTGATTGATGCAACAGTTGTTTCTTTTTGGAACATTGCTTTATTTTTGTAACTAATGGATTTATTTTTGTTTCTTTATTTTTGGACCCACTCTCAAACCTGGCTGTCGTCTTAAACTTTTCTTTGCCATCACCCATCCGCTCACGGGCTGCCTTTCACAGTGAACCAACCAACAGCAACAAAAGGAGGTATAAACTAAAATCACAGTGTACATTAGGGATGTTAACGACTCAGTATTTTGTGAGTTGACGTGTCGGAGTCATGAGTTGACAAATGGATCAGTTTTTTTTTCGTTTTTTTTGGACCGTGTGTAGGGTTGCAAAATTCCGGGAATTTTCTAAGTTGGAAACATTAACAGAATGAACAGAAATGTATGGGAATAAACAGGAAAACCACAGGAATTTAGGGCTGGGCGATTATTCGAAATTTGATCGTGATTTTAGCGATTTTAGCGTGAAATGATCAAACTTCTACAATCGAGTTGAAACTTTTTTTTTTTTTTTCTTTGTAGAAATTGCAGAACAGCTGGATACATATCTGGACATTATTGTCTATTTGACCATTTTGTGTTGTTTTTTTTAAGGGGAAATTTCAAAGTTCTAATTTAGAAAGTGTTTTTTTGCTGAGAAATTATGAATAATCAATCATGT
>JAOPUD010000044.1:16355107-16367705 GCA_027122715.1 Trisopterus minutus
CACACACACACACACACACACACACACACACACACACACACACACACACACACACACACACACACACACACAACTCTCACCCAATTCCATCAAAGTGTCTCATCTCATTAATCTTCCTTAATGCAAATATATTTGCCTTTAAAAAAAAACGACTATCCCGAATATATATTCACATTTTAGCTTAAATGAGGGAAAAAAACGTAAGGAGATCCCTAATGGCAGCAGCAGACACTGAAGCCAAGACTATCAAATTGGCTTAGTTGGCCTAAGTTAGTGAAGTTAGTTTGAGGGAGAGAATGGTGTTAATCCCATTATCCAGGTAGGCCTGGCCCATCTGCGGCCTGTCCCGGTGCCCTGTATCAGGTAACGGGCGGGCGGATAAACGACAGACCCCTGTAGACTGATTTTCCACCAAATCATTATGAATTAATCGAAAATGGTCTTAGAAGTTTCCAAAGTATACAGATCATACTGGGTATTATGTTGCTATTATGGGAATGTATTTTTGTAATGTCCTTTGCAGCTAAACATAAGGTGTTGATTGTGCCTCATAAGCTCTAAACACAAATCGACTTGCAATACTAATGTCTGTCCACTAGGTGGAGGCATTGATATAAAATGGTTCAAATGTGATTTACAAGGTTGTGATATTTACACGTTGAAAGGAGGTTCTTGAAATCACGTCTTTTCTTTTCCAAAGCATTCCTTATTGTATGTGTGTTGACTTAAGGCTTAACCGTTCTGGCCGAACGTAACTCAATTCCAACTGCACTCCAGCCATGTGTGTGTTGTAAGACCGATATCCAATTATTTATGGTTTCAATCTTGTCTGTGTGTTGTGGCCTGGCAACAGTTGGCCCGTTGGTCAGATTGTCAGATTGTAGTGATTGACAGCTCCCAATGATCCACTGTAACCATAGAGACAATGAATTGAAAAGTATATATTACAATTTAATACATTTCTAAATATTTGCACTTAAATTAACAATTCTTATTTATACACATACATATACACACACACACACACGCACACACACATATATATATATATATATATATATATAATTATTTATTTATTTATTTATTTATTTATTTGTGTATATATTCCTGTGGGTGTGTGTACTGTATTTCTCTCAATAGCCTGAATGTGATGAATAGCAGCAGTGTTAGGTCAGCGTGAAACTCAGCGAAGGGTCATGACAGACCATAATGCCTTTGGCCACATGGGGCTCTGTTACTTGGTGACAATATTTTGCCCTATGACTTTCGTTTCATCCAGAGAGATAGGTTTCCATTTATTGTGAATGGATACCAAAAATGTATCTCCATCACTAAATGGCAGCAAAGCTTAAGATGTTCATTTTGCTACGTAGTGGTTTATGTCTTTATGAGCTGCAAAACGCATATATGATAAGCAGCACTTCCTGTCAAAGTGTGTCAGTGGTTTCTCAGAAAAAGGTTGGGAACTCCCCTAGTGAACCCACGCCAAACTCTCTTACGTTCATGTGGAGGGATGCAGCATACTGCACCGCAGCTCACTTGCAACACCTCAATGATAACCTGCCAACTCCCTGAGCATGCAATGGGGATGAAATATATATAAAAAATGTCAGAAATATGACTCAAAGCTTGACAGATTCTCTCAATATTGAGAATTCTCCAATCAGTTGGTTAATTGTCCGTTTTTTGGCTGCTCGGCTGGTGACCCAGTTTTGACCTGCTATTTACTGACATTTAAATCACTGCTAAGCATTACAAATAATAGAGCTAAATGTTAAACAAAGAATAAAGTTGAAAAAGTGACATTATTCTCACAAGGTACATTTTTTACAGCTACAGCTACAGCTAAATCAGTTTAACCGATCGACATAGTCACCATGTTCACTATGCATGTTGTAGGAAATCTCAGAGGTAATATTACGTTTCTCAACACAAACTCCTTACTCACTGCATTCCTAGTGGGAAACTACATTCATAGACCTTTAGTTCTGTTCAATGTATTGATGCTATCATTCAGCCTGATAGCAGTTCGCGCTTAAAGCTAATGTTGACTTGCTCTTTGGTTTCATTTTGGCAATCCAAATTTTTTTACAAAGTTCTCCAAGACATGGCAGTGCACATCCACTGCCCCGGACACGCACTCATGCACACTGAAAATGTCAACAATGTACCATGTGCCCCGCCCCTGTTCCCCACGGCACCGTGTGTATAATGCATTGCACAGCAACAGCCATGCTCCCGTTTCTTTCAGCAGTCGGCATTAGAAGAACAACTCATGGATTCATCTAGAAGTTTGTAGTTATCCAGCGGTGGTAAGCTAGCTCTCCAGGCGGTGTCGTGGCACCCCCAGAGAAACACTCTTCAGGGCCGTTTCCACCAGGCAAGGAGCGTATTGTTCTTTTGTTGCCTCTGTTGCCGTGACCGCCCGGTTGGGCTCTGCTCCTCACGCCGCCTGCCTCTCACTGCCTTGAGAGTCGCTCCTTTTTGGGCAGCTCTTTACACCCCCTCGGTGGGGTTGGATGAGGCCGTGGATGTCGGGTTTTTGACGTGGTTGACATTGACAGCGGAGCCTTCAAAGAAGATGGGTCCTCAGCCGCCGCGGTATGATACCTCTGGACGGGCGGGAATCGTGGGCATATGGCAGGCCGTCGGGATGACGACAGGGATCCTAAACACTCCCCCACGATGTTGTCCATCTCCGGGTCAGACGACCACGGAGACCACCTCGTCATCGCTGGTACCGTGGCAGAGGGCTCTACCTGCTCCTATGTGTTGCGCGCTTCGGCACGCCTCTGGCACAGCCACGTCGTTTTGCCATTGGCCCTTGCCCTCCCTTTCACTTTTCCACCCATGGGGGTAGGGGCCGGGGAATACAGCCTATTCTTACACAGCGTTCCTCAGCTGTCAGTGCGCCCTTTCTCAGAGCGATATGCGTTTAACACGCTGAGGTGGGGACATTCCGTTCAGTTCAAGCCCTTCCCCCACCCTTTATTGGGGTGGTGGGGACAAGGTTGCAGGACCCCGTTGCCAGCACAGTTCCAGCAGTGGAGGTGGAGGTGGCCTGTCTCTTGGAGAAGGGAGCCATCAACTGCTGTTCCTGCCCCTGACCACCCCTCGAGTCACGCCCAGGGTTTTACCACTTTTTCCTGGTTCGCATGAAGTCAGGGGAGATGAGATCCGTTCTAGATCTTCGCTTTTTTAAACAATTCAGTTCCTCAATCCTGTGTGTGAGAGAGGGCAAGGGTTCACATACCTTGATCTCAAGGATGTTTACTTCCACGTCCCTATTCTCAAGGCTTACAGGAAATTTCTCAGCTTTGCGTATGGTGGTATACGAATACCAGTACCTAACATTCGGCCCAGGACACCTTCTCAAAGTCAGGGAGCAGCCCTGACGAATGGTCCGGTCTTTATGCGCATAATACAGCGGGGGTTTGCTCGCCAAAGGTTGGATCCCAGGCGACACAAGCTCAGGGTGCTCTCGGTACCCTGCTCGGTGTCACCAGGCTCCTTTGTCACAAGCCCCTTTGGATACTTTTTTAAGACAGTGCTTTTATTGGCTTTGATTTCTGCCAAACGTGCCGGGAAGTCGGCCGCGGTGTCTGTCAGCCCTGGCAGTTTGTTACTTAACGAGGACAGCTCCTTCACAATGCTTACACCCAATTCTGTGTCCCTCCCCGAGAACATCAACAGCCATTTTTGGTTTGAGATATTGGGCCTAAGGCTTTCCTACCCCCGCCTCTGTAGTGAGGCAGAGGCAGAGTTGCATCTCTTGTGCCCGGTGCGGGGTGACACTGGCAATGTACGCGCAGCGCTTGGTGGCATTGCATATATGCATGTACACAACACAGTGTGTGCTATAGTGACGCTGCCAAGGGCTGTGCTCTCTCTAAGCAGTGTTTGTCTTGCTGGATATGCACAACTGATGGAGCTCCAAGTTCCGAGATATTTCAAATATCCACAGAAAAAGCCTTTGCCTCATTCATGAGTCTGCAGGTATTCCTGGTTAATGTGAAAAATTGAATGACAACTCAGCCTACAAATGGTGATTGATCCATGATAGTTAGTGAATAGTTCGCTGAATGGCAGGCTCCATTTAAATCCCCCGCTCCTCCCCCACCCACTTTCCCTCTGCTCTCTAAAGCGGCCTCTGTACGGTGTATGCCGTTACGTAACACCCAGAGCTAAGGGCACGCCCGGGGCCAGCTACTATGAGGTCACGAGGTCCGCTCCCCAGTCATTTTTTTGCAGCTAAAAATAAAATTGAAAACCAATTACAACTATATAAAAAAATCTGCTGTTGAGAACTGCTCTGAGATGAGTGCATGCTTCATTTATTTTAGACTTGTTACTTTGTGTCTGCTCCTCATTATTTGTCAGACCCTGGCAGCCAGGGCCTGGCTACAGCCCCGGCCGGGTGAAACGCAGCCCCTGTCTGCGAGCAGAGACCCGACACCAGGTGAACTTCCAAGCCTGGGCAGTGAGAAGAAGGAGTCAGTGTACCTAAACAAGAACACAGGGGCATGTGAACAGCCCTAAGGAACATTTTGAAAGTTATAATTGCCCAGTGTTAAAGGAAAACGATGTGATTGTTCAACCTTTACCTGTTTGCCGATCTTTCTGGGAATCTGGAACACTTGACAATCCTGCTTGAAATTGAGCTTGGCTATTGAGCGAGAACGCGGTAAAACAGGCAAAAATATAATCCTCTGGGGCAATAGCACCCATATATTAACATCCTATAAAAGTGTTTGTATTCTGCCACTGACTGGCTAAGATGATATTATATAATGATGGAAAGGATCCCTACAGAAAAATCCAACTGATTCATTACCGTTTGAAGGAAAAGAACAGTGGAAAATAGAGTTATAACTGGGGAGAGCAAAGTTTGTTGTGTTGGGCTTTATGGTAGATTAGTGCTATCTAAAAGATTTGAAGAGAGTTTAGATTAGCATGACCATAGGGAAATATCCTGCCACCATGGGATGTCAGGCCAATATTTATCTTTGAGTGAGTCTAGGTTAAACACATTGACAAACGGGCTGTGGTCAAGTGAATAGTAACAAACTATTTGTATTTCTCAGTTGGGATCCTTTTCATAATGATAGGATATAATTGGAGTCTGTCAGTGGCAGCAACAAGCCCTTTTAGAGGACATACATTGACAATGTACTATTGCCCCAAAGGATTACATTGAAGCCAGTTTTAGGGTTGCATGGTTCTCCCTCAATACTGGTCCAATGTCTTAAATTGTTGTCCCTCTTCAGTCCCTGTCACCCAAAATTATCGAAAAATTGTTTACATTAGCTTGCACACTTAACATGACTTCATTCTATTCAGAATAAGGAAATCTATGTTAGGAATGTTTAGAAGGCAACTTTGATGCCATTGTGAACACTAAATATCAGATTCTAAAATTGCAGGGAGAATGCACCCCAAATATCAAACAGAGCCCGATATAAATCACCTCGTCTTCTGAGCGGCTGGCCTGTCACAGCTAATGGGGAATAGCTATTGGTTGGCTTGTTCATTCTGTAAATTCACATAAGAAATAACAAATACAGATTTGTACCACCTAATGTCTTGACCCAGAATCACTGTGGTGTTTATATTGTACTATTTTGCGTCCCCCCCTCCCTCTCTTACTCCAACCTTCCTCATGGTTACTGCTCCAAAACACACATGGTGTGCAGAGATTCCTGTTCACATATCTGGAGTCCAGCAACCTAGATCATTAATCATTACTTTTATTATATGTTGTTAAGGCAAAGGGTAAACAACAACAATAAGATTGGCGGTTGAGTCATCCCTTATCTTGGTCACAGAATAAGAATGCGTGAGAATGTGAGTCTCAGCGTAGCTGAGAAGAGTATTTGGTTTTAATGAGAGTGAAATTGACTCGTCATAAGCATTACAGCAGCCAGGTTCCATACATGCACAAGAGCTTGCCTGTTCCATTACTTTGACAAACATCTGCGTATCATAAGTATAGCATAGACCTCACATGCAGTTCATAATTTAGGATGCAAAGGACACACAATACCAAAACCCTGTTTAAATTATTATTAATAATAATAATAATAATAATAATAATAATAAAATAGATTTATATAGCTCTTCTCTAGGACTCAAAGTCACTATCATTCATATCCTTTATGTTACGTCATAATTGTCTGCACTGACTATTGGTGAATAATGAACATGCTATAGCACAATCTGTAACTGTTAATACAACAGACTGTTAGTATCTATTTATAAACAGCATATATGTGTGTGCGTGTGTGTGTGTGTGTGTGTGTGTATGCGCACATGTGTGCTTGCGTGTGAGTGTGCGGTTTGTTTACTGCCTGAGCCTCCACTGGTGCAGTGCGTTGCTGTGCTCAAATGCCCCTTAGGATTCTTCCTTGCCTGTTGCCACACAGCCCTCTTTCCAAGCACATCACTTCCTCCCATTTCTATTCAGCAGCCTCGGTGCCCTGCCCTATTTCTGATTAGCCTGTCAAACAGAGTATATCATTTCATTCTTGCAACCAAGCCAAATGGTTTTGTTATTCTATGTCCAGTATTCAGTCATGTCCCCATGATATCTTACATGATATTAGATTATATTTTATGATGATCTTTTTAAAGGTGCTAGTCACGCCCTCGTATCCAGTTTTATAAAGAATTTGGGTTAGGGTTAAAAAAAGTTAAAAAGTTGAGTATGAGACACCCAAGAAAAGACCTTATTTTTCTGTGTGACTGATTTAAGGTTAACCTTTTATAAAGGTTAACCATGTGTATTTAAAATATTAATCAATCACCGCTTAATGGTTTATTTTTCCAGTTGGCTAAGGATGAGTATAAAATTTAAACTCATCCTTAGCCAACAACAAAATAAACAATTAAGCGAGAATAAGAAGCATCTTTGTTTTCCCGCTGGGTGCATCGGCCTCATGGGTCAGGACATGGATCAAACTTTACAACATAAAAGAAGGATTGAGTAAATCATAACTTGCATGTGTTGCTGGTGGTTATTTGGTTGGGCAGTAGATCTGAGGGCATTAACACTGGAAATTGGAAAGATTTTTTACGCATGTAAGATGTCAAAACCATTAGAGGGACAGATGTTAACCTTATTTACATTGAATGCAAAAACATGCAAAACCGATTTCGATCGTCCGTAGTCTTCAGATCCACACCTGACACAACATGCATTGGCCGCAGCGCCTGGTTCTGCAACCGATCCGGGCTGAAGCCAAACTATTGGTTCACCATCTCAAATGTCCTTACATAAGAAACCTCCAAATAGCATTGCACACACACATACACACACACACACATACAAGCTTCTTCTGCTAAAAAGTATACTTAACAAATGGAAAAACCTTCATGCATGGTCGGCTTTTTCAGGGCATCGAACACATCACACTGCATGGAGACATGGCATGCACGAACATATGTACACTTATGTATGAAGTGTGTGTGTGTGTGTGTGTGTGTGTGTGTGTGTGTGTGTGTGTGTGTCTCTGTGTATGTGGGTGTCTGTTTGTGCAGTAGTAGGATTAATGGCACTCGGATATGTTCCGGATGTCATGTGTGGGTCAACGTTACGCTCTGTTAAGTGTTGACATAGCTTGCAACAGACTGCATCATTTGGTCTATGTCTCAATTCTACGATGCCTCCTTTAACAGTTTTAGGATCACAGAACATTGTTCTTGAAAGGATTCTAAAGGTTGAAAGCTTTTAGCGGATGTAGATGGTTCCCGCAACAGTACTTATGCTGCAGTGGAAGGCCACTTAAAGGGACCTGATATCTGTCTTTCTCTCTGTCCACAAGCAGATCTCCAACGTGTGAATTTAGGCTA
The DNA here is from genome assembly GCA_027122715.1 of Trisopterus minutus. Lineage (NCBI taxonomy): Eukaryota > Metazoa > Chordata > Actinopteri > Gadiformes > Gadidae > Trisopterus > Trisopterus minutus. The sequence goes on from JAOPUD010000044.1 coordinate 16,362,956, forward strand.
ATAAGGTTTGGTCTATTCCATCCATTACTGTTTATTATCCTTTTTCAATCACACTCTATTTTTATCTATATTATTTTATTATATAATATAAAACTAGTGCAATGTATCTTACTCCATCTACTTCGAACTTTACTTCAGAATTGTACACTGCACATTAAAAGGTTTTTTTTCATCAATAGGTTAAACCCTTTTGTGCAAAGCAGTCTTCCCAAGCAAGGCTTTCAATGAGATGCAAGCTACAACAATGCCAAGATGGGCCGGAAGAGGTGACCACAAGCATGGCAAAATGGAAAAATAGGTTTGGCAATCGGATGCTCGTGTCTTAGGAATGTCCTCAATATGTAGTAAAATGAGGTAAAATGCACATAGTAGGCTAATGTAGAATCCACTCTAACTGTTTTGTAGATCCACTGGTTTTATGGGACAAATCTTCTTCAGCAAAAGGCAGTTGACTTATCACCATGGCTCCTCATTCATTTGTTGCTACATTGGTTGATGACGACAGACATATCTCGGAATGACTAGCATTATTATTTATAAGATAGATAGAGGCCGAAAGTGATGATGGAGGGAGCAACCAAACACAGAGTGCAATACTTGCTTCCTATGGCATGACTGGTATGACAGAGGCATCGCCCATTGAACGGAGGTAGGAAGGAAGTAGGACTAGCAGTAAAATGTTATCTTAACACGATGTGGATGGTGACTTCCACATTAGTATAACTTTAACCTTCTGGTCAACAGTTATATGGTGATGACCGATGATTCCATACATTACTTATCAAGAAAATACAGTTAACAGACAATCCGCAACACATTAGAACAGCAGTAGTATAGCACTCAGATAATTCCCAAACATCCATGCTCATGCACACATACACACACACACACACACACACACACACACACACACGCACACACACACACACACGCGCACACACACACACACAAACACACACACACACACACACACACACACACACACTTATTTTCCTGAAAAGGAAGCAGGGTATGTTTTAGAAAAGTAGCAAGAATAATTACTTACTACTACTACTTCAAAATACTTTGTCCTCTAAAAACAACAAAACTTTATTGGAGATTTGTAGAAGTTCCGGTTAAATGTGCTCTGCTAGTTTCAAACTGTGTCTGACAGCTTTGCGTACAATAACCCTTCAATGAGGGTCAAATAAGGTCAAATGAGTATGTGTTTGCATTATTCTAATTAGTATGCACTGAGATGCACTTGAATTGGGTATCTGTTTAATGTAGGAAGGGACAGGAGATCTCAGAACATAGATCGCTTTACCTTCAGCCTTGTCAAAATCTGTAAAAAAGTTATTGCTATAATAGAGAGTAAACGCTGAAGACACACACTGTGCACAAATCTACCACAGCAATGCCAGACAGTTTGGTGGAAACGAAACATCGACATGGTGTGGCTTCCCACCCACATTCTCCATGTTGCGACATGACTGATCTTACTTCTTGCTTTCACTTCCACTGGCGTTACAAAACAGAATCCAGTGGAAACATTGTTACTCATGCGACACCATTCATGATTCGTAACCTTGGTAACGATCTGCATGACATTATCATCCATGGTCTCGTTTTGTGGCTTGGAATTGGCGACACCTTTTGGGTTTCTCACAACCTGTGGTCTTATAATTGTTCATCAGCACCAAGATATTGTGATGACTAAATCCTTTTTACGTGGGTGGCATATGATGAGATATCCTAATACATACTAGCATCATACGCTCTTTGAGTGGTTCATTGATAGCAAGTAGTGGGCGTCATTGGTGACGGGCCTTTCATTGAAGATTCTGCATCCATACAATGAGCAGAATGCTTCTCAAATGATTTCCTCTCTTTCTAATTTAAATTCCCTTTCAGTTATTTCAAGTGCACATGAATGGAGAAGAGGTCATTGGGTAAGATCACTTCAGAAAGATGGGAACCCACCCGTAATGACGTGTGGCGGTATATATTGGCTTTGGATCAAAAGGGTCATGACAGGATGCAGTGTGCGATGCGTTTTCAGTTTGTTTTGGGAAGTGAATAAAACGTATCTTTTTAGAATTGCCCTCATCTCACTCTCCAATCTGACTGGCTGTATCCATGGGGTGACCACGTGAGTGTCATATTTCAAAAGCGTAGTCAGCTGCTCGTAAATATGCATTTTCCATCACATAATTGATTTAGATCGATTTAACTTGATGTTTTTCAGAAGAAGGCGGGGATGACTTGAACTTCTCCAACCCCCCCGTCCCTCACGGGACCTGACCCCATGGACATAATCACCCACATCAGTTTGGCTGTTATTGTATCATATATTACCCTTAAAATAAATGACATGGTTAATTGAAAAGCTCACTATATTTAATGCATCTTGGGATCTGATTGTGTTGCTTTAAGGAGGGTTCAGCAGTGTACTGTACAGTAGATAGATGAAAGTACAGACCACGTGATCTGATGACATGGAAGCCACCATTGGCTCAAGCAGCAACAAAGCCTGCATTGTTATCTGGGAGGAACCCAAAATAAACTTATCAAGTTAGGGATAATAATAGGATGACTATAAACATTTTGAGTGTCATCTCATTAGAAGTCAAACAGAGGAAACGAGGACATGAGAATGAAAATAAAAATATTTATACAAATGTAAAGCATATGCTTAAAGTGTAGATTGTGTGTATGCATGTGGGTGTTGATGCATGTGTATACAGAATACCAAAGAACTTTGCAGTATGTGGTTTAGCTGCAAACCATGCCCTTTTTGTCTCAGTATGTCTCAGTATGAGCTCTTGGATGTTATGAGGAGAATGTTTGGATGTAACAGTGTTTGTTCTTATCTGGGTTTGTTGAATAGAAACACAGATATGTCTTATGTATACTGTCAGTACCAGCCAAAGGAAGACCTGAACCAGTAAGCATTCAGAGGGGTGGAGCCTACCTCACTGACCACACCCCTAACTGTCAGCCTGTGTGGTCATGGATTCTTCACATTTTCCAGAAACCACATGCTAGGAAATGAGCAGGTCTACTCTGTCATGGGTAGCGGTGGAAATAATTTCAGGGAGCATGTTCAGTGCAAACAGGTTTTAATATTTTCCTTTGTAAGCACATGTTTACTCAATAACATGTTTGTTTTGTACACATACAGTTCTGCAAACACAGCCATAGAATAGGCAACGTGCACACACACACAAACACACATATACGCACACACACACACACACACACACACACACACACACACACACACACACCCACACACACACACACACACACAAGGCTAGAGATATACATACAACATGACAGGAGTCCAAAGCATCTTGGCTAAACACTGGATCGCATTCATTTTCAGTACCTTGCAATACCGTTTGGAATTGCCTTTATTGTCATAGATGATCACATCAGAAGCGCTGTGCAGTGTGGAACAATGTTATTAGATCAAGGGTACATTACAACCAGATAATGTGTGTGTGTGTGTGTGTGTGTGTGTGTGTGTGTGTGTGTGTGTGTGTGTGTGTGTGTGTGTGTGTGTGTGTGTTGGTATGCACAGTAATACAATCTTTGGGTGGCCACAGGCTCCTTGGTTCTAAGCTCCAGCTCTGTTTAATAAAGGATTTATATGGTTCCAGTTCTTCTAAACATGCCTTCCCAAGATAAATGCTGGCTCCACATTGTTGATCTAAACCGCTGTTGTCATGCAAGGTTTGACCTCCAAAAACTGGGGTCATTAGTGAAGCGCGACGAGGCCCGGGCCGTAACAGATTCATAGTATCTGCCATGCCATAACTTTTGTCCTGTACTTTGACGCTGGTCTGGTCGACTTCAAGTTGGCAAACTGTTTGTATGAACAAAACCGCTAAAAGAGTTTCACAGGTTCAAATGAAATGGGATGACATTCAGCTTTCAACCCTCCCTAGAAACCTTACACACTACACTAGTAGTAGATCAAATTCCAGGACTCATTTAAAATGCCAGGCCTGTCAGGTGGGTATTATGTGTGTATCTTTTCGGTGCATACCAGATATGTTTCGTATGTTTGCGCTGCGGTTCCCAGCATTATTTCCCTAACCAGCCTTTTTTGGCCCATAAGTCACGTGACGTGAACGACCCCGACACCCGACCCGGGCCGAGAGGTGCCATAGCAGGCGGCTTCTGAACCAAGTAGTGTGTTCCTACATGCACTGTGGTCACATGCACACAGCCCCATGAAGCCTGGTGGCGCTAGCGAGGCCCCGTCAAGCGGAACAGCAGAGACACCTGAGAACCGGTCCTTCGTGGCCCTCTGTTCATGCCTGGGCGACTGCTGTCATCACCTAGCTCGGGGACAGGGAACTGCGCTCCCGGCAGCGCAACACTGATTCTGGTCACGGCGTTCAGGGCCAGGTGTATCGGATGCCTGTCAGGCCGTTAATTGCACATGTGGGTGTGAGCTGCGTGTTCCCATCACATGAATCTTGGATGGGGTGCCTGATTGTGTTCTGGCAAGAAGAGGCGCTATAGCTGAAAAAGAATTCATTTGTCGTTACTTGATTTAGCAGTGTGAGCTTGTAAATAATTTGTTTTTAGCTTGTGAGATTATCGCCTCTCTTAATAGGGCCGCACTTTCTTAGGAAGAAAAATAAACCAGAGTCTTAAGTCTATGTATTTACAGCAAAAACTGTGTGTGTGAGCATGTGTGTGTGTGTGTGTGTGTGTGTGTGTGTGTGTGTGTGTGTGTGTGTGTGTGTGTGTGTGT
>JAOPUD010000044.1:16388262-16398729 GCA_027122715.1 Trisopterus minutus
ACAGGGGTACTATAAATAAAAAAATAGTTACAGTTGTGAGGGACCGCAGTCACAACTAAAATAGCCTGGTCAAACTGGAAAACAAGATTAGAGTGAAGGACGTGAGGTCAATTAAAGATGGATATTATTATATATTGAGTGAGAGTGAAATTTGTCCGATTAGGCTAGATGAGAATACCTAGCCAGGAAGGGAACTCACCCAGCATGCATGAAAGTATATATTGTTTGTATCTTTTGGGAAGCAAAAAACACAAATATAGAAAGGTCAAATTATAGAAAAAATAGAACTGGAATGGCAAATGCTCACGAAAGTAGATGAAACAAAACCTTAAAGAGAGGGTTGCTATCAGCCTGCACTTAAGTCTGCCAAAGAGACACTTGAGGCTACAGAAGACACCTGGTGAATAACTAGATTGTTCTTTGTTCTCCCTTGCTTAGTCTAGCATCCTATTTTTCTGTCTTAATATCTTCTTCCTGCCTTTGTCTTTCTCCCTCTTTCTCCCTCTTTCTCCTTCATGTCGAGTTCTTGCCTTCATGGACCTAGGCTGGTTAAGTATTGGGCTTTCACAAAGGAACTTCACTTTCTTCAGTCATATGTCGGTAGTGTTGAACTATGATGCTACTTAAAACTGTTGTGATAGGGCTGGTTTCGAGCTTCCGTTGTCGTCAAGCTATGGGTAATTGGGACACAGTGTACTTAACATACTTTGCTTTGCCTGTAAAGCAGTACTCCTTAAAGTTCAACACTTATATATTTTCTTGTACTGTAAGCTTTGATCTAAGCCAAAACTGCTGGATGGGACATTCTCCACTACTTACACACCCACACAAACACCCACAAACGCAAATGCATACAGGGTTTTTAACATTGTACAAGCATGCATCCAAATTGTATAGAATGTACCTGTTTTTAATTAGGGTTAGGGTTTCCCAATGGTGCATATTTTTATTTATAGGTATTTCAAATGTTACCCAATAGGGATGCACTGATTCCACTTTTTTACTTGCATTTCAGTACTTATGCCGATACTGAGTACTGATAGGAGTGCTTGCCTATACCTATGGTATGGAGAATTTGAAAACTGAGATTGTAAAAGTAGTAGATGTAGATAATGAAGTGGTGCTGTTTGAATCATTAAACTTTCAGCAGAAGGTTATATACCCTGGGTATGTAAGGGCACTACGTTATACACTATACATCAAACACATTTATTTGTGTAATATAGTAGACATCAATGATTTAATGGTTAAATCATGAGTTAATGGTTGGAAATATAAATAATGGAAAGGTAGATAGGAATAATGTTCTGCCACTCATCTGTTTGTCCTGTTTACCTCTCTTTCTTTCCGTCTCCCCCTTCCCCTCTCGCTCTCTCTTTTTCTGTACCTTCCCCAGGGCGTGGCTATGGCACTGTTGTGGAGAAGGATGAAGCTTCTGGTGACTGTGGTTATGGTGAACCTTTTCATCTTCATTCTGATCTCCCGAAACAATGGCCAGGACAAGGGTGACCTAAACAAGGTCCACCTGCCAACAAAACCCTTCTGGTCCAAGGTAGTCCCGAACCAGGCTTACTGGAACCTCCAGCAGCAGGTTCTGGACCTCCAGAACAACCCCATCCTGACTGCCAACTGTAGCACTGAAGACCTGCCCCATTGGCTGAACGACACGGCCTTGATCTCTGACCCATGTCATGCCGATTTCAAGGTCACCACGCAGGTGAAAGACTACAACTCCCTACCTGGCCGCTTCAAGGACTTCCTTGTCTATATGCGCTGCCGCTCCTATCCCCTGTTGGTGGACCAACCTGACCTGTGCACGGACCCCCCATTCCTGCTTCTTGCCGTCAAATCGCTAGCGCCACATTTTGACCGGCGCCAGGCCATCCGTGAGTCCTGGGGCCGGTCGGGAGTCCTGGCCAATCGGACGGTGAGGACGGTCTTCCTGCTGGGCAACACCTCGGACGTGGACCACCACCCGGACCTGTCGGACATGCTGCACTACGAGAGCTCCCGCCACCACGACATCGTCCAGTGGGACTACCGCGACTCTTTCTTCAACCTGACCGTTAAAGAGGTGCTGTTCCTGGGCTGGATCGAGACCCGCTGCCCCGGCGCACAGTACATCTTCAAGGGCGACGACGATGTCTTTGTGAACACCTACAGCATCCTTCAGTTCCTCGGCGGCCTCTCCGCCCCCAAAGCCAAGGATCTGTTTGTCGGGGATGTGATCACCAACGCCGGGCCCCACCGGGACAAGAAGGTCAAGTATTTTATCCCAGAGAGCATGTATGTGGGGGTGTACCCGCCGTACGCCGGGGGCGGGGGGTACCTCTACTCGGGGGATCTGGCAGCTCGCCTGCACAACGTCTCAAGGCGCGTGGCGCTCTATCCCATCGACGACGTGTACACAGGGATGTGCCTCCGCAAGCTGGGTCTGGCCCCGGAGAAGCACAAAGGCTTCAGGACCTTTGACATCGAGGAGAAGTACCGGGCAAACCCCTGTGCCTACAAGAGTCTGATGCTGGTTCACCCCCGAACCCCCCAGGAGATGATCCAGATCTGGGCCTGGCTCAGTGACCCTCATCTGAACTGCCAGTAGATCAGGCATTCGCCATGTTGGTTCCCACGTAACCGGGTCAAGACTGCTTTGTGTTTGCTTTGTGGTGATGATTGCTCACAATTGCTGGACTTGCAAAAACCGACTGTGGCCACCGATGTAAACTTGCTGTTCTTTAACGGTCCTGGGCCAATATTGTTTGATGATGAGGACCTGAAGCTGGGCAGTGTTAAGTCATCACAGGATAACTGTCATGAACACTAGGGGGTCACCCGAGGTGATGAATGCATTGTACCCTTCAAAGTGAACAGGGAAGTGCATCGGTAGCAAAGGCTTCCTTCTGAAGAAATGGCCACCATAGTATTTTGACTTGATTCATACTAAGTTACATTATTGTTCTTTGTGTGCACATATTTATATCACAACTTTTTACATGGCCTTTATGTTGCTTTAACGTGTGTGCTCGCTCCTCAATTGTCTCTCAATGCTGTATTATAGGAAGATCTCAGCTTTAAGCTATCTGTTCAACTAGGGCCATCCTTTAAGCCTACCGCTCTAACCCTCAGCCTTGGCCTGAAGTACTCCTCAGCTATCACATATATAATAATGTCAGTGGTCACACAATTATGAACTGTATAACATATATGCACTCCAACATTGCAAAGAGAAAAATCTAAATGGGTCATATTATTTAATCATCTAGAAAAAGCGCAAAACTCAAATAAAATTGCTGTTTATTTGGTAGTAATGAAAACCCACTGAAAGAGGCAAGTGATTCAAACAGGAAATTGTCCTTTCTTTGACGGTGAAATCACTCATTTGTTAAATGAAAAAATATCCACCTACTGGTATATGATACAAATCAGTGAACGTTGTTAACGTGAATGTTTTTGCAGTGAGACAACAGCCGAAGACATGTGGACTGCTTTTTCCACCGGCTACCCTCAGTAGAGTTCCCTGTAGTCAGGCCCTCCCACCCACACTCCTCCCCCCAGTACCTCCAGTAGGATCACTCCTGGCCCTCCACACCCCTGCTGTAGTTAAGGGACTGTACAACAGTTAGTCTTCAACATTTACACTTTTTTATTTTCTTAACCAAAAATTTTTAACCACATTTTTACTTGGGATGTTTTCATTTCAATAAAATAAATGTGTATGATTATTATACAAGTCCAAAAATGTATAGCATCACACCAAATTGCACTTTGTTCCAAATTAGAGATTAGTTTTGGTCTAAAAGTCCACAGCAGCCTTTCTGGGTGTCAGGTTGTATGGTTTAGTGGCTGAGTTGAGATTAGTGTTTGATGAGCAACAGGGAAGCCCTGTCCAGCTGGTCTGGACATCGGGGGGGAAAAGCTAAAGAAGAAATCCAAATGCTGTCAACGTGTCGTCAGGTTCCCGTTGGTCCCAGTGACTGTTGCTGTACAATTTCAATGGTCGTATTGATTCTAGTGGTTGTATTTTTTTTTGTTTGTATCAATGCAAAGCTTTTATTGCTGTATATATAATTAAAGGGCCTTATGGATGTCCCATTGTTCTGGCTCCTCGCCACTCCGTTGGTGTTAAAAGCCAACCCCACCAAAAGATGGGACCGTTTGCATTGGTGTCAAGTTGTCCATATCTTCGTTTGCCTCATTCTTTGTCTTTTAATTTTTGTTTGGTCATTTTTATTTTTTTTCGGCAGTTTTTCTGTATTTTGATTTCATTTGTGAGATGTATTTCCCCCCTCACTGACACGTGTACATTTCAAACTTGACTAGGAATGAAAAGGTGTGTTGCAAGACGAGTTTCCATAGGGCTCAGTTCTGCTGCCCCCTGCTGGTCAGGTTAGTGAACTGCAACGGTGAACAGGTCTACACCACCATAGCCTTATTGCATGTGTGATGCTGGTAATCAAGTGGTGAACAACCACTTGGTCTTTTGGCATGCTTTATTTTTAACACCTTGAAGCCTTCTTCATGCCTCTGGTGCCTTTGCCTTCTGACCAAGTGATGCATCGTCTTGTCTTTTCCCGACAGGAGAGAAAAATACCAACTCAGGGTTATTATAATTGGTTAAATTGTATTTGGATGGTGTAGAAGGATTGAAAAATAACCAAAGTGCTTTCACATCATTACCACACTTCATTCATTTATGTTAACATTTCTAACCCAATCATGTAGGACAGACGAGACTTCAACAAATGCTAAGAACATTATAGTATAAAATGGGATAAAAGCTAAGTCGAGTGGAAAATAATTAGAGCAACTTAAACGTATGTTGTGTCTTTCTATATAGCTTGATGCTTCTTTACTGGGTAGAACCAACGTTTTCTCAGTAATCTCATCACTTGGTGGCAGCTTGAATTGTTTACGGGTTTTAAATGGCTGCTTTTGCTTTTCCGTTTTAAGGGTCCTTTTTACACCGTTTGTGATCCATGGCCTCTTTCTGAACACACAAACACACGTTCTAACACACACACACAAACACATGTTCTAACACACCCACACACACACACACGTTCTAACACACACGCAGACACGTTCTAATAGACGAGCACACAGATTCCGTAGCAGTTGGGGCACAGAAATGACCAGGAATGTTACAGCAAACCTACAGTATTTATTTATTTTATTTCTATCAAATGTTCTGCCGTTATTACTGTTGACTGGTGCGTGACATCAAAGTGGTCTTCAAAGCTTAAAGTCTAAAGGCAAGGGTCAACACATGCACAGCTCGGTTCTCCATGTTCCCCTTGTGTTTACTTGATGTGTGTGTGTAGATATGGCTATGTTGGGCCATAGTGTTGTCCAGACCTTTTTGGAAATTGTCAAAGTTGTGGATATCCAATTGTCAATGTCTATAAAATGAAACCTGGAAGATTGGATGTGTGGAAAGTCTCCCATTCCTCCCTGACAACCTTTTCATGAACCAATTTAGCCGGGAATTCAGAGGCCTTGAGTCCTTGGTACGCCTGATAGTTTAGTCCACATCCGTTCCTCACTGCATCTGTAACTGTATCCCAACTCTGTATTTAAAGCCTGTTGTTTAGTATAATACTTCAACATCCACTGCACTAATGAGCGATGATTACCAAAGTGTGACTGTTTGTTAGGTATATGGATATTCAATGTCGTGTAATTGCTTTTTATATGCTGTAGAATAACTTGATTATCTCAATAAAGTGTATTTTGCCTTTTTTGTAATATTTCCTCTGATTGTTTTTCAGTGCACTAGCATACAGTGAAGTTAAGTCTTTGTCATTTAATAAGCATAAAATGAGAGTACATTACGTTTTTTAAGGCGAACCAAACCCCAACACCACTTCTAGACTGATTTGCACACCTCATAGGTCAAACCGACGCTATTGCACAACCTGTCTGTGACGGAGATGATTATCCGGCCACCTGCTGATAAAGCTTTGATATGAGGACTTTGACATGCCTGATTAGATAAGATTAGATAACACTTTATTGATCCACCATAGGCAAAATGATTGTGTTTTAGCACAGCATCAATGAAGGAAGATATATAATACAATACAAAGTAGTTCTGAAGTAATGCTAGGGAAAACTAAAATCAATTCTACAGTAAATGCCACAGTGGCCCAGTGACCGTATAATTCACAGCATATAAAATGTAAATGCAATGTACATTTATCCAGTGATCAGTATATAAACACATTGATTATACATATATATCATTTATATATATTTACATACTACACTTACACACACATGCACGTATGCAGACACATACACGTCTAATGGCTGCACAGAGGAGGGCTTGAAGCACTCCGTCTTGCACCTGAGGGAAATTAACTATTGGCTGAAGGTGGTCCCCTCTGCCACAGCTCCTCATAGAGGGGGTAGGAGGACCTGACCTATGCTTATAGAACCCCAGTTAGAGGGGCGTGTAGGCCTACAGCTGGCAGCACTGCCCCGCACTCACAACCTGGAGTCAGGGGGTCTTGTTCTCCTTTAAACTGATGGGACTATGTTGGTAGTCATGTGTTCATGTTTCTCTTCTCATCCACAGGGGAATCTTTTCTCCCAAATCACCCAGGGGAGAAGAAAGGCTAATGAATGGTTGCCATTGCCACCCAATCACCAGACTTTGGTGTAGTCACCACTATGATTAAGTTAGTCTGACTTGTTAATTAAAGAAAAAAAATCTAACGGATTAAGCAGTAAGATCAGATAAGGGTTAGGTTTAGATAGGGTTAAAATAAATGTCTGTACATGGGGGCAGGCATGGCATTTAAATTTTTATTTATTTAAATATTTTGCATATTTTGCATATTTTACATTTTAAAGCCTCAATGAGAATTGTTACGAAATCAATCTGTTTTTCCCCTGCTGTTACTCCACCCATGTGGCATCTCCACACAGGAGAACAGAAGTGCTTACAATCTCTGTCTGCTTAATTGGTCATTTGGTCCTCCAACACATCGCTCTGTCCAAATTCAAAATAGAGTTATTTCGCTCCATGTGCAATTGCTTAAAATGATTAATAGTGTGTTCTGCTATAAATGTCATTATTTGTTAACCTGCACATTTGCGGCGTCTGCTGGAGAGAGTGTGAATTGCGGCTTACGTCAATATTATGTTACATCAATCCTCGAGGCTGATTATCTCCAATGCTAAATATCAACAAATAATTACCCGTAGTACGTAAAAGCCCACCATTGGCAACTAATACAGCATTCAGAATGAGACAATGTATTTTTATTGATTTTTGGTGAATATTTCAAACTATTAATTTCATCCTTATTATCTTCAATGCAAAATACCAACTAACAATGACCCGTAGTAAGTAAAAGCCCACCTTTGGCAAGCACTACAGCAATCAGAATGAGAAAATGTATTTTTTTACATTTTTTGTGAATATTTCAAACTATTAATTTCATCCTTATTAGCATTAATGCAAAATACCAACAAATAATGACCCGTAGTAAGTAAACTCCCACCATTGGCAACTACTACAGCAATCAGAATTAGAAAATGTATTTTGATTGATTTTTGGTAAATATTTCAAACTATGCCACCAGTCTGTGGAGTGTAATTTGCAGACGGTCCCTAAAACAGATAGCAGCCGGAACGTAGAAGTGCTGTTTTTGCACAGATATCGAGAGCATCAACTAATGTCGGTGTTATTTCTGGTCAATACGGTGTCCTATACTGTCCTCAACATACTACACCCGTTATATAGTGAAATTGTGTTGATTAATCCGATTGCAAAACCGAATATCCGGCGAATATCCAACCTGCTGCTTACTTTAACCCGCTGCTGGAGCGCAGCTGGGACCCAAACAGAGAGGATCCAAATGCAGACAAGAACTCAGGAAATGCAACAAAACGGCTTTAATAAAGAAGTTGGAAAAAACTCCCTTCCATGAAAAGTCGAAATACAAGGGTCAACAATAATGACAGAGGGACATGACAAATAATGAAACAAGGGAACAAAGCAAGTGTACTGGTATACTGGGATGACCCAATGGGGGAATGAGGTGCAGGTGGGAAGGTTGACAGGGAAGCTTTTCACCAGTTGAGGTGAATGCAGTGATTGCAGATGATAGGGGCAGGATCTGTGAAGTGAGGGGAAAAGTCTAAGGACATCTGGTGGACAGGTGGAGAACAGAAAACTAAATAACTAAAAATAACAGACTATGCCAAATTCAGAGCTTGTTTAAGTTGATTTACCTTATAATTTCCATCTAGTCCCACTTTTGTCAATACACAAATATGTAATGCACTGTAATATTGGACGTTAATTTGTAGTCACATCAGAGCCAGTAGATCATGGGTTCTCCCTCTTTAGAACCACTCCTGACTTTAATTCAAAGGCTAACAAGGATAATCAAAGGCATATTGATTCCAGTATCCGTTTCCCTCAGCCAGCACTGTGCTTCTTGAGCTTCTTCTGATTAATGACTGCCAGTATTTGGCTTCATACAGCCAGCCACCCAGTCTCAAATTAACCAGCCATGGAAAAAGGCAGAGGGAAGTCTCAAGCCTGGTGAAGGAGGAGCTCAGTCTGGATGCTGTTCTCCCTCTCCCCTCTCTCTTCCACGCCTCTCCATAGCCAAATGACCCAGACTGTTTGCTTGGTTGGTGTTAAGCCTGCTCAGTTTTTTTTCATAGATATCTCAAATCTATGTGACAGAGACCTTTTTGAAATATACTACATATGATCCAAGGAAACAGTGTTTCCTTGGATCCATCTAGTAAAACTAGATGGATTTCAATACATCTTACCACACGTATTTGTGTCTCACCTCTACTGCTGAGCTTCTACCTCTTCAACAGTCTTCATAAAACCGGAACCAAATGCATAGCCAATCCTCAGTGAGCCGGCCATATCTCCTCAGTGGCCTGGTTCACCAAGAGACTCAATCCTTAGAGGAATCGTTATGTTAGGGGCCGAGGCTGCCCTCATGTTTGCTTTCACACAGATACACACAGCTCTTGTACCTAGTCTGGTTACTGGAAGGATAACCCCTGAAAACCGATGCCCAATAGTGAAGAAGAGAACAGGTAGAGAAATTATTTTAGAGAGTCATTTTTGTCCTGTATCAGGGCCTTGAAATGCAGTTTGCAGAGATTTCACTTAAGTGTTATGATTTTATGGGACATTCATATCGACAAAAGGTAGCCAAATCCTACATAAAAAAGAATAAATGTTAAATAAAAAATAAATGTTTGTATACAGGTATATCCATCCATCCATGGGCAATCAACCCATCACAAAATGGTTTCCTGTAACAGTGACCAATAGCAGGACAGCTCATAGGAAGCTGTCCATCAAATAAATCTACTACAAGACTTTGCTCCCTGCAGAAGTGCCATGAACCAGCTCGCCCAGCTTACAGTAAAGGGCTCTTTATGGGCCCACGTTCACGCAACGCAAGGACCCTGCGGACGCTTCCACGTAGTCGTGAACCTTTATGGTCCTGCGTGGGGTTTTAGTGAGTGGACCGATCCCTTGCGGCTGCGTCGCCTCAACGGAAGGTTACAATTTTTGGGAGGCGCACTTAAGGCCCTTGCGGTGGACGCAAGGAGGGTCCGCAAGGACCTTGCGTTGCGTGAACGGGGGACAATAATCAGCCCTTTAGAGATGCTTATCCAACAGGGAGAAGCATGGTGCTCACGTTTCCTCAGGGAAAGACACAGGAAGACAGCTCAAAGAAAAAGGAAAACATGATAGCAATCAGCCAAGAAAGCTCTGGATTTAAAGGGACATTGCACAGTACACTTTGTTGATAATGGTTAATAAGCATTTTTAGAGCAGTTAAAACAACGTAGTCAAACATAGTTCTTCTGCTTTACATCCACAGATGAAATTTGCCTTTATTTATATATAGTATTTGGTCTCCGAAACATAAGGCAACAAAAGGAAAATAACTTTTTGCAAATCTTTTAGTTTCTGGTCATGCATACATTCATGCTGTGTTGTGAGAAGTCACTCAGCTCATATCTGAAAGGCCGCGCCTTGTTTGCCATTCAAGTAGTCCCTATACCCCGGAGCCTCTATGTCCACGTGCCCAACACTGAGCTCCAGTCCACCGCACCAACTCCACCAAGAGTGTATTAATTATGAAGAGGATGATGATATATAGTATTACTGTTAGGAGTAGTAGTAATATCGTGGTAGACGTAGGCCTACCCTGTATGCATCGCCAATGGTTTGTCGCATCAAAGCATTCCAACATAGCGGCGCGTGGGGGCACGAACTCTGAATGTGTAGTGTCATAGACTAGAAGGCTCTACATGCTGTTAGTGTCGTAGACTAGAAGGCTCTACACTCCCTGTTAGTGTCGTAGACTAGAAGGCTCTACATGCTGTTAGTGATGTTGACTAGAAGGCTCTACACTCCCTGTTAGTGTCGTAGACTAGAAGGCTCTACATGCTGTTAGTGATGTTGACTAGAAG
>JAOPUD010000044.1:16398829-16411645 GCA_027122715.1 Trisopterus minutus
ACACACACACACACACACACACACACACACACACACACACACACACACACACACACACACACACACACACACCTATTGCGCAATGAACATAGGCAAGCAGATCAAGGCGAATCCACGTAAACATACCTGGCGATGCTCTCGTTTGGGTCATGCTTCTCGCCAACGCTTGTTCCAAATCCAGGTCGGCCTCCCCTAGGATTAACACACACTCTTATCAAGCAACTTAGAGTCTTCACAGTTTCGTTCCATTGAACTGAATACCGGCCTTCATGAAATGAATTTGGCAGCTGTGCCGGTGGTTTAATAAAGGCTATGCTCGACCGGTACCGTTTGTTTCCTTGAACCGTGCCAGAAACAATCGTATTCAAGACCATAAGTCGAATGTGTCACACTCTGTTGGTCCTTGGGCTTCTTAGCTGATAAAATATACAAAAATACAAAACAAACCTGTTGGCGGTTTTGCTTCGGTCGCACTTAAAGCCAAGGCATGTTTCATTTCCTCATCCGAGTCACCTGAAACCGAGTACACAGCTTGTTTAATGCTTGGACGCACATACTACTGCTGATACCTGCCCCCGATGGAAAGCTTTAAAGCCTTTAGTTTGTTTCACTCCTTAATGTCTATGATCTCCTCTATCAGTGCCTATGTGACACACACACTTATGTATGTAATGGTGTTGTGTTGAAAGCAGGTCAGGGCATGCCACACTTGGCGACCAAGAGCCCACTGCTCTATCACACAACCTGGTCCTCAGACGGCATGTACCTTCTGGGGAAGCCCCGTCTTCTGCGCCATCGTCCGTGCCCGAGACCTTAGCCAATATGACGTCGTCAACACCTGCAACAGTTACAAGCAAAGGAAATAAATATACCAATCTATTTAAAAACGGTCTTGAGTAGACAAAAAAAAAAAAAGGAAAGAAAAAAAGAATGAATTAAAAAAAAAAGGGACTTTCCATCAAGATCGGGCTTTCCTTCCAGGGCGTCCAGTAGGCTGACGGGGGTGGAGGCTTCACTGCGGCGAAGACCGTGGCAGGGGGCCAGGAGACAATGCTCCGAATGGAAGTGTTCATGGAACGTCGGCACGCTCTCAAAAGTCTCCAGGCAAGCGTTGCACACTACGTCAAAGGTCATGGCCAGGTTCAGGGCGGGGTGCGCGGTGTGGACGTGAGTCTTGATGCGCGCGAAGGACGACACCGTGACGGAGCACGGGGAGCAGACGTACTGGCACTGGCCCTCGGCGGACAGCTTCTTCATGCACTGCGTGAACACCGCCTTCCTCTCGTCGTCGCCCTTCTCCGAGCCCATGCAGGGACACGCAGGGCTCCCCGCCGCTGGACTCCCAGCCCTCGCTGGCACTTCGTCGTGGTCGCGCTCGCCGGACCTCGCCTCGTCTGCCTCGTCCGCCTCGTCCGCCGTGTTCCCGCCGCCCTCGCCGTCGTCGTCCACGCGGTAATAGTCCTTGCTGTGGAGCCTCTCGTAGTGCTCCGTGAACTCCTCCTCCCGCTCGAACTGCATGCTGTCGCAGAGGCCGCAGAAGTAGGCCACGGCCGCCTGCTCGCCGTGCTCGCTCCGGCAGTGTCGGCGCACAGTCGACTCCTTGAAGAACTTCTGGGGACAGTGGCCGCACACGAACCTCTGGAAGCTGTGGCTCGCCACGTTGCCGCAGTGCTCGCCCACCTCCGCCTCCGAGCCGAAGGTCTCCTCGCACATCCGGCACATCCACGTCGGACGCGGCTCCGGCTCGCGGGGCTGGCGCCGCTCCGCCGGAGCCTTTGAGCGGGCGCCACTGGTCGATGGCTTGGTGTCGGCGACCCGCTCCTCTGGCACTTCCTGCTCGACGAAGTATGCGTGTCCGCTGTGGGCGTCGGCCACGTGCGAGAGGATGTCCTCGTAGCGGGGCATGTCCACCTTGCACCGCCGGCAGTGGTACAGGAAGTTGGCGAGGTGTGCGCCGCCGTGGAAGCGGCACATGTGCAGGCGCGTGATTGACAGGTCGCCCATGTGCTTGCCGCACACGCCGCACTGGTGGAAGACCTGGTTGGCGGCCATCAGGTGCTGCTTGGCCGCGGCCTCTTGGGAGAAGTGCAGGCCGCATTCGCACACCCACGCCAGCGTCGTGGCGCCCGCGTCTCCTATCTCGACGGAATCGAGCCTCTGCCTCTTGGCCGGGGCCGAATCCCCTCCGACGTCGCCTCTCTTCCGCTGCGGCGGCGCTGCCGCCGCCAGCGGCGAGCGTCGGCCCCGGCCCCGGGCCGCCTCCTTGGCCCTGCGGAGCTCCCTGAAGTGGCAGAACTGGAGAACGGCCTTCTCCACCGTATGGTTGACCTCCACGGCGTGCTGGGTGGACTCCCTGTGGCTCTCCAGCTCCCCCTGGCTGAGAAAGACCTCGCAGCAGAGGGGACACTGGCCGTGCGGCCGCAGCCGCTTCATCACCTGCACCACCGTCTTCTCCGCCTCAGAGATGGCGCGGCCCTGTCTGCAGCATACACTGAGGGGAACAACAACAGAGGTTAGAAGAAGGCCGCAGGACGCCAGCCGTCTGGTCAGAAGCTCTTAAATTAACACTTAAATCAATTCACACACGCGCCGTGAGGAAAACATACTTGAAGTGCGCTTGAGCCTCCTGATGCGAGGTCAGCGCTTTGCGGCATTCGCTGCACCGCACGTTGAAATCCACGCCTTTGCACAAATCGATGAGGCGACTTTTAGCGGATGAAGGAATGGGGACTGGCAATGCTCTTGCCTTTGAATCTTTATAAAAAACAGAAGAAAAAGTTATGCAGAAAGGTGGCCGGTTCGGCCAATCGTAAATCAATGACTTTTGAACTAACTATGTGTTTTTGTTCGAGTTCGACTAAAATTGTTGCAATGTACCAAAATTAAATATAACAAAATATGATCAACTGATGTACCATGAATGTAATATACAAGGTTTCAGCTAGTGTTTAAATGCGTTCGATGCGGTTCAGATGTTCCCCAATGTCAACGTGCAAACTCACCCTTGATCATGCCGAGGGCGTGGGTGAAATGTTTTTTGGCGGCCATGTGTTGGAGACACTCGTCCCTGATGTTGAAGAGGAGGTAGCAGGCGGGACAGGCGAAACACGCGATGGTCTGGCAGGCCTGAGACATATCGTGGCCCCCGGGGTCCGATGAGGACACCTGAGCAATGAAACGCGGCCACAATCATTCCAGGTCCCATGGACACGGGGATGAGCCAGGGATCCCATTTAAATAAAAAAAAACCCATTTACTGGAACTCTGCTTCTGCCTGCCCCCTCTTTTCCCATGAAACTGTTTGTATTAACCGTCATTCTGTCAACATGATCTATAGAAACGACCTGATACTATCACTTTAGTGTTGTATCCACAGGACAATACTAATGGACTAGACCCAAAAAATAAACATGACAGAAATCGGCGGCCTACTAGGAACTATCACTTAGTTCAATGATTCACTGATAGTTTTTAACCTTTACCAGACCACACTCATTTCACCAGGAGGAAATGTCCTCGGACCGACACAGCAGTGTAAGCCCACCTTGGACTGGAGGTGGTGCTTCCAGGTTTCATGGGTGTCAAAACGGCGGGTGCAGACAACACACGCGAAGAACTCAGATGGGCTCCCTCTCAGGTGGATGGAGGGGTCGCAAGGGGAGTGGTCAAACCTGTCACATTCAACGACAGAGGTTAAATGGTAAATGGAGTGCATTTATATAGCGCTTTTATCAAAAGCGCTTTACAACATTGCCTAACATTTAGCCATTCAAGCACATTCACACAGCGACTTGTCGGGAGCAGTCAGGGTTAGGTGCCTTGCTCAGGGACAACTCGACAATCAGCGGGGATCAAACCAGCAACCTTGCGGTTACCAGCCAACTACTACTACTGCCAGCCGGTTAGCTCAGGAGGTAGGTTAGCCTCTGCAGTGCCATAGTTAGAAAGACGCCCATAGGAATGCATTTTCACCTTTTCAAATGACCCTCGATTAGGGGAATGTTTTCGAACACTTTCCCACAGTTGACCACTGGACAGGTGTGTCTGGAGGTACTCCCAGTGGGGAAAGAGCCTCGCTGGGGCCTTCCCCTTCCGGCGTTCACCACACCTGGTCGGACACCTGCATCAAGACAATGGTAAAACAACAGTAAAACAACAACAACAGCCACCAAGTACTGCCGTCATAGAGACATTGCAACCACCGTGCATTGAGATTTATTTTGTCAGATACCTGGCATCTTCAACCACATGTCCACACACCGCTTTGCCTCATAGTCGGTTCTTTCCGTCGCGGCAAACGCCAGCTCCTGACGTCCATGAGCCCTTTGTGACATCTGCTTCTCCTTAATTAAAAGACAATAAAAGACCATAATGTAACATACTAGCAATAGCTTTTTATTTAAAAAGTCTTATTATTATAAGTAATTAATAATATATATATATATATAGATATAAATATATATATATATATAGATATAAATACATATCTAAAATCCAACTAAATGACAAATGGTGTAATTCAGATAATAGAAGAACCACCTTGTTTACCTAAAGGATAATTCCAGTATTTTGAACATTGAGCCCACTTTCTGGTTTGTCTAGGATGAAATTGAGTGGTTGATACCAAAATCTTGACTATTGGTCCCGTCTCTGGTATTTGGCTGTGTGTCCGTTGTGTGTTCCAAATCAAGTATCGGGGCGGAATACATTTTCTGTCGTGTTTTATTTGACATTTTGTAAATCCATTGATTTCTGTTGTTAGACTCATTGCTCGTTGAGTCGGAAAACGGAAATGGGGGGTTGGTTGAAGTCTTTTTGCTCGGTCTAGCCCTAGTGTCGATACAGAGAACTGAGCACAGGACGACATCAAACGTAAACAGCCAAATTTCCGTTTCCGGTTCCGGTCTCCATTTCAATGGGATTTACAAAATGCCAAATAAAACATGACTGAATTGTGAAAACAAACGTTTAGAGTGGTTTTAGGGACAGGTCTATGAATGCAGGGGCAATGAGCCAAATACCAGAGACAGGACCAATAGTCAAAATTTCAGTGTCAACCACTCAATTTCATCCTAGACAAACCAGAAAGGGGCCTCAATGTTCAAAATACTGGAATTTTCCTTTAAAATAAAAGGTGATAGTTCCTGTTTCAGCCACAAGATGACACTGTTGTGGCCTCAAAGTGCAACTTACCTCGACAGCCATAACTAGGCCTACATCAATAATGTCAATGAAGTGACGGAAAAACAACTGTTCAGATTGTGGACTTACCAGAATATTTTTGAAACTGATTTAAATGTGACTGCAGGTGCAACAGATGTTATCCGTTTATCCTGACATATGAAATACTTCAGTTGAAAATTTAATTACATTAATTTGGCTGACGCTTTCGTCCAAAGCTACAATAATATACAAGCGACCTTACAATAAAGACAATGAAGATGCAAAGTGCAAGAATCATTCGAGTACAAACAAATTCCTAAGATAAGCAAAAAAAACTGCTTTTATTTATACAATAAAGAAGTGCTCCAACATAGAAACAAGAGATAGATCTATATTTCTATTTCTACATCAAGATGCAGACATAAGAAACTACTCCAATATGCTTTACATTTGTTAAAAACATACAATCACCTATTAGGCAACAACATTATCAGCAACAACCTGTCTGGTTTAGTGCCAGCTTTACCTTAAAGTAGTGATTGACCAATATATTGGCCGGCCAATATCATCGGCCGACTTTTTATTCGCCAACATCATTGTGTCATTTTTATGATTAAAATTGAGGGAGCAAAAGCAGTATCGGCTCAAAGTATAGGCTCAAAGAAATAGGCAGCTCGTAGGCAGCTCGTATCGGTCGTCAGCTAAGGCTGATGCAAAAAAATCGGTATCGCCCCCTAATAAATCCATATCGGTCGATGCCTACCTTAAAGGCTTTACATTTGTCTGCTCTCTCCTGCTTCTCGGCAGCCACTCGACGCATTAGCCGGTCCAGCGTGGAAGTGACTTGTGCTTTCTGTCGCTCAATCTTATCCTCGATCTAGAAAATAAATCAAAGTAGTTCCAGGTTCAGGTTAGGATGCGGCCAGAAACCCCCCACACCCACCAAACCAAGTATGTTCTTAACTATATACCATAACTACCCAATATGTATAATTCCCCAACTCACCACTTCGCTCAAACCCCCGTCCTCATCGCTGTCACTAACAATATCAATACAATCCATCACTGGTCTGAGGGGGCCTTCCTGAAATGAAAAAGTAACAATTTATCGTTATATATATTTATATAATGCTATTTTCAACAATGAATACTTATAGTATATAGAACATAGTGAAGATAAATATTGTGTAACAAAACTGGGAGTGATGGGCTTCATTGTGTGTGTGTGTGTGTGTGTGTGTGTGTGTGTGTGTGTGTGTGTGTGTGTGTGTGTGTGTGTGTGTGTGTGTGTTGCGAATCGAATTTCAACTTTGAACTTGTTTTGCTACAGCAGAGACATCAAACTGTGACCAGTACTCACTGACACAAAGCGGACCTCCTCGTCCGCCGCGTCGTCTTCCTCCATTGAAGAGGACATCTGGAAAACCGCCACCTAGACTTTGCACCGAACGAAGCTGCTAGGTTAACATTGGTTTTGCATTAACAACGATTCAACATTGTAAGAGAAGGGTAAAATGACAGCTCGAGTCGGGTGTATAGATCATATCCAGAGCATCAAGTTAACTTTACATGTTTGCACACACAACAAAAAATCTGTTCAACGCATTGCAGCACATTTTACATGTTATATGTTGTTGTGGTAAATATTTTAGTGGTAAATATTTTAATGGCACATTTGGAGGATGGGGAAACTAAATTTTGGTCCCCTATGTAACTCGTTGCACGGCCAGTCTGACAATAAAGTTCTTAGATTTTGCAGAGTAACGTCCAAAAAAAAAAAATGCTAGCAAGCTACACGCAGTTAGCCCGTCTCATGTACGTACTGTCCACTAAAAGTATCTCCTCCACACTAGACCTGTCCGCACACTTCTGTCCAGAATCATAAGACAAAAAAAAACTGTACACCGAATAGAAGTCAGACCGTTAAAAGACACCGAACACAATGTAAACAACACGCGTGGACCCACCTGCCGCACCTCCTATAGCCTCCGCTGCTCCGCTCGGATTTGAACGCTTCTCTCTCTCTGCGTCCAACGTCACGGCGGTCCGTATATGGTCCGTTTCCTCCCAGGCGTTTCTCCTCCGCGTGGACGGAGGGTAGTGGTGTGTGTTCCAGGCACCTCGAACACCACCACCACTGGATGGCACTTGAAAAGCCACCAGCCTGGTGCTATCCAGTTGTATGGTACGCCGGTACGTGATATAGTCGTAAGGTGTAATGGTGTGTTCCAGATGCCTCGGACACCAGCCTTCCGAGGTCCAAGTGGGGATTTTTTGTTTTTTTCCTGCGGCAATTTCTCGTAGGCACGCCCCCTTTTTTGTCGCGCCTCCTCGGAATTCTGAGAGTAGACCGAGCTCAGTGATGACGCTCTCAACAAAAATGGCTGCGCCCGTGAAGAGATTTATTTTCTTTGCATTTGTACGACGTTGGTCCTTTTAATGTCGATTTTAAATACTCTTGCACACTTGATTACATAGCTACTTTATTCCGGTCACCAATGTATGCATTACTAGGTCTCGCTGTGCGTGCAATACAATGTAAAGTTGTGTTGTTTGTTTTCGAGCTGGTTTGCTAAAGAGGCTAATGTAGCTAACAATAACAATGACTAGCCAATGACGTGACACGATCACAAAGACTTACGGGAAGCGACTGTTTTTTCGTAGGCGGAATCCGGAAAGGCCCGCCTCAAGCGCTAGGATTGAACAGGCAGCCTGTCAGTCAAACTCGCACGCTGACTCCTAACCCTTAACCATAACCCTAACTAACCAAAACCCTATCAGAAATGCATTTGACTAACGTGAGTTTAATTTACAGTACAATTTAAATTGCATGAATTAGGGATTTTAACCAACATGATTCGATAATCTCCGGCTATCAACTCATGAATATTCAGGATTCTTCCGGATTCCGCCTACCAGGAAATTACGTCACGTTCTCGCTAGAGCAGGTCGGACGTACCGGCGTACCATACAAATGGACAGCGCCATCATTTCCCGTAGATATTTTGACCAAGGGAACCGGGAGCCTCGGAGGCGGGACTTATTCTTCAGATGGGCCTGGCCCATAAGAAAGCATTCCGCAAATGGAACAGCCATCGCACCAATGGGATTGCCCCGGGAGGCGGGTCTTTGGTGTCCGTCGTCTACGAGGCAGTAAACGATGGAGGTAGCGGTGTGTTCATCACACTAGTTGGCTGTTGGAATTTACGCCTACAGTCGGAATACTTCAACTTTAGTTTTCTGTAGACGAGCTTGAATCCCATGTCGCCTCACATTCGTGTTTAAATATTCGAGCTGGCTTTAACCGGGCCGGTGCTTATACATGTGGTATACGTGGCGAGCGGTTAAATCCGCTTTTACCATGTTATGATAGCTAGCCCCGTCTAGCTAACGTGCTAACGGTACTGATCTGCTGCAGAGGAGGTGATAATTAGCTAGCAGGCGAGCTAGGGAGGCTTGTCTGCCGGGTTGTTTCCACCAGTCCACTATTAGTCCACTATTAACGCGAGCTGAAAAGGTTAGCTGTGGGACAATGTGTTTGGTACCAAAGTAATGTAAGTATCACGATGTAAGCAGTGCATATACAATGACATGTGGACCCTCTGGAGTGCAGCCTGATCCCGGCTAGCGGAGCACGGCGTTACCCCATCCTCTGGCTCGGGCTAGTCCTTGGAACAAAAACATCTTGGGAATGTTCCGTTATTACTTATTCACGTTCTGGTCTCACTTCAACCACGCAATTTAGACATGTATCACCCAATGGCATGTACACTACACTACACTACACTGCATGGCATGTATTGCAAATTGTGCTTCTTCTTTCTGTCATCATGCTGGACTATAGTCCAGGACTGGGAGTCCAGTAACGTTAGTAGCTAGCAGACGGGCCACTGCGGCGTACAGACCCCCGCCGTGTGGGCACCACCATCTAGCAAAGTGTGGCTCATTCTACATACACTCAATGTTTACAATGTGCTGGTATACAGCCTTACTGTGTTTATCTGTACTTATAACAGGCTGCACTTAGGTTGACATGTATCGTTGGAAAGATGGCATAGATCTTTATTGACAATGTTATTGCGATCCCGACTGTTTCAGGGAGATCAGCGTAACGGTGGATTCTATATGCAGAGGATTAACCATCTCGCCCCGTGGACCTACGGAAGGATTTTCGCGTTAAAATGATGTGTTCAGTCCATCAAGAACTCCACCAACTCTACAGACACGGTTGCAACACATCTGGAATGATCAGACTGGTTAAACAAACCCCTGTGCTTGTGGTAGTGTTATTCAGTGTGCTTAAGGGAAATGTGTCCGTGAGGATTTAGAATGGCACACGTATAACATTAGCATTAAAGTGAATTGGTGTAACACGAAGAACAAGCCAGGGCGACACAGGTAAACAAACGAGGACCTCAAGAAACATGGCTTCGGTTTGGAAGAGACTGCAGCGTGTGGGGAAGCATGCGTCCAAATTCCAGTTCGTGGCATCGTACCAGGAGCTCATGGTGGAATGCACTAAGAAATGGTGAGTTGAGAATACTTATTACACACTATAGTCGTGAAACCTTATTTTTCAACGAAAAACGCTGTCAAAACATAAATGCCTGGCTCGGTTTCTTGTGCTGGAATGCTGAGCTAGTCGCTGTCTCTTGTTCCGGCGGGTCATAATTTCACACACTGACACACCGTGGTGTGCGGGCATGTCTGCTTGTTGGGAGGGGCCGATAGGATGGTGAAATAGCTGCTGTTTTTTTCAGCAGCTTTATGGAATTTGTTCTCCAGTTATTTTAAGTTTGTAGAAATCTCGAGTTGTAGAACTGAGGTTCATTACTAACACGGGTCCATCGTTCCACCTCTTTTAAATGGTTGTCTTTTACATGGTTGTCTTTTATGGGTGTTCTTTCTGAATGCCTAATCACCAGGCTATGCACATTTTTACTATGATCATGATGTATCCAGCTTCAGCAATGTGTGTCGTTTGAAGTCCACACCTGCAGTGAAGTAGATCAAAACGAGTTGCTTACATTTGTAAAAAATTAAGTAAGTGGAATGTGGAATGAAGACTTTGCCCAGAGACATGCCTTTTCAGGGGGTTGCCCGAGGCATGTTTAACGCAGACCTACATGGCCTCAACCTGGGGCAGAAATTAGGGAATGGAATGATAAAAATGTACAACACTTCCCTGAGCCAATGACTCGTTTGACCTAAGCTTATTGTACCTAAGCATAAGCTTTTCTAGCAGTCGGTCCTCCACTCCCTTGTTTGTTTTCCCAGGGTTATGGATAAAGGCTGATCAAGACTGTTTTAAAGTCACTTATTAAATACTCATTGAAACTGACACTGGCTAGCCAGACATGTTATATAATATAGGTTTATACCTGAAGCAGAAAATGTGCTGGTTCCCTATTCATTTAGGTATTTTGCGGACCCTATGTCATGGCAGTAACTGGAGCTTTTGATCTATATTGAGAGCAGGTCGAACAATTATCATTGGGTGGGAAGTTGATTGGGCCTTCACCTGGTATTTAATATGCCTTTTAGATAATTTTTTACTTTATCAGACGATTCTCAATATGCTGTACAAAAAACTGAAATACATGAGACCAAGTGAAGGGACAGAAAGGACAACATCTCTTAATTGAACATCCATTCTAAGGTGCTGGTGTTGTCTATATTCCGCCTGGAGAGTAAATCTTGGCAGAATGTCCACCACGCTGGCGGGTAAATGTCTGGCAATGATGGTGTGCGCCTCAACAGTGCCACTTAACTAGTAGGGCACAAGGAGGTCGGGTGACGGAAGGCCAGAAACAGACCGTCTGGAGCGCTCCTTCCATTCATCGTACTGGACATCAGCTGCTGGACAACACACCTATCCGCTAAACTCACTTTTCGCCAGTCTGCTGCTAGCTACCATAAATGACATAGCTATTATGTGTAGGGAAGGGGATCAGGACCCGCTTCTCCAAACCCGGTTCTTCCAAATTTCTCAAAACCCGAAAATGCAGAAGGTCCATGATGCGAGTGCCATTGCTAACAGTCAAATGAGCATGCAAGCTCATCAAAGAGAAAAAGCATTTAACTCAACATTTAACTCCAAAACTCGCCCTCTTAAACAAAATGCTTTTCTCACATCACGCCCAATGACGCGTTGTGTATAGGGTAATTGGTGTTTGCTTTAGGAGTAAGTGATTTGACCTTGGACCTGATAGTCGTCTGAGCAAATGGATGTTATATTTGCTATATTTCTATTCATACCAAGGTCCACTATCAAATGTAGCTGTCTATTCAATCAGGCACAGATCTTGTTGCAGAATCGAGCACTGGATAGAGGCCCCTACATTTTTTTATGACTGCACACGTGCATGAAAACTAAGGCTTCATAATTAAGGTGCTCTTTTGACTTTCATTAACATAGGATATGTGATATAGTATAGAAATGGTTGTGTATTTCCATGTTTATATACCGCCTACCTATGCCTGCTTCCTTTTTCTCTCCTTCCTTTGGCCCCTCCTTTACGTAGACATTTTATTGTCCGAGGCTTT
Organism: Trisopterus minutus; assembly: GCA_027122715.1. Taxonomy (NCBI): domain Eukaryota; kingdom Metazoa; phylum Chordata; class Actinopteri; order Gadiformes; family Gadidae; genus Trisopterus; species Trisopterus minutus. The sequence goes on from JAOPUD010000044.1 coordinate 16,410,539, forward strand.
CATTGGCCCTCACTGCCGCATGCTACTTATGGGTTGTCTAGATTGTTAATGCGCATTAAATGACTAAGTTGATTGGCCAGAGAGCCGAGTCCCCGGACACGCACGCAGCACAATCTCCTACACAGAGAGGGCCGGTTATAGAGCGGGCCGGCAGAAATGTTGTGGATATTTAGACGGCCCACCGGCCCAATGATATAATGGCCCGACGGGGTTCGTCCTGGGAATGGGGCAGGAAAGGGAGAAATGCATTGGTAGCTTTCGCTGATGTTCAGGTGTATAAGTAGGCCTATGTCATAAGCTTTACATCATGTCCAGACAACCCAGACAATTCCTGGAACCTTGGCGTCGGACTTTACAGGAATTACATTATTTGAAAAAGGGGTATCATAACTATAGCTGCGTTTTGACTGCAGGATCTTTGCCTAGGACTAGGGACCATTGGAGGACCATACAGTCCTCTTATTGTATCCATAGTGGTAAACTACAATCACCACGGATGCATTAAAGAATGCTCACACACTCCGCAAACTGACATTTGCTTCCCTATTTTACAATAAAATTCCATAATAATAATAATAATAATAATAATAATAATAATAATAACTATCTAAATACATAGGATATCTTCATGATGTATGGAGCAGTACTTTCCGTACTCTCCATGGCTGTATATGGTTCAGGGTTGAACCAGTCCATTTCACTTCTGTGATTCTTGAAAAATGCAGCATATTCGCTTCCTAACTGATGTCTTTAGTTACCACAATTTTAATGTGAAGTCAACAAGTGGAGACTCACCGCAATGATATTTGGTTTCTCACCAGTTACCAAGAAGTACAGCCTTATGATTCAAGTGTCTCTCCGGGTGCTTTGTTTACCGTGCTCAGAAATCCTAGCGTCATGAGACCTCCCTGATGTCATTCAAATTCTCTTTGTCTTCAGATCAGTCTGGCCTTCATCTCGTTCAAAGTTTTGAGATAAAAAAATGCTCAGACCCATCAGTGCTCAGGTGGGAGAGAGCTTCAGTTCATGACAAATGAGGTGTGTGTGTGTGTGTGTGTGTGTGTGTGTGTGTGTGTGTGTGTGTGTGTGTGTGTGTGTGTGTGTGTG
>JAOPUD010000044.1:16599112-16611651 GCA_027122715.1 Trisopterus minutus
GTGGCGCTCCTATATTTGGTATAGTGGGCAGTTCCATGAAAACTAGTAAAGAAGAAGAAGTGTACTGTAATGCTGCCAGAGAATAATGTCTAATATTCGTAGACGGGCTCTGCTACTGCTCACTTATTTTGGTCGAAGGAAGCGCCGCCTGCGTCTGTAGACATGTGACATTAGGTAGGAGGGCTACTATTGGTTGATACGTGGGAGTCTTTTCACACGTTTCCAGTGATTGGCTGTTGTGTAGTTTCGATTTCCAACACGGAAGTGATCTAAATAAGTAAACATGAGCACCCGGCTGAAGGTGAGTTAAGAAACCCTCACATTTATCATACTTTGGTTTAACTGCGCGATTTTCTGCTGACCTGAATTTTGCATGGGCGTTTGAGCTTTAAACGATCTTGCTACGTCAAAATAGGCACCCTGATTTCTAACAGCATAACGTAGAAATGGCATCTGGCTCATTTCAATGTCCTTCACTAAAGTTGACATTTGCAGTACAAAGGCACTGAATATACTTACAAATCCGTCATGTATCCACGTTTAGGTCCTCAGCGTGTTCAAAGCGCTGCACAGAACAAGGTTAGCTGTGTTCAAAGATGACAACAGGGCATTGACAGGTATGTAGACCCTTCTTGTGATGTCCTCTGATATTATTACTACTCCTATAATTACTAACGTGACGTCACGACTGGATCCCATTCAAAACAGTGAAGTAGACCCCAGTCTTGATACGGATCTTTGATCTGTATGCATGACCTTGGTGTAACCCGTTTTTTTTTAGTAAACGGGTTGAAAGAAGCATTGAATCAACCACATTTTTCAATTTCCATTCTGGCACATTTTGACTTTTTAAGGTGACTTTAATGTAATCTACTTTTCTTTTCTGCTCTTCTGGAAGGTCTTAATCACAACTGCTGTCATATGTAAAGCCTGCATGTAATTGATAGATACCCCTTATCGGTATTCTATATTTATATTTATATCTATTTTTTCACAGCACAGTTAAATAAAGTTACAATACCACTGAGTTATGGACCCTAATGTGGCTCATGGACAAACCTTGACAGTTCAGAATCTGGAATTCTATTATGCATTCTACCTTGGATTACTTGGATCATTCTTTCTTGGTATTCCCCTTAATTCAGCTTTCATTATTTTGTATGTGTATGTATCTTTACAATTTTACAGCTGCAAGGTTAAAGATTAACGAGGAGTTCCAGAAAAACAAAAATGAGGCTTCAGAGGAAAACATTGATAAGGTAAAACACCCAGCAGCCTGAAAGCAACAAAAATTAGATTCAACATAAGGGATTTAGGGTTCTTCCATTTATTTATCAAAAACATCCACATATATCTGCAAATGGCAGGTGGTGTTTTGCTCAGCTGTTTCACAATGATTGCCTACTTCTCCTGCCTTTCTTAAAGTCACAATGTGTCGCATGTCAACTACTTCCTAGCTATGAAGCACTTTGAGTCTGCCTTGTGTATGAAAAGTGCTATATAAATAAAGTTGCCTTGCCTTGCCTTTATCTGGTGAGGGAGATAAATGTTCAACCTTTCTGCTTTTTAATTTGGACAATATCAAAACAATAGAACATGTGTGCTCTTGTCTTTTCTTATTTACAGATGATTAAAATGGGTTCATCTGTGGAAACTGTTCTCCGCAAAGCAGTCGTTCAAGCAGAACACGTGGCAGAAGACAGGATATGTGGGTACCCCGATCTTATTCCAATTTGTTTTACAAAGATTAATTGTCAGTATTAATATGCTTTTTTTCTTCAACAGTGCTTCGACCAAGAGAGAGCCTTATGCTCGAAAATGTGCCATACAGTGACACGCCGAGGAATAGAAGATGACATCAAAGAAAATCATAATTTATAACATAACTAATGATGTTACTATACCTCAACAAAACGTTGGGAATAAATTGTCCTCCTGAACATCCTATTGATGTTCAAGTTGTCCCAGCGATTGGACCACAGCAATGTGGGTTTAAAACGGCAATGTCATAGATCCTTATTCGATTCTTACTGGTCTAGGTTTATGAAAGCTTTACTGTGGTCGTGGTTCTCTGCTAATGTAAGTCTGTCTAATGTATGTCTGTTTATTCCCTCTTCCTTATTGTAACCCTAAAATAAAGGTCACAATAAATATCTCAACCAAACTAAATAATTATTTTGGTGTTTGCACAAAATACTGAAACCAAAATTAGACCCAGATTATATTTTGATAAATACCTATTTTTTGATATATATAATTTGTCTTGTACACAATACTTTTGATGAAGAAAAAAACTTTTCGTATTAATTGAGTAAATAGCAACACTTGATACAGTCATGTAAAACTTAAAAAGCTAAAATGGAAATAGATGAGGCGCACTGGGTTAAAGCAAGAACCACAAAGGAACCATAAAGGAACAGTCCTGAAGGCAGCGTCCTGGGTTAGGATCCTGCCTGTGGTCATTCGCTGCATGTCCTCCCCTCTGTCTCCCATTGCTTCCTCTCTATCTCTCTCTGTAAAAGAACATAAAAAATGGAAAATAGATATGAACACGATCACCAGAGGACGCTGTAGGCACAGTTATTAATACTAGTCTTGGCGTTGATCTAAAATTACCCTTCAAAAAAAAAAAAAAGTTCAATTTTAGTATGTTTTTGTTTGGTCCCTGGATGATCCTGGTTTCTAGTGTGAGCAATGAGGACAGCTGCGGAGCAGGAGCCGCAGAGAAGAGTGAGAAACCATCAGCGGTAACCTAAACACCACTGGGTTGATATCAGCAGCGTTGCCGCTTTGAATGTTATCCCTCACATCTCCCATGGAAATAAATAATATAAAACAACTCGCTCTGAGCAGCTGGTCTGACGCCTCTGTTGAGGTTCAAAGATACTTTTAGACTCACATTTTCAGTTTTTAATTACTCGAATGATGAACCACCCCTTTGTATGAACTTGATAGCTTACCAACAGAACACCTGAGACTGCGTGGACTCAGACAGCCAAACAGATGGACAGCAGCAGGACCACCTTAGTCAGTGAGGGTCTGATACTTAAGTCTTCATCCAAACACTCAAATATTCCTGACCAAAAACACAGTCTTAACTTATTTATGATATATTCGTTATTGATGAAGAAATGAATTAATATATCAAATGTATAAATAAACATAAAATAAAATTGACATGTATGCCTAATATGAGGTTGTGAAATTGTCCTGATCAGGCTTTACTGGCTGGGAAAACATTCCTTACATGTTCAACACACGTTATGAATTTGACTTCTGTTTTCATTGGAGACGTACAGGACAAACAACAAAATCGGATTTAAATAAAAATTGATCAAAAAATGTATTATACTATATAGTGTGGTGAGCAGCACGGGAAAGACCAGACGGGGAACCAGGTTCAAGCAGTTCACAACCCTCGTCTCCCATACACCACATGACCCCGAGAGCTGCCTTTATTTTAACCACACACACACACACACTCAGACACGAAACACACACCAAAAAAAACCTACACCGAAGAGTACCTCGGTGGCAGTGCCGCATGCCGAGCCTCCCAGGGTCCTTTGCGGCATCTGACCTGGCGACCACGGCCAGGATCTCCACAACACTATACTAATGTAGTATAGTATAGTAGTAATGAACATTGCCATCATATTAATTGACAGAGGGACAGACAGACAGACGATACAGCAGCCCATCTTGCTCACCCCGTCAGCCTAAAGGCATTCTGGGGGTGACTCTACTTGAGGTCACCAACATGCGCGGTGAACAGAGATCAGGTGCAACAGGGTCTTCAAAATGGACGCTCAAGATTGTGGTCCAATCTAGAAGATGAGCAGCAGCAGCAGCAGCCCATTGGCCCACGGCAAGGTCCTATTTTTGGAAGGGCCCTCAACGAGCCACTGGGCTCCCAGGCCTGAGTGACAGGGCAAGTGTTCTCCGTTAGGCCCTCCCCCTGTCTCACCCGGGGCCTGCATTCCTGAGTATAAGCTGACCTGGAGCACCTCCCATCACTCTGCCTCTCTCTCTCTCTCTCTCTCTCTCTCTCTCTCTCTGCCTCTGTGTGTGTGTGTGTGTGTGTGTGTGTGTGTGTGTGTGTGTCTCTCCCTCAACTATCATGGTGGGCCCCCCCTCTGGGTAGGTGCGTGTGTGTGTGTGCGTGTGCATGTGTGTGTGTGGCTGTGTGTGTGCTGGTGGTGAGAGGAACCAGTGTGCCGCTGCACCAGTACAGTGACGCTGAAGGACTCCGAGCTGACTGTGGGGGCCCTGGGCAGCGGACCATGGGGCCATAGCACTGAGTGGGCCCCCTTCCTCTCGTCCTTCTCCTCCCGTCTGACACACAACTCACTCCACACTGAAGTGAGGAGCGGATTGTTACAAAAAGAAAGAAACAAACCAAGGACAACTAAGTAAAAGTACATCGTTGAGAAGAGGGCGGACATTTGCGAGGCAGGACGATGGTGGCAGAGGAGATCATGATAGTCTTGTCCGGGGGAGGGCCATGGGGCTTCCGGCTGCAGGGAGGGCAGGAGCAGCAGAAGCCCCTCCAGGTAGCCAAGGTGAGTGAGCAGCCGTCCATCAACAGGCGGGAGCCGAGACGGTCCTGGCTCACCGGAGTACTACGTGGTCGACCCGTAGGCATGGGGTCAATCTGGAACAAATCAATCATGGGATGGTGACACGTGAGAACAAACTATCAGTTGTTGAGGGGAACAACTAAAGGTATAAGGTGTTTTAGGTATATTACTGATCAATTAGGTATTGGAGCTTGTGTTGTTTGGTTTGGGGTCTAGAATGTTGTGAGTCTCTGTTGTGGTCTATAACGGTTAGGGGCGCGGATGATTATGAACTATGTTAACTTTGAACTTTGGGTTGAGCTAACAACCCTAACCCATTGTCGGCCAATGTTTTGTTGTAAATTTATGTTGCCAAGAAACTCTAATTCATTTTAGGCCAAATACACACACTCCCTAAGGCAGCGTGATATTCAAATTTGACCTTTGTTAGATGTCTTGTTGGATCAATGCTGTTTAGTTTTGTTTGGGTTGTTCTTCTGCCAAATACATGACATGCAGCATCTGTTAACCTTTTTTACTTTAATGGTGAATTTGGCAGAAAACACATAGGTCATAACTTTGTGCAGCTTGAAACATTCGTTAGTATTTTCTAACATGTAGGATAGGAACAGCATGTGAAATATGATACATGAAATACTGAAACAGATTTCTTAAATTACATCCATAACCATATGAGGTGACCAGTTAGCCAAAGATCAGGGTAATATATCAGTTTATTCAAGTCAATATTGCCAAAAATCCAATAGGCTGGTTACAAAGTAGCAACTAGGGACACTATTTATGTTTCAGGATCCCAACCTGTGCTCTTCAACACTAATGGCTCAGACTGTTGGCACATTAAAACCATTTCCATTACGTCCGATGAGGTTCATCAAACACAGAGTTTGAATGGTGATCCATGGCAAGCAGCAGCATTGTCTGTTGAGTCTCAAGCAGTTGATGTGCGTTTGTGTGTGTATGTGTGGACAAACTGCTCTTCCTCTAATACTTTATCCCCACGGGAGAGGGAGGGGGTTACAGGGTCGGCTGAGGTGTGGGTTTATGCCCTGTACCCCAAAATGATCACAATACCGTTTTAGCACATAGCTATATATATATATATATATATATATAAAAACCTCTTCTTTATGAATTCTGCGATGGCCTGAAAGACATTTCAAATGTTTGAAGTCTGTTATTTATTCATTTCGATTTTGTCACATGTAAACGTTAATTTCAACATAATTTCCATTGAGAAAATCCATTGGCGTGCAAGCATAGGCGTACTAATAAATCAACAACATGGAGGGTGGCTTGGGGTTGTATAATAATAACAGACAAGATCACATCCTAGTCTCTGGAACAGTGCTTGTTCTTCACCATCGAGAGTATAGAGTAGCCCCAATTCCAGTAGGGGATCAGACCCCAAGTTAACCAACAGGTGGATGTGGTTGTAATTGTTGATTCATTAAAATGTCCGCCATGCGTGTCCAATGACTTTGTTGATGCGTTGATCCGTCACTTTATAAGCAGGTGTCATTTTATGCGCGCAAACACACACACACACACACACACACACACACACACACACACACACACTTGACTCTACAACCACAAGGTGACTGACTGAATGACTAATTGACATGCCACACTCCAAGCAGGTGTTAGCCACAACAAGGGTGTTGTGGTTAACAAGGAACAAGAGGGACCGGCTGGGACTTCATTACATGTAAACCACACGTGTTTTGACAGTGACCTTAGGAAACCATGTCATCCTCACTCCTTGTAATGTCTTATATGCATATATATAGTATCCATGTTTTATTTTTAACAACAGTGCCAGAGTTTATATTCGCAATGACCTTGTCAAAATAACCAAAATAACGGACAATGTGCCCGTTAAGAAGTGGGCATCCCGCCAGTTTGTCTCCTCTTCGGAGTGGAAAGCTTTGCAGATAGAACAACAGCAGCAGAACCTCTCCCATGTTTAAAGTGGTCATATACGCCCCCCACTTGAGTTGCAATGTATGTGGTGTGTGTCTACACAGTGGACATTGAGTGGGCTAAACAAGACCTGGCGTGTGTTTGGCAGGACCAATGTCAGATGGCTTGGTACTGACTTTATGAAGAAAAAATAATAGATAATAGGAGTGACAGTTATCCATCGTAAAAAAATATAAGAATGTTTAAGGGTAAAATGTCCAGATCCAAAAAGGACATAGTACCAGGGTTAATGAAATACTGCAATTCAGAAATGTAATTTCTAAATGACAATCCTCAGACGTGTGTGTGTGTGTGTGCGTGTTGTGTCTCCCTGCTGGAACAGGTACGTAAGCGCAGCAAGGCGTGCAGGGCTGGTCTGAGAGAGGGGGATGAACTGGTCTCCATCAATGAGCAGGCGTGTGGAGCCCTTTCCCACGCCCAGGCCATGAACCTCATCGACAGCTCTCCAGGGTTGCTCCACGTCCGGGTCAAAAGGTCAACCATATAGTGTATAATGTATGACCTTGTAATGCTGCTATGGTGCCATGTATATAATATTAAATGTAACACTCATTTGGTACATATCATTAATATAAATGAAACCTCGCTGCGTTTTACTTTTTTCCTGCCACCAGGTGTGGTGTGATTAGCCGTTACAAGCTGTTTTGGAAATCTTCCGTCACACACCTAGGCGTGTCCACCTAGATGAGCAACGTTTGCTACAGTCCACAGGGTAGGCTGGTAGACTGATCTATCCAGCACACATCTAGGTGGACACGCCCACCTGTGATAACCTGTCATAAGGGGTGGATTTCCAAAGCCGCTTGCAGCGGCTAAATCACACCACACCTGGCGGCATGTCACGGCACCTTTAATGTTTCGTATTCTGAACAATGATTATTATTAGTGTTATCAAAATAAACCCTGACCCTAAGAGCATGAGCGGGGCCTTGGGTCTGGACGTGTTCTCACACCTACTGGGCCTGTTAACGCAGGGCGCCGGCCGGCTTCCAGTCCGTGGTGCTGCTGACCCGCGCTCCCTCGCCCCGCATCGACAAGGAGTACCGCGCCGGTCTGAGTGCCATGTCCCCCGCCCACGGCCAGCACCCGCCCGTCAGGGAGATCCACCGCAGCCAGTCGTCCCTGACCAGCGGCCTCACCTCGCCCCCCTGCAGCGAGGCCTACTACGGCGAGACGGACAGCGACGCCGACGTGATGGCCTGCGGCCGGCAGCGGCGCCAGAAACGCCGGAGCCCCAACGCCTCCACCCCGGGGGGGAAGCTGGGCAGGTCCTCCCCGGAGGGCGGGGAGACGTCCGAGATGAGCGGCTACGACAGCGCCCCGGACGCCCGCGCGTTCTCCGGCCCCCTGGACGGATGCGTGGGCTGCGGAGGGGAGGGGATGAGGGGGCTGGTCCTGGGCGGGCAAGAGGCGCTCCCGGGCGTGGCTCGGAGGGAGGTGATCTACCAGCCTCCGGCGCCGGGGCTTTGGTCGTCTCAGACGTCCACAGAGACCTCCTCCATCATCTCCTCGGCCGACGACCAGGGGCCCCGGGACGGGGGCCCGGAGGAGGACAGCGGCTTCCTGGAGCTGTCCAAAGTCCCCCTGGTGTCCCCCGAGAGAGCCAAGGAGGCCATGATGCTGGGCTCCAGTAGGCAGCTGGTGCCCATGGTCGGGCCCATCGATACGCCCGTGGATGAAACGCTCTCCACCACCTACGTGGAGAAGGCCAAGCAAGCTAGTGAGTACAGCTGGTGCTAGTAAAAACCGGTGTCCAACCAGTGTGGTTATGGCTTATATTAATTAAATGACTGTTTAGTGTGTGGAGCTCACCACTGTGAGTGATTGACTGACTGACACTGAGTGATTGACTTTGATATTGTCAAGGACCGACTGAACAAATTAAATTGATTGGATGTAGCTATTCATTTATTAAATATACTGCAACAACAAACAATACAATACAATACAATACAATACAATACAGGGGCTAATGAAATGATTGTTCAATTGAATCATTGAAAAAGACTAATGTAGCGGGTGACAAATTAAGCCTGATATGAGTCCAAGCTTCCTCTCTTAAAGTGAGAGGGGCTGGTACATGCTTCTATATTTACTCCCCCAGTTCAGCGATCCGATAACCTCCTAGCTCAGCCCAGGAGCTGGGAAAAGCATCTGCAGCTGCTAGCTGGTGTCAAGTAGCAGCGGGGGAATACTTTTCTAGCTAGCCCTCACCCCTACACCCTTCATGGTAGTCGTATGACGACGGGACATGTATCACAACGATAAAGGCCTACTGCTCGTGAGGCCATTGAGATTTCTAAGAGTCAAAAGAAAGAAATCCTTTTGTAATCGTAGGGGCAGGGGCATGCAGGGCCATCACGTTGCAAAAGCAATGTGTTTCCTAGTGCGTATGCCATGGCATTACTTATAAAACAAGGCAATGTGCTGGGCTGGTCGATTTAAAAGTAGATCAGCTGCTTTAAGAACTTCAATAAAATGACCAAAAATATCCATAAACTCTTACACTGGGTGAACTTGAAGGGATTCTGACGTCCAGATCAGGGATGCTGAGAGAGAAGATATACATTTCTCGTCTGATCTAAAATTATTTCACTGTAGCTCACCTTTAAAATACTTTGTCACAGGATCTTCTGTCAGTTCGCAAAATGTTCAGTTAAGTTTTGTGTATGTAGTGCTGCTAACGTGTAAATGTATCCTTTACCCAAGCTAATGTGAGAAGCCGTCAAGCTTGTCCTGAATTTTCCTCTGGAAGTGCTCCTATGTGAAAAGGGGAAGCATGACTTTCTGGTTAGCATGGATACAGACTGATGTCATACTCAGAGTTAGTTCTAAAGGTTAAATGATACCGTTTGATGCCATTACAATCTTTACAACCATAGTCATGTTTGCAAGCTTGTATTGAATAACCTCCCAGCCTGATCGTTGTACATCCATATGCAAAGGTTTCATTGCATCACAAGACCAGATATATGGATTAAACTAGGGCTCAAAGGCCTAAAGATCCTACATTTGTAATGAACTAATAATAAATAATGTGTTTTTTAATTTTAAATAGTTCCTTCCATTTTAAAAACATTTTAAACCAATTTAAATAAAGAATGTCAACCATTAGATGGCAGCAAACTCACCAACGTAATCTTGTCTATACTACTACTTACCTCTGTCACAATTGCCCTTCTCCAGAGCTGAACCGAGGGGACACTGCACTGGACAAACATGTAAAGGAGGCCAAGACCAAGTGCCGAACGATTGCATCTCTGCTAACGGATGCTCCTAACCCTCACTCCAAGGGCGTGCTGATGTTCAAAAAGAGACGTCAGCGCTCCAAGAAGTACACTTTGACCAGCTTCGGAAGTGTGGACGAGGACATGTGCCAGGAGTCCCAGGAAGAGGACGGTGTATTTCAAGGAAGTGAGTCAGAGTTTGATGAGGAAGGCTTCTCGGCTGCCCTTGATCCGACCTGGGACAGCGACTGCCTGGACAGGCTGGATAAAAGAGCAGCAGCGAGCACTGGGGGTAGTGGAGAAATGTCCGGAGATGCTCCGAGTCCAGGGTTGAGTGACACCACGGGTAAAGGTGCCCAGCTGTTTGAGCAGCAAAGGAGAAGAGCTGCTGAACATGCCAAGAAAACCGAGGCTGCACAGCCTCAGATGCCCCCACAGCCTCCAAGCCAGGGGCACGACCAGTGGCTTACTTGTGCAGAACCACAGGCACAAGCAGTTCTCCCGTCTCCACAAATGACACAGATCTTAAGAGATGATGCTCAACCTATGATGGCCCAAGCCCCAGTTGCTGTGTTAGGTATCCCAGCTACTGGCAATATGAGTAACACTGGAGTGGGCACAGCGAGCATGGTCATGCCACCTACATCAGCAGCCCCCTCAGAGTCACCGATACCAGACGTTTCGTCTAGTAATGTCCTCAACCGAACCGCCCGTCCCTTCGCACCGGGTTTCATAACCAGCAGATCTGCCACAGCCCCTGTTGTGTTCCGTCCGCCTGTAGCAAAGAAGCCCCAGCGTCCTGCCTCAGCGATGATTGCATCAGCCCCATTCTCCACTTCCTCTGAGCCATATAATAATGGTGCATTGGCCATGCCACCCTCACAGCCTATTGGTCCACCATCAATGTTCTCACCGCCTTTCAGTCAGTCTGTGCCTAGTTGTCCTTTCCCCTCAGCACCAATGGCCTTTCACAATCAGATCCCTCAACCTTCTCCTTATCAGGTACAGCACATGCAGGCCCCACAACAAATGACAAGCGCTCCCCAGGCTCCATATACATGCGTGGCTTCCCCTCCGATGCCTCATGCATCAATGCACCAACCAGTTTCATATGTACCTGTCGCTCCAAGTAATGCTGCCCCATTGCTCCAAGCTCCTGTATCGGCTGCTCCTAACCCAGTTGCGCCGATCCTTTCAGTTCAGGTGCCAATGGTCCAGACACCACCAGTTCAGGTCTCCCTGGCCCCTTTAGCCCCAGTGTCTGTGGTCTATCAGCAGGACGCTGTGGCTCCCACTCCTGTCCCCGAGTTAACAGGTCGCACAGGCATTCTGTTAGATGCCCGTCGGCGTGGTGCAAAGCATAAGCCTATGTTCAATGTTCCAGATGTCAAGAAGAACTCGCCTAATCCTCATCTGCTGTCCATGGTTCAGAACTTGGACGAAAGACCTGCCCGATATAGGTATGGCCAGCCTCCGGATGTCTACAGCGAAGGTGCAGAGGAAGACTACGGTGATGCTGGCAAGGGCAGGATGCCCCCCCCGGTCGCCCCTAAGCCTCGGGTGCTCCATGAAGCCCCCCAGATTCCTCATGCTGAAGGCAAGGGGGCTCAGCTGTTTGCCCGCAGGCAGAACCGGATGGGCATGTACGTGGTGGACACCCCATCTGAGACCCCTTACCAGCAGGAGGTAAACTTTAATGCTCAATCTCAAGCCTCATGCCCAAATCCGTCCCTCACATCTCCATGGAAGTATTCCCCAAACATCAGAGCTCCACCACCCATTGGCTACAATCCCCTCTTGGCCCCATCTGTCCCCATAGGACCTCAGAGAGATACAGTGAAGCCTGATAACGAGGCTAGAGGAGGAATGGGCATGAAGAAAGAGGGAATAAAAGCATTGGATTTCATGCGAAGGCAGCCGTACCAACTCAACCCTGCTATGTTTAGTTATGGAGGCAGTAATGCTAACCTGTCCGCCATGCCTTCCTACCAGGGCCAGCAGAACACTGGTTACTCCAATACATTGGTGGGCAGCTCACTCACCCAGCCCAGGCAGATCCCTCTGAAAACTGCTCGTGTGTATGAAATCAAGCGCTTCTCCACCCCAACACCAATGACAGCACCCTCTCTGACACCCAAGGTCATCGCTCCCCGCTCAGCCACCACTCTCGGGGAACGTATCACACGTTCCGACATGATCTCACCACCTCCTAAACCTCTCGCTCCAACCCACGCCTCCTTTTCAACCTTTGCTCCGACCTCAGCCCCTCTGACTGCCTCCAACTACTCCGCTGCACCTGCTGCTGGCGTCCCGGCGTTCCCATCGTATGCTCCAGCCCCCGCACCCAGGCCGGCCCCAGCACCCTTCCAACCCGCCGGCCTGCCCAGTCTACCGCACATCAATACAGCACCTATTCCACACTATGTTCCCAACGCCCACCCCATGCCCTACACCCCGGTGTCCTATACCTCTGGACTCCAGTATGCCAAGCAGTTTCAGAGCGCCCCAGAGCTCAGCATACTCGCCTCCTTGCCCCCACTGAAGCCCAACCCTGTCCAGGTTCCCAAGCCTCGCTTTGTTGCCACCAAGCGGGGCGTCCAACCCGGTGTCTGGAGACCTGGGGCCTTTTAACTCCCATGCACCATCTCATTTACAGTGTGTGTGTTGACTAAATAGTAGATTGCAAGGTTGAATACTCTGACCCACAGGGCTGGACTGTGAGGAAAATTCGGCCCTGGCAATTTTCTCC
>JAOPUD010000044.1:16690497-16708200 GCA_027122715.1 Trisopterus minutus
GCTCGGGGGGGGGGGGGTGTGTAACATGTAACATACATAGACTGAGTGGTGTAGGTTGGTGTGGGAATAGGGGACATGTAGACTTAGGGGTGTAGGACAGTGTGTGAGTAGGAGACAAAGACTTCTGTACCCTCCCTAACATTTGATCCCATTGATATGACTGTTCATGATACCAGACTAATATATTTTACACTTAGTTGGTGGTAAAAATTAAACATGCTTAAATTCCCCAAAAATTCAAGAAAAAAAGTTTGTATTTCTTAACGTATATGAATGTATTGGTTGGGGCACATGTTTTACAGATGATCTGTAATGTAAAGGTTTCCTGTAGCAGAATGAGATAATATTGCCCTACACAGTTTCTGGTATTCCTCTGGAATGATCCAACATGGACTAATCCGTCTCTTCTTCTTCATGGGAAGAGAGTCTGTGGAGTCGACGGCCGTGCGACGCGCCATCGACATGTTCTCCTCCACTCTCAAGGAGCAGCTCACTGAGAGGGTGAGCGCTCTCATCCTGGTCTTCTGGGGTCTTCTGACTATTAAAGCCGGTATTCACTGCCCTGCAGACAACGCACAGAGCAGCAGACCCCCAACACAGGTTAACACTCTGATTCCCCCCAGATCACCACCTCCAAGGAGGTCCGGGTTCTGAAGAGAGACAACGCCAAGGTAACCATGGAAACCAGTGGGTGTGATAACAATAGCATTTTCCAGGGCGTTCCCTCCCGTCCCTCAAGGCTTGATTTCCTCTGTGATTGACAGGTGGACTCTTTGATCAAAAGAAAGATACACAAACTGCTGGATGCCAAGTATGAGCGGTTCAGGTGAGTTTTGAGATCGCACAAGTTCCACACACCGTACTGGAGAAGATGAGTCAACATTAGGCGTGACGGAGTGAAGTCACTGAAAACATAGTCTGTATTTGCAACTAGAAATGGTGTATAAAAGTTTATAATATAAATAATAAGACAACTTCATGACGCAGTGGCCCCACGGCGGCAGCATGTTGCCATCCTCGGGAAGTGTTCTTAGATTTCATCTTATTTCTAAGCGGTTGTGAATTTTTTCGTCATCCTGGTAATTCTTGGAAGTGTATATCAAGGCAGCTTGACCAGTTGGATCAGAGGGTCGAATTGATGGTTTATTCCAGGATGTAATACAGCGAGGTACAGTCATAGGTGGAATAGTCTGTAGTGTAGGTGGGTGAGGAGCAGTCTCCAGACGTGCTCCTTGGCGATCGATCCCTCTTCTCACAAACTAAATTTTGGGGGCGAGTGTTATACAAAAGAAAGCTTGAATAGCATGAATAACAAAACAACAGATGCAGCTTCTCCCTTGATAAGGTATATGACCCTGGCTACGTCCCAGATGGCCTGCGATCGGCCATTTGGTTCGTCCTTGTAGGGACATAAACAAATGGAGGATTGTTGGAAATAGCACCTCGTATCAGTTGGAGAGGCACTGGGCTGTCCCCACACTAAGAAATGTGAACACAGAGACAAGCAAAAACAACCACATTCAACAGTGTTCTCGTAGCGTTGTCTCGTAGCAGGCGGTTTGCCCTCGTAGCATGCGGGTTGCCCTCGTAGCATGCGGGTTGCCCTCGTAGCATGCGGGTTGCCCTCGTAGCATGCGGGTTGCCCTCGTAGCGTGCGGGTTGCCCTCGTAGCAGGCGGTTTGCCCTCGTAGCAGGCGGTTTGCCCTCGTAGCAGGCGGTTTGCCCTCGTAGCGGTGTGTCCTCTCACGTCTTCTGACCGGTCCAACAGGGCGGAGCAGCAGCTGGGCTCGCTGAAGAAGGAGAAGGAGCAGCTGGGGCAGCGACTGGCCCACATCCAGAGAGGCGTCTCCTTCCTCCAGGGCCTCAGGGACCTGACCGCACGATACCTGGCCCACAAACGGGCACACCCCTCGTAGAAAGAGCAGGTGGGTCCGACTGAAGAGTACCGGTGGTAGGTCCGTGTGGGGAGGCACTTGAACCCGATAACGACTCTACACAACGTATGTCTAAGGCAGCTTTCAATTAGTTAAAGCTTAATTTATCAAAATAAATGTGTTTTAAAAAGAGTGTTGGACAGCGCTATATTGGGACAGGTATCGCCGATGCAGTGTGGGTCAGTATTATGGTTTTTCCAGTCACTCTGTTCTGCAGTAAACCGGAACAATCTGGTATCCCGTTCCTGCTTTATCCATCCAGGGGAGAGAACTCCTCAAAGACTCGGCCCTACTTTGGCCTTCACGGGCAGCCGGCAGGATTTGACTGTCGACTGCCGGTGGCGGAGGCGGCGACGCTCCGTATTCAGGCGTTCCCGGGAATAGCTCGACAACCAGGCAGAGCAGATAAAAGCGTCTGCCGTCGTGCCAGAGTCACCTTGATATGGAGAGGAGGGGGAGGCGTGTTGACTCAAGACACTGACAGGAAGTTAGCCAAAACGACCCCATTGGTTAAAGCGCCTTTATAATGAGAGGAAAAGACTCCCGTCACATAAAACGACTTTAATCCCAGTCTGGTGGCTGTTAGCAGCTGGTAGCTGTTCAGGGATAGGACTCTAATAAGGCTACTTCTACGTTTCATAATTGGTTTCTTGATTGGTTTGAATTGTCCCTCGTAGTTCACTCATCTTTCGGGCTAATCTGTTCTCCTCTAATGTATTCAAATAATGAATGGCTCTTGGTGTTTTGCTTTGTTCATTTTCGGTCGTCCAGTCTGCCTGCCCTGCTGCTGGAGACCAGGAGCCTCCTGAGAGCTGAGGACCACCTCCGAGACATCAACAACCGGCTGGTGGCCGGGATGAGAGAATGAACCAATGAGGATGTCTGGGAACACCTGCCGTGTTCAATGAATGAATCTAATCCAATCGTATCCGGACGTCACTTAAGTGACGGGTTTACAGCACAGAAACAATGTATTAGTCTGGTAAATTAACTGTTAAGTTCAACGTAATAATTCATTCTGACCTTTTCTTCTTTACGTGTCTTGGTCCTACTAATGAGCAGAAAGTAACCGTTGGCAGTTATTATACCATTTATGTGTACGAATGAAAGAAAATATATTTTGTGAATCACCTGAGTATGTGTGTTTCATAATGATTCAGATTACTCGCCCCTATTTGCACCAAGTCATTACAATATATCAATGAGAAGACTTGTGTATTTATTGGCTGGCAGTTCCTCCAATCAGGTTCCCCCTAGCTCTGCCCTGTCATTGGTCGTCAGTTGGTCCAATTAGGTTCCTCCTTGCTCCGCCCTGTGATTGGCTGTCGGTCGGTCAGCCTCAGTGAGCGTCTCCTTGTCTGTCCTTACATCTCCATCACCTTTGGTCGCGTACGCGGTAGGCTAATGAACTTTTACAAACACTTCGGGATATCTTGTTATGTTATGTTAATTTGCGGAGCATTATTAAAAAATAACGGATTTCAGCATAAACTTATTTTTGGATGAGTTGGCCGTTTCACTTTCACTTTGAAGCCGCGTTTCTTCTCGTCAAACAATCGGTCCTGTGGTTGCAGGTCGCATCATTAATCAGCTCTGCTGTCACCTTTTCAAACAAACGACTATACTGTAGAGGAGTTACTTTTCCGTCATGCACCCGGCCGTGTGTATTAATGTGTAACTAACCCCAGAGGTGATTCCATTATTTACTCAAGTGAATTGAGTAGATTTTTTGGGGGTATTTTGGAACTGGACTGAATATCCAACCTAAAACTAACTTTACCGCGGTCTACAACCAAGCCTACCTTTCAGCTCTCAGACTAGGGTGTAGTCGGTACGCTGAATGGATAACGGCTGACTGTTGTACTTGAGTAAATCTTAACTACAATACTTGTACTTTTTCAGTACTTTTTCTACCTCTGACTAACTCTATGTATAGAATAACCATGTCAGAGAACCGTGGTGATGCAGAGGAGCGAGGAGACAGTGTGGACGCCGAATTATTGCCTAAAAGGTAACTCCCTACTGGAGCCTATTGAAGATACAGAGATGGTCCTTTATCCTCTCACAGCAGGTAACTGATTACTGGACCCTCATGACGATCGATATATCATTAGTCGGTTATCGGTTATATTTGCCATCGTAGAAGAAAATTCCTTTGCAAAATCAGGGCGCATGTTTAATCATAGTGAGTAACATCAGATATAGACACAGTACACAAATACACAAGCACACAGGACGAAAGAATGTTGGTTTGTTGATCTCTGTTGTACCACTCCCCTGTTTCTAGTTGTGTGATACCACACAGCATCTGTGTGTTGAGTCAGTCCAAGGCTCCCCAAGCCCCTGACAAGGCGGAGCCAGAGGGAAAAGCTGGAGGCCTGCCTGGGGACCCCGACCGCTACAGAATGGACTACCCCAGCATAGGAACCTGCGTGATCATCAACAACAATAACTTCCATAAGAGCACGGGTAAAGCCCCCCATTACACATCATGACTCCTCACACACACACCGACCACACCTGGCCTCTGAAGGACGTCTTGGGAGGTCAGCTCAAGGCCATAATGCAGACCGCTGATAAGGTCATGGATCAATGTTAGCCAAGTGTCTGGACCCATCATAATCAACCGAATGCATTTTATTTTAAAGTCAAGTGACGACCAGAGAAGGGGTGTCAAATTTAACTTTCTGAGGGACATGCTGAGGGTTGTGAATAAAATACAATCATTATAACTCTATTGAAGAAATATGGAATAAGTATTGCATTCATGCACAGTTCAAATATTATAGTATAGCAAAACTGCGGCCCTAGATATTGACTATGTGGAATAGGGTAGGAGATTAGCGGTTACTTTGATCTGTACCGATTTAGACTTTTTGTGGTCGGTTTACCTTTTGCACTATTAACACATATTTCCCCCAGTGGAGAGGCAGAATCTTTTGTTAAGTGCAACAACGTGTGCTTGTTTGTGTGTTTGTGTGTGTGTGTGTGTGTGTGTGTGTGTGTGTGTGTGTGTGTGTGTGCTCGCCTACCCATTCAGGCATTCTGGGAAACCGTGAGGGGACCAACGTGGATGCGGACGCTGCGGAGAGGACCTTCTCCGCTCTGGGCTACAAGATAAGAAGGGAAGACGACCAGACCGTGGAAGAGATGGAGAAGCTGCTCCACACTGGTACAGGAAAACAATCATGTCAATCATGCAGCGCTTAAACTGACCCAAAGCCCTGAGTTGTAGGAGTAATGGCGCTCTTCAAAGCCTGGTCGGTACACCGGTCTGCACGTCCCTGGGTTGCTGACCCTCCTGCGCTAATGGAGAAGCGCCATAAGTTAGCACGCCAACTGAAAAAATATTAGAACAAGAACTAACCCCCCCCCCCCCCTCCCAGTGTCCCAGGAGGACCACAGTGACTCCGCCTCCTTTGTGTGCGTGCTGCTGAGCCACGGCGATGAAGGGATCTTCTACGGGACGGACAGCTTCATCAAGCTCGAGACGCTGACCGGAATGTTCCGCGGCGACCGCTGCAGGACTCTGGTGGCCAAGCCCAAACTCTTCTTCATACAGGTGGGCTTTGAAAGCCAGCATAGCTATAGCCTCATGCCTGCAATTTGTTCTTCCCTTTCTTGTTTACGGCTGCAAAAGCTAGTGTGGAGGCAAAATAGTTGACCTTTAGTAGACCTTTAGCTGTATTTTGGTGTGTATCAATCTTTGATTGCATCATTAGTATTTGTGTTGAATCAAATGTTTTCTCCATCAGAAATATCACAGCCCTATATGTATCCAGTATATTAAATAGCAGGCTAAAATAGTGCATTCTGTTGATCATTAAACAGTACCATTCTAAGACCAAGCCATAGGACTCTAAACTAGTCTTATTGCTGCCAGGCGTGCCGTGGCACCTGTTTCGACGACGGCATTCAGACGGACAGCTCCAGTGACCGATCATCGGAATCATCGGTAGACCTTTATCTGTATTTTCGTGTGTATCAATTTTTGATTGCATCATTAGTATTTGTGTTGAATTAAATGTTTTCTCCATCAGAAATATCACAGCCCTATATATATATATGCGGGTGCTATATTAGGGTGTTTAAAGTGTGTGCTGGATAGATTGCAGGAGTGTTCCAACACCTTTTCAACCTCTCTTTGAAGCTGAAGAAGGTGCCCCAGCTGTGGAAGACCTCCTGCATTGTTCCAGTGCCTGAGATAGCACATCACAGCTCTCTCAAGGCCCAGCACCTTAGGCCCCAGCTGGTGTGCGACTCCATGGACCCACTGCAGTTCGTGTACGAAGCTCAACTGGCTATGGACGACGCCATCATCTGCCTGTTGTACAGGGCTTACTCACGCCTGAAGAGGCTGGGGAACACATTGAGAGCCATGTTCTTTGTCTTCTGCATTGTGTCCAAAAAAAATAAAGAAATCCAGCTTGGGCTAGCCGAGGCTTTGAAGTCCATCAGACTCAACATGCAGGTGAGGAAGGCTAGCCCTGTTATGGGACTTGAACTGGACAGTCTGGGGGTAGTGGTGGAGAGGAGGATGAGGGACAAATTCAAGTCCATCTTGCGTAACCCCTCCCATCCCCTCTATGCTGAACTGTGGCAGATGGGGAGCACCTTTTGCCACAGATTTATTTCACCAAGGTGCAAGACGGAGCGCTTCAAATGCTCCTTTGTGCCGGCAGTCATAAGGATGTACAACAGTGTATGATGTATGTGTATGTGTATGCATATGTATGTGTTTTCTGTTTTTTAGGGCTGCCCCCCGCCCAAAGATTTTGCTAGTCGACTAGTAGTCGTTAGTACAGGCGATTAGTCGACTAGTAGTCCCACATTTATGATATAATTTATATATATATATATTTTTTTTTTAAGGCATCAGAAAATGTTTTGAGTTCTAGGGCTGAGAAAGAATGTTATAAGTAACATTGTTAACACTGTGCTACATTACAGATAAATAAAAAAACAGAATAATGAGCTGTTAAAATAACACATTTACAAACGCATGCACGAAGTGAGCCGCCTGTTAACGGCAAAGCGGTATTAGTTCTGAATGTGTCGGAACAACCAGCAAGGAGACTGAACATTTTGTACATTTATTTCCAAAATGGAGTCTAGGTAAAAAAAATAAGAAAGAAGAAATAAGATAATAATTATTCTTTTTTTTGGGCGACTAACCGACCAATGAAAACTTGGTCGACTGAGACTCTAATCATTGACTAACGTTTGGTCGACTATTAGGGGGCAGCCCTAGTGCCGTTGTGTGTGTGTGTGTGTGTGTGTGTGTGTGTGTGTGTGTGTGTGTGTGTGTGTGTGTGTGTGTGTGTGTGTGTGTATCTACGTGCAGATAGGTATATGTGTGTACGTGTGTGTGTGTGTGTGCACTTAATCACTGGACCACTTTTTCTCTTAGTTTACATTGCATCTTTGTTTACAATGCATTTCTGGACCTTAGCCACCTTATAATTTACAATTTACACTTTATACTTTACACTTTTTATAATTCATTCAATTTATATTTTGTTTGCCCTATTTGTTGCTGTTTGTTCTGTTTGTCTTGTCTTCTCCTTACTTTTAGCATTTCCTTTAGCAATTATCCCTTAGCGTCTACTTTAGTTTGAATTAGTACTTTATATTTTTATTGTATTATATTTTATTCTGTGTTTTTCTATTGTTGCTGGGCTATTGCAACAAACTAATTTCTCTTACAGGGGATTAATAAAGTTGTGTCGTATCGTATACAGTGTATGAGATAGCAGGCTTAAATAGTGCATTCTGCTGATCATTAAACAGTACCGTTCTAAAACCAAGCTATGGGACTCTAATCTAGTCTTATCTCTGTTTGGCATGCCGTGGCACCTGTTTCGACGACGGCATTCAGACGGACAACTCCAGTGACCAATCATCGGATAGGATTCCTGTGGAGGCGGACTTCTTGTACGCCTACTCTACAGCTCCAGGTAATCAGTAGTTGCTGCTGTTAGAACCATAGACATCTTATACCATACACGCAGCATTGGCTGCTGTGACGCGAGAAATTCGGCCGCCATCTCGGAGTGCGGATGAGGAGCCGGCGAGCAGCATGAACCGACAGCTGACGGGTAGAGTCTACATATGAAAACAAGGATGCCGGGCTGGTGTTCAGCGTATTCCTGCTCAAATGAGCGGACCATCGAAAATAGGCATTGGGGGATTACTTTTCACAAGTAATTGTTAAGCCAACTATAAATATTAAAACATGGCAAAACATGTGTCCATTATCATAGCTACACGTATGACAAAAAACTGCATGAAAATCAGTGGTATTCAGTGAGGTAAGATTAATTAAATGCGTTGACAGTTCATTGCTCCAGCCAAACAAATTACACTGAGTGGAGCGGATCACCACTCCAAGATGGCGGCCAGGCGTCTCATCAGCACCAGTAGGCGGTAGCGGTCGATGCTGCGTCTATGGGTTAAGATGTCTATGGTGTTAATGACATTACACCTAAAGTCAATACACATGTCCTTAGTCTTTGAGGCATTCAGTTCAAGAGAGGCATCCTGACACCATGTTGCAAAGTGGTCGATGACCTGACCGTGTGAAGTTTCCTCGTTGTTCAGTAAGCTGACAATAACCGTATCAGCAAACTTCCATGTGTCGGTCATCATTCACAGAGCGACAGTCATTGGTGTACAGAATGGAGAGGAGGGGGGAGAGAACACACCCCTGCGGAGAGCCAGTTAATGTGAGGGCCAAGTCAGAGAGGTGACCATTTTCTCTCACTAGCTGGGATCTATTTGTGAGAAAGTCTCATATCCAGCCCACAAGGTTGGCCTTCAGATGGAACTGATGCAAGAGCTCCTCAACCAGCAGGAGGGGCTGAATGGTGATGAAGGTTGACGAGAAGCCCCCAAACAGTAGTCTGGCATGTTTTTTGTTGCCCTCAAGGTGCTTGAGGATCAGGTTGAGTACTGTTACAGTTGCATCCTGGACCCCTCTGTTGAGTCTGTATGCGAACTGTAGTCAAGTCAAGTTTTATTTGTATAGCACAATTTACCATTTAGTGGGTCAAGTAGCCATTTAGTGGGTCATAGTGGGTCAAGTAGGCTGTTTGTCCTAAATGTCAGTTCTCTTTTGATCAGCTTTTCAAAGGACTTCATCACAATCTTCTTCACACAAGTAAGGGCTATGGGTCTGTAATAATTTAAAGTCTTGTGGTGGCTATTCTTTGCAACACAATTCTGCTGCAACTTCTGTTGGCATGTTTAAAAATATAATTTAAAAAATGGGGCCTAGCTGTTCTGCACAGCATGAAAGGACACGGCTGCCAATGTTGTCTGAACCCGGACTAGTTTTGGCTTTGCAGTGTTTAAAAGTGTTCACAACACTTTGAGCCGAGAAACGGACAGCTGACAGAGATAGGGACAGTAAAGACTGTTTTGGTCCAATCATTTTGTTACTAAAATCATGTTTTTCAAATCTTCAATAGAATTGATTTAGTTCTTGGGCCAGGGATATGTCTGAGGTGTAGCCTTTCGGTGCTACCTTTTTCTTTGTTTTGTCATTTAGACCCACCATTGTTTTAATTGGACACATTTATAAAAACATTTTAGAATTTTGTTCAAAGAACAGTGATTGAAGTCACCTGAAATTAGGTTTGGGGCATCAGGGGGACATTGCCTGTAGTTTTTGAACAGTGCTATTGATTCATTCTAGGGCAATGCTTTCGTTCACCTTCGGGTGAATTTAAACAACAGTAACGAAAATGCGGGAATTCCTTGGGTAGATGGAAGTGGTGCATATGGAGACTGAGAGCAGTTCAATGTCTTTTGTACACATCCTTTCTCTCACTAGTGCTGTTATGCACCAGCGCTCATTTATGTACAGGCACACCCCACCCCCTCGTGACTTGTTAGTGGTCGCTGCAACCTGATCCAAGCGTGGAGGCGCACCGAAACCATACAATGCATCTCTGCGTCCGAGTCCGCTTCTCCCAGCCATGTTTCTGTCAGGGCCAGGATACAGGCTTCTTTGAATTTATGTTGGTATAGGACATGGGCTTGTAATTCATCTGACTTGTTTCAGATTGACTACATGTAAGCAAGGATGATAGAGGGCAGAGGAATGTGCGACAGATGCCGCCTTGCTCGCTCGTGTAATCCACCTCTCCTACCCTGCTTCCTTGTTCTCCAACGAGGTGCGTTGGTGTCGATGATGATTCGGAAGATTAGATCTGGAGGTGGCATAGAGTTTGCTGGTTGATCAAAATTAAACAGCTAATCCCGGCTGTATAAAATCGGAGACTGATAGGTGCTGTGCCAGGCTTCCGCCAGATTGAAAGTTCCCCATACCACCATCATCATACATCCAACAGTCCATTATATTTGAACTGATCAGAGAAAAACAATCGCTGCATGGCTAGTCATGCGTGAAAGTTGAGGATATGCGTTAAGGACAGCGATCGGGGCTTCCGGTTGGCTACAGAACAAGATGGCAGGTTGAGCACGTTGCTCCCGCGAGTCAGCGTATTATTAACCCCCGCTTAATTAACTTAATTAAAATATAACGAAGTGGTCTCTTTTAAGATTATGATGGGGGGAAAGAAAGGCAGAGGTAGAGGGGCGCAAGATACAGCGGAGAATGATTCCCACCGTGCAGAACAAGCCGAGGACGACATGCGGGGAGATGAGGGCCAACATGGCGGCGACTCAACACCGGGAGCGGTGCGCACAGGGCTTGAAACTATAAGTAAGCAGATCAGCGAACTCAAGTCTGAACTAAAGGAAGACTTAAAAATGTTCAAAGACGAAATTAAACGTGACATGAGAGAAGAACTCATTGAGTTCAAGCAAGATGTTAACCGGCAGCTAGCTACAAACATGCTAGCCACGCAGGTGCACAACCAGAAAATCGACGAGATGGCTACGCGGATCGACGACACCGAAACGTGGAGCGCGGAGGCTAACTTAGCCCTTCAGCAAACCATACAGGATCAGCAGAAGCTAGAAGACAAGCTGAATGACGAAACAACCTGAGGATCCACGGTGTGCCGGAGGACGCAGAACAAGGCTCAGTGATGGAGTTTGTCGAAAAAATGCTCTGGTCCGAACTCGCCTCCGAGGTCTATTATCATCAATTTCCAGCAATACAGCACCAAGGAGATGGTTATCCAAAAAGCATGGCGACAGAAAATCACAATGGGAGAGAAACCGCTGTATTTCGATAATGCTATACAGCTACTGTTCTACAACAGCGCAAGGCGTTTACCAATATCAAAAAGGCTCTCAAGGAAAAGGGCATTCGTTTCCAGACGCCCTTCACGCGGATGCGCATTCACTGGGAGAGCGGTGTGCAGGTGTACGGCAGTGCCTGGGAGGCAGCGCAGGAGCTCCGGCAGCGGGGATACAGAGTGGAGGTGCCAGAGAGACCACCCGGTAGGAGTCACCTGTTGGAGCTTCTCCAGCGGGCTACATCGTGGCAGCGAGTGGGATCAAATGCAGATGTAGGCACTGCCAGACGCGCTAAAGTGCGCCTACGGAAATTTCAGCATAGACGCCAGGAAGAACAGTAGTGTTTAAAAAACTGATGGTAAACAAGCGACCCTTAACATAAAGATAAACATTGTATTCATGCGCTGGCTGGCGGGGCAGCGAGAGTTCGGCCCTACCAACGGACTCACACGTAAGTTCAAGTGACAATTTGTAGCGGACTAATTGAGGAGGGGGCCCTTTCCTTGTGAGAGGTTTATTTCCCCCTCAGCTGAAAACTGGAGAATGCTCTTCAGACTTTGGAAGTCCTTTCACTTTACTGTTATAATGCTTCTTCTAAGCCGTTCTGGGCTTGTTATTGCTTTCCAGTTATCATTGGTTACTAAGTAAAGCCTGTGGAAACATAATGTTGTAAGATTGACTCAGTTAAGTTATGATGCAGCCAGATGAGGTAAAGCTAATGTCCTTAAATGTGAACGGTTTGGGAAACCCGATTGAAAGGTCTAAGGTATTGGCAAAATTGAAAAAAGAGAAGGCAGATATTATTTTTATGCAAGAAACCCATCTCTCCCAACAAGAGCATGAGAAATTGAAACGATTTGGTTTTAAAAATACTTTCTATAATTCATTTGTGCAAAGTCATAGAAGAGGGATTGCTATTCTGGTCAAATTTGAATCTTTTAAAGAAATAAAAGAAAAGGAGGGCAGATATCTCATTGTTAAGGGTAGGATTGAACAGGATATAGTAACCTTAGTAAATGTATATGCACCACCTGATACTAACAAACTGTTTTTCAAATCATTAATGGATGTGATTGCACTGGAAGCTGAGGGTGTCTGTATATGTGGTGGATATTTTAATGTAGTATTAAACCAACATTTAGACACAACTAGCTTAAGGAGAAATATAAATAAATTATCAAAATTGATTAACACAGCCTGGGATATCGGGTTTTGTGATGTCTGGAGACATATTAATCCATTTGACACAAACTACACTCACTACTCGGCTCCACATTGTACTTACTCCAAGATAGATTATTTTTTAATGCCAAAAAGTGACTGTTATAGGGTGAAAGAATGTAGAATTGGGGTAGCTGATGTCTCTGACCACAGTGCTGTGTATTGACAGTTCAAATAGAAGGAAGGAAGAGGAAGACGGGTTGGAGGTTAAATGTAGGTATGTTAAATAACAAAGCAGCTGTAGAACAGATAAAACTGGAAATTAAAGATTATCTGAAGATAAATGACAATGGAGAGGTGGACCCATCTATACTGAGGGACTCATTGAAGGCAGTGATGCGTGGGAATTTGATTGCTTTAACAGCATTAAACAAAAAAAAGAAAATCATGGAATATAATAACCTGGTATTAGATTTATCAAATGTAGAGCAACAACATAAAAAAAACAGAGACCCAGAACTGCTGGTGCATATAAAACAATTAAGGAAACAGATGAATGATCTATTAGAACAAGAAGTTGAGAAGACGGCCCGATTCTATAAGCAGACCTATTATGAATCAGGTCCTAAGGCAGCCAAATTACTTGCCCGACGCTTGCGTAAACAACAAGTGGATAGTTCCATCCATAAGATACGGGACCCAGAAACAAATCATTTGAAATATCAACCACAGGAAATAGAGGCCATTTTTCTAAATTATTATAAACAATTGTATACAGAGACTTCTAATACCAAAGTGGAAGCCATGCAAATGTTTCTTAATGAACTTGATTTGCCTTGTATTGGCAAAGTACAAAATGATTTCATTATTGCAGATTTTACACTAGAAGAAATAAATAATGCAATTGGCAACTTACAATCAAGTAAGACTTCAGGTAGTGATGGCTTCCCTGCGGAGTGGTATAAAACCTTTAAAGAAGAACTAGCTCCACTCCTGCTAAAAACATTTAATTAGATTAAAAGAGAATGTAAACTTCCGCCATCATGGAATGAGGCAGTCATTACAGTACTCCCAAAGGAGGGCAAAGATAGGGAATATAGTAGTAATTATAGGCCTATTTCAATTCTCAATGTAGATGTACACAGCCATTATCGCAAAAAGACTTTAGAATATTCTCCCAGAATTAATAGACGAGGACCAAACAGGATTTGTTAAAAGCCGACAAACGCATGACAATATTAGAAGGACTCTACATTTGATAGATAGAATAGAAAGGGAAAATAAAAAGGCAGTAGTGCTAAGCCTCGACGCCGAAAAGGCTCTTGATCGGGTCAATTGGCAATTCCTGTATCAAACTTTAGATAGATTTGGCTTCAATGAGCAATCTGTAGATTTAATAAGAACACTTTATCAACAACCAACAGCAAAAATTAAAATTAACGGGTCATTATCTCCATCATTTATATTACAAGGAACTAGACAAGGTTGTTGTCTCAGCCCCACATTATTAGCTTTTTACATTGAACCCCTGGCCCAGACAATCCGTCAACATGAACAACTACAAGGCATCACAATTGGACATAGAGATAATTAAATTAGTTTATTCGCGGACAAAATTTTGGTCCATTTAGTGGATCCTGAGAAGTCGTTCCCCATATTGATGGACATCCTCAAAGAATTTAATCATTATGCTGGTTACAAACTAAATATTACAAAGACACAACTTTTGTCATTTAATTACAAGCCTTCAGAAGAAATAAAACATAGGCCTGATTTAAACTGGGATATGGAAGAAATAAAATATTTCGGGGTAATCATTACAAAAAATTTGAACAGATTATACGAGTCAAACTATAATTTGATTAATCAGAATATTAAAAAGGATATTGAAAAATGGTCCACCTATCCATTGGATTTTGGCAGTAAGATAAATGTAATTAAGATGAACATGTTGCCTAGATTGCTATACCTGTTTCAAGCTTTGCCAGTAGGGGTTCCTAAACACCAGTTCTTTACCTGGGATAGACTTATTTCTAGGTTTATCTGGGATGGAAAGAAGCCTAGAATAAGATACACAACACTGCAGTTGGCCAAGCATAAAGGAGGAATGGCACTCCCAAATCTTAAAGATTACTTTTATGCAGCTCAGTTCCGTCCCCTTTTTCTGTGGTGTAATGATAACTATTTTGCTAGATGGAAGGAAATTGAGACATATGTTGAGGGTTATGAGATCCAGTCGGTTTTAGGAGAAAAAGAAATCCCCCTATTAGTCAAAAGTCAAATAGATTCAATAACCTCTGGCTCACTGGAGTTTTGGTTTGATTTTGTAAGGCAATTCAAACTAAGGAAAGACCAGAAAGCACTTAGATGGTTAGCCTTTGACACTCATTTTAAACCAGGAGAAAATGATGCCATATTTAAGCAATGGGGAGTAAAAGGTATTAAGGCAGTGTGTACACTGATGGAAAAAAACAAAGAATTACAGACTTTCCAAAAACTAAAAGAAACATTTTCTCTTCATAATCGGGACTTATTTAGGTATATACAATTTAGAGATTATTATAATAAAGAAATGAAGATGGAAAATTCTCATGAAATAAACCCAGTTATAAAGAATATGATATCCATGTTTTATGACAGTATTATGGAATGTAAGGGCAACTCAACATTGAATCTAAAATTAAGGTGGGAAAAATAATTAAATGTAGACATTTCATCAGATGTATGGTACGATATGTGTGAAACTCAACATACTTCCACAAGTTCACAACAACTGAGGGTTTTCAACTGGAAAAATTTGGTGCGGTTTTTTATTACACCTAAAATCAGCAGTAAAGCATCTTCAACACCCCAACCATGTTGGAGACAGTGTGGCTGCTTAGAAGCACACCACATGCATATTTTTTGGAGTTGTGAAAAACTGAAGTCATTTTGGAAAGATGTGCATTTAATCGTAATTAATGTGCTTGGATATAAGATTCCTTTGTCATGCACTCTTGTACTTTGGTCACATTTCACTGGTTACTCTACAGAGGGACAGATACTTGGTAAAAGTACTCCTTACAGCAGCAAGGAAAACCATAACTAGAAGCTGGTATAAACCTGATTCACCTAAACAGCAATAATGGTTTGATGTCATTCAGGAAATAAGGACAATGGAACGACTTGTGTGATACGTTTGAGGCTAGATTTGTATGCTAAGAGATGGCAGAAGTGGATACTTTACTTAGACGAACTATAAGGACACTGGCTCACGGTCTGTTTGCATTCAAGTGTAAGGCAGCTACTTGAGCTGCGCTTAATCTTCACATAGGTATGTATTTCATCTTTTTATCTACACCATGTTTTCATCAGATATGAGAGTACTAGGCGAACTTAAACGAGTTATACCAACAAATAAACAGACAACCACCACTCTTCTATCCTCCTACCAGTCGCTGTGTGCCCATGCGCCCCGATGGAATGATACCATAGGGTTGTTGGAGTGCAGCCTACCTTGTAGTGAGTAGGCAGGTCGTGGACGGACAGCCCCTGGCTGTGGTCTCCAACCACCTGCAGAGAGTAACTCATATCAGACTGCTGGGGGGACCAGTCGAGACCAGGAAAGTACATAATTTTTACTGCCTTGTGTTTGATGGTTTTTGTTACAGAGTTTAAAGGAATAAGACTTTAGGCTGGCTCCGAAATATGCCTTCGGTCGTATGGTGTGTTCCAGATGCCTTGGACACCAGACTTCGAGAGTTTGTCTTAATTTCCTGTTATAGCATTCCCGTTCGTCTTTGTGATCGTGTCATGTCATTGGCTAGTCATTGTTATTGTTAGCTACATTAGCGTCTTTAGCAAACCAGCTCGAAAACGGACAACACAACTTCACATTGTATTGCACGCACAGCAAGACCGTGCAATGCAAACGTTGGTGACCGGAATAAAGTAGCAATGTAATCACGTGTGCATTTATAAATCAACATTAAAATGACCAACGTGTTACAAATACAGAGAAAATAAATCTCTTCATAGGCGCAGACATTTTTGTTGAGAACGTCATCACATCTCTCTGTCTACTCTCAGAATTCCGAGGGGACGCAACCAAAAGGGGGTGTGCCTCCGAGAAATGCCGCAAGAAAGCTGAGAGATTTCCCCACTTCCGAGGTATCCGAGGGATCTGGAACACACTGTTCTCAGAGAGAATCGGGAACCAGACCTTTTGTAGCTTGTCCTTCAGCTCCGGACTCACAGAACGTGCATCACCGTTCTCAAGAATCTTCTGACGAAGCTCCGTCTCCAGCTGGCAGGTCGCAATGGCAGGAGGTGACAGAATATTGACAGAATACTCAGCATGTGAATCACGTGTGGAACATTGTGGGAACATCAATTTACTATTTCATCAACAGACAGTACTCGACTCAAAGAGTGAGCTGTGACTAGTGTAAGGGTTAGGGTTAGACGAATGAATGAATGACAAAACACACCTTGAACATGAACTTCTCCAGGAGTTGTCCATCTTGGTAGGGTTGTTGAGGTTCTGGGCCTGGTGGTTGTTGTGGGGGTCCGTTATCTGGGACCCGCTCTGACCCATTACCGATTGGATCCCAACTTTTACAGGAAGGCACCGGAGAATTCCAGATAACAGAAGTAGTCCTCTGGCTCGGACTATACTGTGACGGTGCTAAAGTTTGTGATGATAAGAGTATGTTACACTACTTAAAATACTTACCATTTAGTAAACGCTCTTATCCAGAATGGAAGAACATAGAATCTAAAAACATGATATTAATGACACGGTTAGGGCACTTTGTGCATAGTAAAATAGATGGAGGAGTTCTGCAGCTCTATAGAACCCCACCCACCTAGGCCCAACAGAGATTCCCACACCCACCTGAGCTGTGTCCAGACTGTAGTAGCCCAGTCTTTGGTTCTAAAGGAGAGGACAAGCAGGGAGAGGGTCTGATGGCCCCAGGCTTCACATATCCTGTTTTGGGAGACTGAGGTCTGGACTGATGCCCCTGCTGGTCTGGCTGTTTGAAGCTGACAACGGAGCCCATCCTGGTGTACAGGATGGAGAGGTCCGGCACGTGGGCCAGCATGTCCCCCAGTGAGTAGAAGCCGTAGTCAGTGTAGCGGAGTGGGTGACCGAAGCACTGCTGGAACCGTCTCTCCATCTCTGACAGACGGAGCGGACCCTGGAACCAGAACAAGAATCAGACCAAAACAAATACATTTCATATTTTTTTTTTTTTATGATTCACATTTATTGGCAGTATGTATAACAAAAATAACTAGAATTGCAATCCCTGAAGGTATTGCGGTGTGAATGCTAACGGTGAAATGCTCCGCTCTACTGCTGAAGCTGCACGTTGAAGATTCAATACCCTGAATCTAGGACATCTGCTGAACATTT
>JAOPUD010000044.1:17058904-17074313 GCA_027122715.1 Trisopterus minutus
AGAGAGAGAGAGAGAGAGAGAGAGAGAGAGAGAGAGAGAGAGAGAGAGAGAGAGATCAAAACAGGAAGACCAAAATAGAAGAATTAAATGGTAAAGTTGACAGAAGAGAGACAGGGCAGCAGACAAGCACACAGCGAACAAGAACACAAAATGAAAAAAAGATATGAAGTCAAACTATTTGATTCGAAACACAATAACATGGATGGGAGGTATTGGGGAGGAGGGGGCACACTTTGCTGCCCTGAGCTTCTCGGCGGCCACGTCAGGGGGCTGTGTGTGTGTTTGTGTGTGTGTGTGTGTGTGTGTGTGTGTGTGTGTGTGTGTGTGTGTGTGTGCGTGTGCGTGTGCATGCATGTGTGCATGCGTCTTTATGTGTGTCTTTATGTGTGTGTGTGTCTACAGTGTGATCTCAGGTCCTCCCTCATTAAGTGTTAGAGTGCCAGTGAAAAGCCATTTTAAATGCCAACAGGGACAGTGGACACAAACAATGAGAAAGAACCCCAAAGATTGTGCAATAGCATGCAACACAGAGTTATCGCAGTGAGAGCCGTCTCTGCATCGCATTAGTATTTGCCATATTTTTATTTCATTTTCAAGACTCTAAATAATTAATGAAAGCATTTGGTTATTTTCTCTTTAAAAAAAAGCCTGTGATCCAACTCTGTGTTGGAGCCATCTGCACTAAGATGATTCCATTCAATGTTTGTGTAGGATTAAATTGTTGCATTAAACTTAGTGTTTGGCGTCGTAGCCAGACAAGCCGTGTGACATAGGGATCTGCTAGGAATAGAGTAGGGTTCAAGCATGCCTGGGGCCTTTAGTGATTCAGATAGAGATAGTGTGGAATTCATTTCAGGAGGGCAGAGATACACTGATGATAGATTGACCAAGATTAGGGTTTTGTGAATATTTTGTAACACAAAGACCAATGAGGGCTTCATAATGCTTGTGGGTGTTTGTGTGTGTCTGTGTTTGGATTTGTTGTACTTATGGTTTGGTTTATGTTGCTGCCTTTCTGCATATCTGGTTTTTCCTGTGTCTGTTTTTTGATTTGTTTGTCTGTATTTATTTGTACTTGTGATGTGTATGTGTTGATCACTTTGTGTGCTTTTGTCTATGTCTGTGACAGTTGTATATTTAGTGTGTGTGTGTGTGTGTGTGTGAGAGGGTGTGTGAGGTCCTGATTGTATTCGTATTCACAATGTGGACAGGCAGATTTACAAAGATAAAGTTCACAACAAGAAGAGAGTGTGTGTGTGTCTGTGTGTGTGTCTGTGTGCGTGTGTCTGTGTGTGAGAGAGAGTGCATGAAGGGTGAAAAGGACGAATGAGTTGCAGAAGAAGATCCCAAGCTCCTTCCCATAAAGGAGAAATGGTCGGGCAGTTATGGGCATGGCAGGGCAAGCATGTAAATAATACAACATAATGATCAAAACCAATTTGAAAATGGGGCTGCGGAAAACCAGTTAAATCGGAGTGGAATGAAACTTGAGACCATCGCCCCTCCACCACTTCTCCACAGCCCTCAAACAAGTTATTTTGCAGCTGCACCAAATGTATTGCTTTAGTAACCGTCATCCAGCTTTATTCACTGCACGCATGTTGAACACGTATGGAAAAACTCTCAGATACTTAATACTGGCCATGTGGGGGTAATCCTTCCTCTGGAGAATGTGCTTTACATTTGTTATAAAATGTACCCTACCACAAGAGATTAAAACGATTGCATGGATGTGGATAGTGTTCTACTTCTCAGGGGTGTATTTGCATTCCATTGGTTATAAACCTCTTGTCCTGTCGTCCGTTCCTGTCACATTTTTGCCACACTTGATGTAATCCTTTCACACCCCTCTCTAGTATTTAGTATATTCAGACACATGCACAGTCGGGTGTACTATATAACACCAGCGCATGTAATGTATTACTGACACAAACTTGTTAGGTGCCGATGTCCGACATAGTCACAGGTTCAATAGCCTCTTTGCGTCGGACTTCGTACGAGTTGCAAACTTTTTCATCTAAAAAGTATTTTGCAAACAGTGCCTGATAGAGTATAGAAGGTCACCCTGAGGCGCGATGGATGTGCCGCTCTTATTTTACCACCGTATTTTATTACAGTCATCTTAGTGTAAACAAACCAGGCATTCCAGCTAATACTTCCCAGGCTGTAACTTGACATGCGCTTTTGTTGCAGCGTCTACGACTGTGGTCTGCTATTTTAAGATGCTTTCTCCTTCGCTCCGCCATGGAAATGCCCGTTTTCATAACTCAAAGGTATTTGCTGAGTAGTCTGGGAAGGGATGGGGATCACAGCGTTTTATCCTATGTCAAAATAATAGAGCAGAACTCTCCATATCCTGCCATGAGATGACTCTAATCCCA
Organism: Trisopterus minutus; assembly: GCA_027122715.1. Classification (NCBI taxonomy): domain Eukaryota; kingdom Metazoa; phylum Chordata; class Actinopteri; order Gadiformes; family Gadidae; genus Trisopterus; species Trisopterus minutus. The sequence goes on from JAOPUD010000044.1 coordinate 17,061,286, forward strand.
CTTAATGTGATTCCTAACGTCCTCGTGCTAGGCTAGAAATAGTACCTCTGGCCATCTCCAACCATCAACAAACCATTCACAGCCCATTGTGCTCCAGGTGCATAGCTTCGATGTGACGAACGCCTGTTTTTGACGAGGTACTTGTTCCTTATTCTGTTGTCTTGTAATGTCCCTCATGATGCCAGCGACAATAAGTCCTACAGGAGCATTGACAGTAGGAACATAGCCATCCGGTTGCCTCGAGCAATGCAGATCTACGATGAAGGAGAGAGGGATGGAGGAAACAAATGCTATTTCAGTGGAAGATTCAACTTTGTCTCAATTTCCTCTCTCGGGCCCGGGAACGATTGGGCTGTCTCTGTCCTCTGGACCGCTTAAGTCTCCCCTTCTCCCGCCGTAGGCCGTTAAGAAAGGAGGGGCGTGGGGTGGCAGAAAAGGGCTAGGTGGGGAAGAGAGGGAGGCAAGCGGGTGAGGAAGGAAGGCAGAAGGGGCGTATTGTGAAGAGGTTCCCCGGGAGCTGAGGAGAGGGCAGGTGGACATGTGACCAGATGCCAAAGCAGAGGAGAAAGGAATAAAAAGACAAGAGGATTGGTTTTTTTTCACCCCAGGATAACCAAGCTATTCCAAGCTATTCGAGCCAGGCGGGGGCAGAATCTGTGTGCCGATTTTGCGATCGATGTAAATGAGTACGAGGAGGTTATCGTGGAGGATGTGCAACCTGCAGAGGGAGAAAGCGTCTATGTTTCGGAGCAGCCTGTTCAAAAGGGGCGTGCAGAAGTAGCATCCCATTGGCAAACTCAGCACATTCCTAGACGCCACAAAGGGTCATCGGAAAATGAGCAATGAATGTTTTTTTTCCCTGAATGTCATTTGTTTCTGTGGTCCACCACTGCGGCCTTACACGATGCCAAACTGACAGCATGCAAGAGCCTCAGCGCCTCAAGAAGATGCACAGTGCAGTCAGGGCTAAGTTGAGGATTCTGTCCCAGTCAAAAGTCATTTAGAGTTAATGCTTTCAAACCTTTTTTTCTCTTTTTTTACTGACTGTTTTAGATTGTTTCCTTCCGTCATTTTCTTTGTTTTTGCTTGATTTGACAAAAGAAAAAAATATATATATTTGTTTATGATGGTTTGAGTGACATAATGCAATAACCTTCAAAGTCAAAAGTCAACATGATCCCTGAGATGGGTCAAAAGCATGAACATATTTTTCAGACAATGCAATATAAATAGTTTAGGGATGAAGGGATGGAAGTTCATAAATTGTAGTACCAATGAGTGTTTAAAAAGTGTTGCATAGCATAGCTCTTGGTAAAGTCACACTTTGTCAGCAGAAATCAGTGACTTGGCCCTTCTTCTGAAAGGGCATAAACAAGAAAGAGAAGGCTGGTTGGAAGGGTGGATTTCCTCCCTGCTCTCTCTCTCTCTCTCTCTCTCTCTCTCTTTCCCACTTACAGTGATTAGTTTGGGATTGGAGCCAGAATGAGTTCTCACTCTTAAGGCTTATGTAAAGTCATAAATCGGCTTCATTATACTGACACTTGGGCTGCATGAAATATATTGTTACTTTTGCGATATATTTTTCAATATGAAAAAAGATTAAAAAAAATATTCTCAAGAGAAACTCTTGGTCATATGCCATAAATAAAGTGTGGTTATTTAGTGCTATCAAACAATTAAAATATTTAATTGCGATTAATTGCATTAATGTCATAGTTAACTTGCAATTAATCACACGTTTTTATCTATTGTAAATGTCCTTTGACTTCTTTTTGTCCCATTATATTTTCTCATTGTAATGCTCTTATCATAATGTTTAAGTGGAACTGCTGGCTTTGTGCAAATGTTTTTTTTTGTTTTTTTATTGAAAACAACATTGGCATATACTGTAGTGTTCAATTTCACACTAATGTTCTCACTTGGAGCAGTCATTCACACTTGGAGCAAATAATCGCTCACACATTGTAACACTGTCCATCAATAGAAGGGTAACAAAAAAAAAGAACGTTAATCTCCCGTTTTTTCGCCGTTAGAATGGGTTTGCGTGTTAATAACGCGTTTAACTGAGCACTAGTTATTATGTAAAACTGTTGTGGTCATGAAATCGACACACATCAATAGACTCTTCTGAACACTTTTAATGGCAAAAGTTGTTGATGTATTATTTAGTTTAAGTTAACTTCAGCTTTAAAGCAGGGTATTCTTTAATGGGCCTACGTTGGCACTATCGTATTGCCTTCAAACATCAAAACTGAAAGAACAACTGTGGTCAGATAATGCATTTATAGGTAGTAGGGATGGGATAGCCTTGCATCACCAGACTAATTTCAAACTGCAATTAGTCTGGAACCTCTCCGTTCCCTTTCGATTCCCAAGGGACGGCACTTGTGGGCGCAGAGCAATAGGCCCCTGGACGCAATTGGATAGGCTTACAACCAATCAAAGCGAAGAAACGGGTGACACAGCACCTAGAGACAAAAAATAATTAAACAGACGACATGCTTGCAGCAAAGAAGAGTTGTGATTCTGTAACATCAATATGTCTGTGAGTCGGTATTTCCCTTTTGCCATGATAATTTGAAAGTACAAGTCAGAAAGTACTGTCCTACATCTGTGGCGGCCATATTTGTTGTTGAAATAACCTCTACAGCGCTACTCTGTCATTGTACATATCCCGCCCCATATTAGAAAAATGGTTGTGATTGGTCGGTCAATCTTGTACCGAGTTGAACTCTTTCTGCATTGGAGGGGAACCAGACCTTGATCAGCAGAGCAAATTAATCATGAGCTGGCCAGTGATGGAATGGTTCAAGTAAACACTCTGAACCCATTCGGGTCCCTAGTCATGGTTCGGGGCATGTATGTATCGTTTCGGTTCGTTCGCTTCAAAAAATAGTTTTGGGTCATAGTTACGGTACACAAACACAAGCACCTGTGTCTGTTAGAGGTACGTGTGCCAGCTCTCTCCTGAGTTGAGGCAGGGACATGGAGGGACACTCCATCTCTTCAATCACCATCTAGTGTGTCTTACACGAGCACGGACAGTTTTTGAAGCAACCCTTGATGTACTGTGTGGAATTAAAACAGTGGACGGGGGAAAAACAGAGTGGAAGGCCCGCAGTGCAGAGAGCCTTGTTTCTTCTAGATTAGGAAAAGACCAACCTTGAATTTTTCTGTTTTTTTCAAGCAACATTTTTATTATTATTTACTTTTTCCTTGAATTGAAATTGCATCATTCACAATTTCACTGACCGCACACACATGGGAGTATCTACTTATCATGCATCGGGCAAGTGTAAAACAGCACCTTGCAGACTGATTAGTGCTGTGTGCATGTGTGTTTGTAGAGGAATATATGTTTATATTTATAGATGATTGTTTATATGGTGTAATGCTAATGTACATTCATATGAATTGTTTTGTATATTTAGGTTATTTATGCTCTACAATGTGTACTATGCATACTGATGATATGACATGCTAATATTAACAAAGGTATCCTGCATCCCCTGCCAGGGAAAACACTTAATTTTTTGCATATTTATTATTAACTTACACCAAAAAAGTCTGTATTAAAAGGTCCCCTCACCCAAATGGGTGTCAGTTGAAAACACGATGGATTGTGGGTTTTTCTGACGGTTTGTTGTGTTGAGTTTTCTTGAGACCTAAAGAGGTTTAAGTGTACGGTGTTAACACACACTCCTTCTCCGTCCTGCTCTCTCAAAGGCGTGTGTGTGTGTGTGTGTGTGTGTGTGTGTGTGTGTGTGTGTGTGTGTGAATTCATCATTGACACTCGGCAATGCTAAACAAACTCAACGAAACTCAAGTCACTAATTACGCCGTATGCTGCGGCACTTAAACTTGTTAGCACCAGAGTAAATGTGGAACTAGTGTGTGTGTGTGTGTGTGTGTGTGTGTGTGTGTGTGTGCGTGTGTTCGTGTACGCTTGTGCTATTCTGTGATATATTTTTCTCTTCCTTTGTTTTGCTCTCACACCCCCCCTCCCCTTTTTCCGTTTTGGAGTAAATTTGGCAAACGATAGCTACTTTAATATCAAATAATATTGCTACTGTTTTTCCGTGACTGTGTGTTCACACATTTGAGTGTTTATTTATTAAATAACACATGTTAATTAGAATTATTTTGAAAATGATTGAAATCATCAGTTCACATTCTCTCGTCGTCATAGTTATATTAAACGTTCTAGACAGGCATTGTTTTAAATATATTCTTTAATTATCTGTCCAGCTGCACCTTATCATAGCATACTGTGTGTGGTGGGGGTGTGGGTGTGGGTATGCAGTGTTGTGCAAGTTCCCCCCTTGAATTTTTAAGTTCGCTCTCCCAGCAAACAAACTGTTCACATTAATTTATTCTCTTTTTATTCTATTCTATTATTTTTCAGTATAACCTCCTCCTTCCCATCCACCCCCAGTCCCCCAATCATTACCACTGTCCACTGTCCAAACAAAGGGACTTACTGTATAATACTATAGCATCAAGATTACTTTTAAAAGCCGGATAAACAATGTGAGGATATGTTTTACCACTGTAACATTGTGTCATATTATGCAGAAAGTGAAAAACAGAACATTTACAGAATGAGGTCAGTTTGACTTGTGTGGAGGAACCCTGCGGCTGTTCTCAGGGCTTACCCTTCTCACCCTTCTTACCCTTTTTACCCTTCTTGTGATCATTGCCATTTTGTCGCAAATATTTCCCCAGACTGGTCAGATGCTTCTGTTCTGGCTGACATTCAGGCTTGTTTCCTCAGATCCGGTCAATTCTGTACTCGATTGTTCATAAAACTCTTTCAAATATTCATATGCACTATTGGCTTCAGCGGTAGCTACGTTGTTAGAAGCCATGCTGGCATACCGGTTACAGTAAATCCTTGGGTCTCGGTCAGTGATGGGAATAATGGGAAAAATAAGGGTGTTTATTTTTTCAGTAATCCAATTGACTTCCAAAAAATGCGCCGTGAGTACGTTCAGTTCACCGCTCACCAAATATATGAGTGTGTTCAATGAATGCTGCTCTTCCAGCGCGTTCATGCACAACACTGTGGGTATGTGTGTGTTGCCTTCAGTAATGAGGAGGGTCTTCATCTGTGAACTCTGTGGTCCGATGTGGTGGAGGTTTGGTCGATACCTCAACATGTATCTGACTCACAGCGAGTCCTTTATTAGGACTCGTCATCGAAGGAGTTAAATCCAGTGGACTTTGGCACATAATGTAGAGCATTTCCCAAAGAAACATCTACACCTCTGTTGAACGATTTACATTTGTTTGTATCAATTTATTAATAATAATAATAATAATAATAATAATAATAATTATACATTTATTTATAGCTGCCTTTCAGAGAACACAAGGTCAACTTACAGGCAGAAGGAGTATGCCAGTTAAATGTGTTTTGAGATGGAACTTCAAAGGGGAAAGGGTATCAAAAGTACGGATGTCTGGTGGTGGGGCGTTCCAGAGGTGGGGGGCAGACCAGCGGAAGGCCCAGGACCCCGTGGTGACCGGGCTGGGCAGGGGGCACAGTGAGCTGGGTGGAGGAGTAAGACCTCAGCGTGGGGCTGGGTGGAGGAGTAAGACCTCAGGGTGCGGCTGGGTGGAGGAGTAAGACCTCAGAGTGTGGCTGGGTGGAGGAGTAAGACCTCAGCGTGGGGCTGGGTGGAGGAGTAAGACCTCAGAGTGGGGCTGGGTGGAGGAGTAAGACCTCAGAGTGGGGCTGGGTGGAGGAGTAAGACCTCAGAGTGTGGCTGGGTGGAGGAGTAAGACCTCAGCGTGCGGCTGGGTGGAGGAGTAAGACCTCAGAGTGGGGCTGGGTGGAGGAGTAAGACCTCAGAGTGTGGCTGAGTGCAAGTCAGACATGTACGGAGGAGCGAGGTTGTGAAGGTGAGGAGCAGAGTCTTGAAGTGAACGCGGTGCTGCTGAAGGACAGGGGTGATGCGATTCACGGGGCAGGTTCTAGTGATGATGCAAGTTTACGGACGGACTTGAGAGGGAGACCAGAGAGAAGGGAGTTGCAGTAATCGATGCGTGATGTAACCAGGGTGTGAACAAGGACGGCCGTACTACGGGGCCTGAGGGGTGAGCGGAGGCGGTTGGTGTTGCGTGAATAGTGCTCGGCAAACCTGGTGATGTTATTGATGTGAGCTTGGAATGATAGTGTGCTGTCAAGGATGACACCCAGACTCTTAACCTGAGGGGAGGGGGAGGTGGAGTTATTGATGGTAATGGAAAAACTGTCAGGTTTTGTCAATGTGGTTTTGATGCCAATGAGGAGAACTTCGCTTTTATTGTGTTTAGTTTTAGAAAGTTGCAGGCGAACCAGGAATTGAATCTCCTCTAGGCAATCAGAGAGGGAGGTGAGTGGGAGGGTGAAGGTGGGCTTGGAAGATAGGTAGAGCTGGGTGTCATTCAAATAGCAGTCGAAATGAATGGTACATTTATGGAAAATGTTGCCCGAGAGGAAGTAGATAAATGATGAACAGAAGAGTTGGATGAACTGAGTGTGACCAGAGAGATACGATTTAAACCAGGGCAAAGGTGTGTAAGTGATTCCAATGGAGGCCAGTCTGTCAAGGAGGATGTTATGAGAAATTGTGTCAAAGGCCACACTCAGATCAAAGAGCATGAGAATGGTGAGAGAGAGAGAGTCATTTCTCAATAATAACTAAAACAATGTCTTGTGCTGTTTCCATTGATGGTCGTTCCTGATGGCGGGGGAAGTTGTGGCTGTTCCAAGCTGACCTCCTGTGTCGGGTCAGAGTCTACTGTACTCTACTACAGAGTCTAGCTCTTAGTGAGTCGGGACCACAGAGGGAGGGAGAGAACACAGTGAGGGGGCGAGAGAGGCTGGGAAAACCGGGTGGGATGAGAGAGAGAGAGAGAGAGAAAGAGAGAGAGAGAGAGAGAGAGAGAGAGAGAGAGAGAGAACGGAGAGAATGGAGTGAGAGGCTGTGAAAACGGGCTAGGATGAGAGAGAGAGAGAGATGGTTGGTGGGTAATTTATGATATTACCACGGAGGCGTGTGACTGGCCTGGGACAGTCTGTTAACATGCCTGAGTAGAATGGATGCTGACAGCATCAACCGCCACACACATACTGACACACAGAAAAACAAACACATGAGGTGCATGCCAGAGTCATTGCCTCAACTCTCTTGGGGGTCCGGTTGTCTCCATCTTCATCAGCCCGGCTCCACACTCGGGGCCCAAGGGCCCCAGGGCCCACATCCCTGTACGGGACCCCACTCACGCACGCACACACACACTCATACGCACATGAACAAAACCACATTCGCTGTGCTCTATGCCTGAGGTACACATGGGTTTACTAATCGTAAAGTATTATCTTGTCTTATCTTTGTGTGTGTGTGTGTGTGTGGTGTGTGTGCGTGTGCGTGTGTGCAGGTCCTGCCTAAGCCCATAGCTATTGAACCATGCTGGGGGAGCCGGGCCAGTGTTCTGACCGTCCTCCTCTACCTCCCACGACTACCTTCAGGGATACCTCCACCTGGACAATCTGGTAAGACACAAACACACACACACACACACACACACACACACACATGTGCCCATGCACGTGCAAGCACAAACGCACCCACACACACACACACACACACACACACACACACACACACACTGATTTAAGTTTACTTTAGGCACTGCTTTGGTCCCATGAATTGCCACACATGTTGACAGAGACATCAGACATACCCACACACAGTGACACACACACACACACATACACAGAAACACACACACACACACACACACACTCAGAAACACACATACACACACACACACACACACACAGAAACACACACACACACACACACAGTGACACACACACACACACACACAGAAACACACACACACTCACACTCAGCCAGTCTAAATAGAATGACTAACGAGCCCGCCGGAGCTGCAGTTTATTATTCAAAAAGGATTTTGTCTTTCAATAAACATGTCATCAGAGTCCATATCACAGCAAAGCACTGAGGAGAAACATATGCGCTGCTGCTTCCAGCAAAAGGCCCCCTTGCTCGTGGGACGTGAGCCTGCCTGCTCCCACTTTCAGCTGCAGGATGCGTCTCTCCCGACCGCTCCACTGACAGGAGGCAGTAGGGGGCGGTAACTCCATGCCCCCCCCCCCGCTCGAAGCAGCGCTGAACGCAGCCAGCCATCTTCATAAATCTCCTCCTCAGACCAGAGCCAAGCACAGAGGGCTGCATGCACAGTCAGCACGCACACACACACACACACACGCATACGCATACACACACACACACCCACATCAACGGCCCTGCGGTGTGTCTTGCGAGCCGTAAAAAAACTCTGCAGCCACACGAGACGCAGCACGGATACGCGGGAAGGAAATCATCGCTCTTCATCCAGGGAGAAAATGCTCTTACCTTTCTCGTGTGGAGACGTTGTGTGTTCAGAACATGACGGGAACATTCAGAACGCACAATATACACGTTCTGGTACCACACAAAGAATCGCAGCTGTGCTTGCAATCCCTCTCTTGTATGGTGGGTGCTGGTATGCTGGGGTACGTCGAGTTTCAGCGTTCAGCGGTCAGCCGGCTCATCAGAATGAAGACGACGCCCTCACAGAACAGGGAGTGTGGACATCCTTCGCTGGTGGATCTCAGTGCCCCTACCTCCCCGACCCTTACCACACCTCACCCTCACGCGTTTCACCAGATCTGACGCAGCGTTCGTAGCGTCTGCGGCGGTGGCGCCGCCAATAGTTGATTCCTTTAGCGGGAACGGGAAACAGTCGTAGAGAGTAGATGAGCGCAGAGTGCAGAAACGGACACTAAGACCTTCGATGGAGGAGGAGGGGGAAGAGGGCCGCTGGGTGTGTGGGTTGGGCTGTTAGGCCGTCACGTCCTGATCCCAATGTGGGACGCGGGGGAATGCGACCCTCTTTATCACAAAGCCAGGCGCACCCTGTTGTATCCAGCGTCCGTGCAGAGGCCGCCCGGCGGACATCAACGCGTGGGGGAGGACGGCATCTCTACGTAGGCCCGAGTGGGCTGCCTGTGATGGAACACAGATATGGGGGTTTTAGAGTCAGGTTAGCGGGGGATGTTAGTAGGGCAAACAAGTGTGCTAACACAACGCTAATGAGTCACTCTTAAGACGCGATGATTGCTGAGACGATAAAGCAAGAACTTATTCCCAATCGTTCATTCTGGAAATGGAGTTGGAGTTATGCCGTATGCCATGCAATCCCCCTCCCCAAGTCCAAGGCACCGATACGGACCCCCCCCCCCCCCCTCGCGCCCACCCCATCCTAACCTGGGTTCAGACAACATCCTCCATTGATCTGAGCACGTGGGAATGAGTCACTCTGAGACACTCTGAGGGGTGGTCTTCAAGCAGAATGGACGATCAGTTTGCCTATTTTAGCTCATGTTTGAACGTTTCCTCTCGCTCTTTCTCTCTCTTAGTTAATGGTAAGACCTCAGGGGAGTGAGGCAAAGGAGGACTGGAGAAAAACAAAGAACTGAAAGAGTGCCAGGGGGAGCTGGGGGGAGAGAGATTTTTGAAAGTCTCTCTAGTAATTTATTTTTATTCTTTACCAATTTCCTTATCTACAATACACATGTAAATGTTCAAAAATGATATCAGTAAACATACACATACATATAAATACACATTAACATACAAGATATATAAACAAACCCACAATAATAGATAACAACACATAACAATTCTAGCCAAGAGATCCAATCCAATCAAAAATCCACTTTCTGCTAAAGTGCTTCTCTCACAAGAATATATCTATGTCCTGCATTTCTTTATTTTACCTGAAATCTACCTTCATCCTGGATTTCATCAGTTGGGTAAACAAAAACTCTGCAGCCATACTCAGGGAATTCTCTATTCTTCTGTTTCAGATTAGATAGATTGTCATCTTTTCTTGGCAAATCATAAAGTTTAAAAGAGCACTTTTGTGTTTGAACATTTTACTGGATTTAAAACCATAAAGTAGGTTATGCTTTAAAAAAAAAAGGTACAAATCTAAAAAAAACATAAAAATCATAGTTAACAGCAGGAATGGAGGTGTTAGACTGTCACACTCAAAAAAACTGTGAGTACAGAACAGACGTATGTTTGACGCCCCAACAATCCTTTGCTGAACTCTCTACTCTGTCAATGGCGGCTTGTAAAGCCCCTTGCCCTCTGGTCTGACATCCTCGTTCAGGCCCAAGTTTGCCCTCCAGGGAAAGTCAGATCGGCCATCCAGCCTACCTTTGTTTAAAATCTTTACACACATTTTGTAGGACAGTTTACCTGTCAATACAAACAAATACAATACATGCATACAATACAGACAAAATACAACACTTTACCACTATTTAAACACAGGCCTGAGCATTTTTTAATGCCAGGAAGCTGGTTTTAAAAACTATTACAGTAGGACTTCAGAAGGATGCACTCATCCGCAATCAACTGATGTTTCTAGCTGTCCAGCAGCTGCCCAGTGAACCCAAGAGGATGTAACTCTGAATTTTGCACCCAAAGTTGAAGTGTGGTCCAATTCTGGACTTGCCAGCTTTACTATAAGCCCCAAAGTTGTGACTTTTGAAACACACAGTCGTTCCAAGAGTGTGGGTCCTGTCACATAGTGGCCAGCTAGCTGACCTCCCAGCACCACATGCTCATTAAGCAGCCAGTGAGGAGTCGTTGGAGAGGCCACTCTCTGTTTCTTAAAGAGGTCTCATACTGTAAAAGGCCATGATAAAACACAGGGAGGTTCCTGAGATTTTGGACATTAAAATCCATGGGAAAAAAAGGGATGTTTAATCACAAATCACCAAAACGTCTCAGAACAGAACATGCCAGGGGTCTTGAGACAAGGTCATTGGCCCTTTTGGTAGTCTCTGGATGAAGGGGCGCCCCTGTTTGCCAGATGCACAAGTCCTTGGCCTACTTCTTCTTTGGGGAGACAAAGAACGCTCTCTGGAAGCCAGTGAAGCATGTCCCAAAATAAATTCACTAAGACTGATTGAATCTTAGCCAGTAGGTTTTTTTGGGATCTACATAGACAAGCCAATGCTACAGGGTTGAAGCAACAATATTATGAGTGTGATAGAAGCCACATCCAATTCTTTGACAGTCCCTCTACTTTATCCAACTCATGTTCCCAGTTTTTATTTACAAAGTCTTGATACCCTATAAAAACACCAAAGCACTTCCCCCCCCCTTTCCATTTTAACCCTCCTGGTAGGACAATCTGGCTAGCTAGCCCTTACACAATTAAAACAGCCTTACCCCTTTCCTAGTTGACCCTTGCTGAGGAGTGCAAACTAAAATAAAATAATGATAATAATAAAAAATAAGTAAAAACGTGTATATTGCAATTGAGTACAACATACCTGATCTAGAGCTGCCTTGATCATGGCTATGAATCCTGGGTTGAAACCAAAAGCCTCAAGTGTTTGCCACAAGTACTGTTGTTCAACTCGGTCAAAATCCTTTTCCTGGTCCATGGAAATAAGACCAGTTTCTATTCTGAGCCATAGACTTACATAATACATTGAACATTGTCAGTGATCAAACTGTCAGGAACACAGTAGGTTTGATTCACATCGATGACCTCCTCCATCACTTTTCCCAAGCTGGTGGCCAAACTCTTTGACAGCAGTTTGTAATCATTGCAGTGCAGGGAGACCAGCCTCTAGTTTTTTACCTATTTTTAGGAATAAGCATTATCACTGCCCTCCACCAACTCACAGGTAGCCGCCCTCCTGCCAGACTGTCCCTTCATACAGCAAGAACATCTGCAGCTATTACTGACCAGAACACCTTATACAAATCAGCAGGCAGACCATCTTTTCCCCTCTGCAAGCCCTGTACTGCAGCATATAGCTCTTCTGAAGAAAGTACCGCATCCAGGGTGGAGTCGACCTCGGTTTTTGGGAGACCACTATAGAATGACTGGGCCAATAAAGGGTCATCTTTCACTTTTAAACCATGGTCCATAAAAGTCAGCTGCATATCTTGGTAGTTCTGCGGGTTCTGACAGGGAATGGATCAGCTTTCTCAAGATCATAAATTACTGAGATGCCGCATCCATTTCTGTTTTGCTCAAAAACGTGACCTCACTAGCGCCCCCTGTGCTGCAATGCTTAGCAGGTTGGCCAAAGCAAATCATTTTGCAGTGAGAGCCTTTATATGGCCTCAATCTCCTCCCAACAGATCAATTTCCAGTTCTCTCATTGACCTGGCTCTGTCTCTTGTGCCATTGAGAGGCGACTGGCAACTGTTGAGACAGTTGTTTAATCTGACATTTCCCTACATCCCACCGCTGTTGCAAATATATTACATCTGCTTTTGATTTTGTGTATTCTCCCCAAAAGAAAATAAAAGTGTTTTTTTTTTTTTTTTTTAAATAACACTACACTAGATAATGATAAAACCAATAGGCACTATTCAACAACTCTTAAAACTACTACGATGATGCTTAAAGCAGCAAAACCGGTCTAGCCTAGCGACGGATCATATACTTTCTCTTATGTGTACCTAGGTGTACTGCTGTCTCCAGTGGAACCTTCTCCAAACATCAAACATTAATGTCCTCCTTGTCGGTCAATAGCATGAAAACTTGCCTAAGAAAAGACAAACCATCTTTTAGATGCAGCGATTTACAATCTAAAGATTTACATTAATTTATTTGATGGATAAGGGAGAACAGAGGTAAAGGGGTTAACACCAGATTCAACTATTAGATGTGCCTTTTTTTTTTTTGCTTATAATTTGGCGACGCATACTGTCTTTCCCTGAATTGTAACCAACTAATGCACCTACTGTTAATCCACATTCCTCAACAGAGCAACCTACTGTTGGTTCTGCCAAACTGGTGACAATGCCTGAGGGCATGATGCCCTGTCAGGTGGTAGCTACCAAACAAATTTGGTTAAATATACAATACATGACAAATTTGAGTCTCTCTCTCTCTCTCTCTCTCTCTCTCTCTCTCTCTCTCTCTGTTTCTTT
>JAOPUD010000044.1:17079623-17094623 GCA_027122715.1 Trisopterus minutus
CCACCCGGGGACCGGGCCAGGACACCGTCAGCTTTGGCTTTTTCAACCCAGGCGATTGTTTCGCCAGACTCAAAACATTCAGAAACAACCAAGAGTAAAACGGGGGATGTTGTGCTCAGACTCGCGTTGGATCCCGAGGCGGACGTTGCACCAGATTACAGATGTCACCGCTCACTAACTAACTAACTAACTAACCAACGCATCGGCGCTTGCTGGTCTCACAACCCCCCCCTCCCCCCCCCCTGCTGCTCCCTTTCTTTGATTCCTTTGGTGATGTTTGGATGATGTTGGCAGCGGCCATCAAAGCCATTGAAGTGAATGTATGTCAGGGTGTAGACGGGCGTGTGTGTGTCTCCGCCAACAGATGCCGCGTGTCACCATTAAAGCATTCCTCCATCCCGGGGAAGCCTCTCCACGGCGCCCGGGGACTTAATACATGATTATCAGGTGGCCCACCCCATACATCCACATGGAACCAAAAGAGATTTTTTTCTACAGTGACGAACCAAACAGCACTGGGCTAAGCTTGAGAGGCAGTGGATCATTTGAGGGAGAACTACACGGGGGGGGGGGGGGGGGAAAGTAACTATTGAAATGCACAGTACAGCGAATGAACACTGCAACGTGGTACGGTGCGGCGAGGTTGTGGTTGTCACATGACCATGCCGATTGATTGCTCGCAGACAAAATGTCTTTACTCTTTTTTTTTTTTTTTCTATGTTTTCGTTTCCTGGCACCATTTATAGCTGTCGACATTTTTTATAGCTGTTATTAATGTGAGACTGTTAATCTGCATCTTGTTACGGGAATTAGTGGATGTGGTCGTCGCCGTGCAGAGTCGTGGTGGTTTATGGTTTTTGTTTTTTGCTTTTCTTCTTCCCGGATCCCTTCCTGCACTGATGTTTGTCGAGGTGTGGACGGTGTCAGCTCAGGTGTTCTGCTGTCCGCCCCCCGCGGCGGCTGCTCTGCCTCCATGGAAATCCATATGCACTGAGTTTCTTCGACCACCGAGTTTGACCCCCTCTCTGTGGGACGATATTATGCAACACATTAACCATCGTATGTTACATTTTGTGCGTTTGTGTCAGCTGTGATGTAACGTCGTCACGGTAGGGGAGTGAGTTACGGATAGTTATCATCGTCATTACCGTGGAGCGAGAGTGACTTGAGTTCTCTATAGTATCCCATTCATTCCTCTTCATGTCATATCATACTCCCCATAGTTTAAACATGTTTATCTTAACTAATGCGTTTATTTATTTATTGCTTTTCATTATGCAAAGTATTGAGAGAAACTTTATCATTTTTACAGAGCGTTTGCAAGTGCACTAGGCGTTTTTATACCGAACAAAAAACGTTTTTAGTCTTTTGAAAGAGTGACCGTGCTTGTAGTATTACTCGTCACATTGTTTATTATGTCAGGGTGTCATCTGCGTTCCACTCCCAAAAAACAACACCGTATGCAAATTGTAGGATTTGTGTGATGTCAAAAGAGTGCGTTCCGTCCGGCTGCGTCATGTCCTTTGTGCGTTCCATTTCCTCTTATTAATCAACAGCATTGACCAGCAACACCAGCACATTGTTGAGGATGTTGTTGAAGATCTATTGTGTAGAGGCCTCCACCGAAATCTGATCGCTGCTGATCAAGTGTCTGTATGTTGGTGGCACATGAACTGACCTGAACAACCAACCAAACGCAAACAAAAACGCCGTTACACCCGACTAGTCCTCGATGAGATCGATAGGAACCGATGGCAGCTCAGCGCACTGTTTGTATTCCTACAAAGTGTTCATTAAATGTACATTTACTATTAAAACATTCCCAATGCCTGTCCCGTCGACGTGTTGTGTGCATCAGGACAGGTCCTGCGCATTGCCGGGACTGGTATTGATGTGAGTCCTCTGGATGTCAATAGGGTAAGATAACAAGCCAAGCCGACAGTATATGTTTTGCCACCCAACGCTCTTGATAGAGTTACACAAATGCGCTGGCTCAGCAGAATGCATGCTCCGCCAGAAAACCCATCGGCTATATCAGAAGCACAGCAGGATAGTACGGGGACGTAGGCTCTGCTATTTGCTGTTTGTTTCATGTGTTCATTTCATGTTTTCAAGTTCTTTTCCTCATGTTTTTTTCAGAAACCCTTTTCTGTGTGTGTGGATGACGGCTGGAGCTGCCTCACCTGACCAGCTCAGTTTGGACTCTCTGGACGGGGACACACACACACACACACTCACACAATCACACACACACACACACACACACACACACACCACCAATCACATCACAATGGACAGGATTCAAGTATTTTCAGAGGTGAGATACTGCGTTCTTCAAGGGTACAAAAAACATCTCCTGCGCCACACTGCAAGGCTGCCTCTCACTGCTGATACAGAGCAAAGCTTTGCTCGTTGTTAAGGTTTTCTGCTGGAGAGCCCTGCCAGCCTTAACCCACTGAACACAAGATTTGTGGACATGCCCCAAGCTGCCAAAAATCAACACCACTAGCTTGCATTGAAAGCCTAGGTCCCTTCGTTTTTCCAGAATGGGCTGGTACTTAATGATTTTATCATTAAAGGCCATTTCCTTGTAGGGATCATACACACAGTCTATTTCAAGTAAGAGCACTTCCCTTCTGTCTCTGTTTAAAAACACAACATCAGGGGTGTGAGGGATGTTACAAAACACATAGATAGAGCTGTTAAACCGCTCTGGCATAATGTGTGAATGTTTGTACATGATCACATTTTCTGGAAATAATAAAATCTGGAAATAACATTGCTACCAATAAGATTGACAGTTCAGTCATGGCGTGCGATATAAAGTCCTTTGTACATAGTACAGCCATTTACAATATGGGCAACTGATTGGAGTTGAGGGCCTGAGCCTGAGTGCACCGTACGGTGTGGATGGTGGCGTGCAGGGCACCATCATGACAGGTTGTATTTGGTAGGCAGCACCTGCAGTCTGCTTTTGACAGTGAAACAGAGGAGGTCCTCTCCGACAGCAGCATTTGTGCTCGCACACACGCACGCACGCACGCACGCACGCACACACACTTTCATAGATGCATTGTGTGTGAGCAGTAGCTGTTAGTGCAAAGGGACATGTGATCAGATTAACATCAGCATGATCATAAATGCATTAATGCTGACCACCGTTGTTTTCCTAGGGTTGGGGAAGCAAGCCTTTTAACCGCTTGAATTGAAGCATAAGCTTTCCGATTGGCTGATTGAGATTCGAGTCCAGCGCAACGTACATTCAAGTTCACCGGACGAAGTCACAGGTACACGGCGTGACTCACCTGTGGCTACATAATCAAACGCTCCCAGCTGTGGGACTGGGGAGGTTAGTCAATCTGTCCAGCCCTTTGCCAGACCGGGCATGGCTGGAAGAGAGCCATGCAGCTGGGAGAGCAATTTCCTGTCCCTCACTGTGCAACCGCCAGGAACCAGAGAGCAAAAAAAGCGAGAGAGAGAGAGAAATATAAAAGGCTTTGTTGTTCAAATGTCGAGCTCGCCATAGGGGCCAGCTCAGATACTCCAGATCCCCACCTTCTGTCTGTCTGTCTGTCTGCCTCCCTCTGTCTTCCTTCTGTCCGTCCGTCTCTCTTTTTAGATCCGCAGAATTTGCTTGTTCGACACTCAGTGACTTCCATCAAACCGGACCACTCAGCGCCGGACATTAGTGCACCCCTGAATACATTAAGGGGAAAGCTCAAATCTATTAACTGCAAAGCAGATGAAAGGACTATAGGCTACTATCAAAGAACTTAATGCCGCTGCTTTCTCCGCCATTTATGTTCCGCAAGAGCTAAGTGCACTCTTTTTAAAATCTCTCCCTCAAGATGAAAGAGTGCACTATAGGGCACAGAACATCAGAATGCATTATGGGATTATTTGTTGGCGATGCTCCCGCGTTTTCCGACGCCTCAAGTTGTAAAAAACGTCAATAAATCGTCACCTAGGCTAATCAAAAATCTTGCCACGTCTTGCATAAGAAACCGCTGTGGCATTTAAAAAAAAAAATGTCTCCCCATCATGACCAATGATTTCCTGATGAATCACCAAATAATGACTTAAACACAGCCTTATTACAGATAATATTACTATTCTCCGATATTTACGATTCCGATTTCCCATTTCGATGAGGCGTCAAAATGTACAAGCCCTGTAGGCATTCAAGTGTAAGTGAACCCCTGTTTCAGCTCGAATTCAAACATTATGAGGTGAAAAAAATACATCTGTGAGGGGGTGGGGGGGGAACTGTTATCCCCATGGCGACTACCAACCTCGGCTTTGTGATCGTTTTTTAGTACCTCCCTCGTGTATGACATCCAAGAGTAAACCAAAAGACACTTCCATTTACTAAAGAAACGCCGCTGGTGTTCAGAGAAGGGTGAATCGTACACACGCTGGTTGGCAGACGCTGGCAAAAACATAGGGTTTGTTTCCTCCAGAACACAGTCTTATTATAGCAAAAGGGAACAAACGGCAAAGACAAACGTGATGACGACCATATCAGACATAATACCATGTTTAAAGAGAAAAACAGTTTTAAATACGTCCCCCCTTTAAGTGCCATGTTGGCTTCACGTTACCGTGCGTCAAACCTGTAGAGTAGTCGGTTATATATATATGTACATATATATATAAAACCGGAAATATATATACAATATATTCATACATGCTATATTACAAGCGTCAAATACGATGATGATGACTGCCGTTAATTTTATAATTAATAATTAATTAAAATCTGTAAATTCATCATTGGAGCAAACACCTAGTATACTATCTGACTGCATCGCGTTCTGTCGTTCATAATTCCCAGTTCACCTCTTCACTCTTCTCTCAGCCCCTCTCTCTCTCTCTCTCTCTCTCTCTCTCTCTCTCTCCCCTTCACTGTAACCTCCATCCTCTTGTTGAGGACTCAGGCAAGCTGTGCTGTGGTGACGGATGTCTTGTCCAGGCCCCAATTTTAATGGCATTATGGAGCAATTGCAGCGGGTAATTTGGGAGGATGAGTGACCGGGGCGGTCAAGGGCCTTCATAGAATTACAAAGCATGTGGCTGTCCTCTGCCGCCCCACACACAACTACCAATATCTCTCTCTCTCTCTCTCTCTCTCTCTCTCTCTCTCACATCTGATCACACACATACACACACACACACACATATAAACCCCCACACACGCCCACAAACACACACACACACACACACACACACACACATAAACCCACACACACGCCCACAAACACACACACACACTCTCCGAGGTCATGTGAAGAGTGCCTGTGCTGTCAACCCTGCCGTGTCCCTTTGCCCGTCACCCATCATGCTCTGCTCTCCTCCAAGCTGTGGCTCCTGGTCCCCCCCCCCCTCAGTGTCAGGACCACAGGGTGTGAAAGGAGAGAGGGGGTGGGGCTCAGGGGTCCCCTCACACTTCCATCAGCATGATTACATGTTGCTGATAAGAGCGAGGGAAGTCCATGGTCCCACACACGCACACACACACCAGGGCCACACACACGGCAGGGCCACACACACACACACCCACGCCAGGGCCACACACACACACACACCATGGTCTCAGACACGCACACACACACACACACACACACACCAGGACCCCACACACACACACACACACACGCGTTGTTGACTTCTTCTATCCACTGTTCCTCACTGGCCAATGTTTGCATATGAGGTGGTCCGCGAAAGGTCTTGATGACAATGAAGTGGTTCACCTAAAGTCAGAGGTTGGGAACCGCTGCTTAAGACCCCCTATGAAGCCCACCGCTGGCCAGCCCAGGACCCTACAATCTGTCCAACCGTCCGCTTTGAAAGTCAGAGTTGTTCTAGAATCTCTCGGGTGGAAACGCTGCGACTCTTGGCCCTCAGCGCCCCATGGTCCTGCCTGTCTCCTACAGTTCATGAAACCTTAATTTGTACACTGAAGACAAGAACGATATCATCGCTAATGAGTGACATACATGAGTCGACGTTAGCATTTGCGTCAGGATTTGTTGCTTGATTTTTACTTTTACTACAAAGTACCACATCCACCACGGAGATGCTCTGCGGTCGGAAGGCTTAAAGGTTTCTCTTTAAGGGGTAGTTAACCCAAAAGGGGGGTCATATGATTTGTGCATGATGTTCAACATAGGCTTTTTTTTTTTTCATGAAACAAAATCAAAATCTACTGAAATGTAGGAAAATCTATTTCAAATGCCGACTCTCACTCAACGGGTTGTGAACGTTCTACAGTTCTCTGATCTCAAGTCCCGTTTTACTCGTAGCGCCCAAGTTTATTTTCTGATGCACCGCGATAAAGAGACACAGACGGCGAGAGGCTGCACTAACGCAACAGTGTGGACATGAGCTCTGTCTGGGCAGGGATGCATGGTTAGACCGAGAGAGCGACCGTTTAGTAGCAGCCGTAGCAAGTTCCCGTGAGGCGTCACACACCCCCCGTCCTCACAAAGCACATTTTGTTGGAATGAAAGGTAAAATAGGGCGTTCACTTTAAAAGACTTTAAAATTAAAATCAGGTTGCAAAGATGCCTTTGAGGATGGCTGCACCCCATGAAAGCACAAGGTAACAATGTAAGTCCAGGACTTGCCTCTTACACCATTGTCTGAGGCCTTTCGCCCCCTCTAAGTGGGGGAACAAGGTTTTAATATCTCCTAATAAGCTCAATATTGGCAATGAGACACAGCTTGATATAGAAAATCCAATTCCCCAAGTTTATGAGAACTAATTTGACTTTCTTAGTGATGTGTTATGATGCCACAGGGGGTTTCATTGGGGGGCTGTGAGCACCGTTTATGAGTCATTAATAGTCTGCCTGAGTCTTCGCTGTTCTTTTTTTTCTATTAATCCTTTGTTTTGATTCTTTATGTGTGAATATGAGAGATAACGACGCAATTCGGGGTGTTGCATGTCACACATTACTACACCCAAAGAGAGCAGAGCCAGTGGATGGTGCTGCCTTAAAACTTTACAGATTTAGTTGTCCTTAGAGGTTCCTTCAAAGAACAGAGCCCCCCACCCCCCCTCAACTCCTCCCCTGCCGACGACCCCCACCATGTAACCACCTCGCTGATATCAACCTCTAATCTAAACTCCCGCATCTCAGCATGAGGGGCCGATTTAAGTAAAAGATTTGAGATAAGATTATGCGCACAATCTTTTTGCCTCCACCTAAACTATATTACAGACCCCTTTTTAATCTATCTTGTAGCCTGAAGATATTCATATATTTTTTGCAGTATTCTCCATGTGCAGTGCCAAAACAGCCACAAGTCACAGCACACATATTAGCTTTTTCAGCACAAAATTGTTTAATTACACTTGTATTTCAACCTCTTATAGGCTACCCCAGCTACTGGAAGAAAGTAGAGAAAAATAATATTTTCATATTTTATTTAGCAAAACTTCAGCCTACCTCAGGCTGCCTACCATTCTGCGGTGTTAATTATAACATGACATTCTGATGCATCCCTGTCCTGGGGGCTGTGAATACTCCAACCCCAGTGGCCCTTGGGCCTTCATTCATGTCTTTTCTGAAAAGGTTATGTCATCATATGTCAGTCGAGTCAAGAAACTAATTCGCACATAAAGATCGAGAAAAGGAAATTTTAGATCTTCATTAATTAAGATCTTAATTGAATAATCTAAGTTTAGAGTATTCACAGGAAGAAAGTACACATCCGGCAAATATGAGTGTGTTATGTTCATTTTGAACAAAAATACGAAAAACACATTTGTATCTATTTATAACCCTTGTCTCAAAGTCAGATGTAGACATTGATGAATCAACATTTGCTTAACACAGAAAGATATGATTCATGCTTCATCATTTCTATTACCACAGCTCGAGGGGTCCGTTCATGGTGTTCCATCTTGCCTGATAAAGTACTTGTCGCATGATCCTAACCGAGGTATGACCCTAACATAGATGCTGCTCAGGGCAGTAATCATCGCTCTGCTAAGTGGACTTAACTAGGAAAGATATGCAAACTAACCTTTCACTTGTTCATAAAAGTCACAGACCCATAGTTAGTGTTACGAGCGACTCCTCCCACGACGGTGACACCTCTGTGACAAGAGTGCATCTGTCATCATTACCAAACAACCCACCAATGGTTTACATCACATCCAACAATCTCTGATACAGCACAGTGGTGTATTATAATGTCCCCTATAGCAGAATGTGGTCCGAATCACTAGGTAGGAGATAATGAAGGTGTCTGTTGTCTACGGGGGTAGAGTAGTATCAGGGTGAATGGTGTGTTCTATTTGAGGACTACGTTTTTGCTCTGTAGTGGGGAGGGTAGCTCAGTAACGCCAGTAGCCTTGTGCCTAGTTAGATTCCTCGACTGCTTCTGATGTTCCCCCAGTAAGACACTCGTACCAGACATCACAACATGCTAAAAGGACTGTTCCTTTATCCCTTTCTGACTCTCTCTCTCTCGCTCTCTCTCCCTCTCTCTCCGTCTTTCTCTCTCTTTCTGTCTCTCTCTCTCTCTCTCTATCTCTCTCTCTATCTCTCGCTCATGTAACTTTGCTTATCACATGCTTGCTCTCATTCTTCAGTATTTCCAGCAGTATTTTCTTAACTGCCTTCTGCCTGTCACTTCTTGTAACATGACTTAATTATTGGATGAGAGGAAACAGTGACAACAACATCTGGTCTGAGATGATTTAACAGTTTTAATTGTAACTTTGTACAATAGATTTTACATTTTCACAAGCTAAGAAGGAAATGGTGCTGGATAGCCGTTTCTCGTAAAAACCAAAACATGTTTTGAATCCTTGAACAGACAGAAGGGAGAAGAATGCAACTATTACCGTCTTCTATTGGCTTCCCTTCTTTACATACGGCAAGTTGGTGCGTGCCATAACTTTAATTGAGTTCACATTCCAGTCCATCTTGTATTAAATAAGAAACATCATTGACAAAACAAAAGTTAAAAATAGAAAAATAAGATGTCTGTCCCCCAAAAAAGTATGAATATAGTAAACCATGATCAAGAGGGGGGCTATGATACAAAGTCATTACTTAGGAAACAAGTAGTATTTTAATTGCAGTAATATAGGACAGTTACATTGATATCCTCTTTCTCAGATGCAATAGTATTCTATAATCATGTACATATCAGGAGAAATATACATATAGCTTGTTACAAAAAAAAACAAGCTAACAAGATTCTGTCTTATTTAACGTCAAATCGCTCAAAATATTTCACAATGCTCTGAAATAAACGATCATCTTGACATTTGCTTGTCCCGTTGTTCACTTTAAGCCAGAGAATGCACAGCACATATATCATGTTAAACGCCTGGTGATGAACACTGAGGCTCTAGTATACAGTCAGTACAGTTCAAGAAGCCACAGGAACCTACAGGAACCCATGCAGCCATACATGTCATAAATGCTTGTGTAGAACTGAAGTCATTTTCCCTAACATGCCACATGTCAATATGTGGTTATTTTTACTGGAAAATAGTCAAGAAAGGCATGGGGGAGGGGGGGGCTGAGGGATATTTGCCAAAGCTTTGTGTAAATGACTACTAAACACAATTGCTGATCATCAAACAGTGATCAAGTGAGGAGATCTATTTATCGCTGAGCACTGAGGGGGTGAATTCATTTCCTCGACACTGTTCACTGTGTCATTGCCGTGGCAACACATCGCGGCATCAGACAGATGCCAGCAGCTGTGTAGGTTTCTGTGAGCACGAAAAAACTATATCATTAAAAAAAATACAGTAACTGAATATACAGTACAGCGCTAAAGACTTAAGCTATGCTCGGTAACTGTGGCTGCCCGTGCATCAGATAAGAACACCATAACCTCCTTAAATCACTCCCACAAGAAACCCCACTTGGCACGGACGCAAACAACTGTACCCCTCCTCAGAGAGAGAGAGAGAGATACACACGCAAACACACAACGGTACGTTTTGACAGTGCCACGTATGTACAATCTTTAGAAAGGATTAAATCTGATGGATTAACAGCTGCAGTGTATTCCTCATTTGGGGGAGGGGGGTTTAAATCTTTGAATAAATTAAGTTGGTAATAAAAGGTGTGGAGACCGAGTGTTAATCCTGGGTGTGTGATTGTGTGAGTGCATGTCTGCGTGCGGGTGAAAGTGATCCAGAGAGAAAGGGAACAGATAAAGAAGGAGAGAATGAGATCAAAAGCCCAGCATTCAAATGTGCGTGTTTATCTGTGTGCTATTTAATCCACGCCGAACAAGAGCGATGTTGGAACCAGGCTGCTCGATCCGACCACGCTGCGATGCTTCCAACGTCTTTTCAGGTGATTATTCTTGTGAATTCTACACAGCTCAGAAGTTTAATATCTAACTCGAATTGCTTTGATGGATTGATTATCTGAAGAAAACCACTGGCACCATGATCAAAACACAGTCGCACACACACACACACACACACGTGCACACAGATATGTCAGATGAGCGTGGGTGGGACCTGAAAGACCAACCTTTCAGAGCTGGCTGTGATGTTCGTCTTTAGAGCAGGAAATGGACAAGGTTTTGCTGAAAGATTTGGGAGATGGGATCGAAATCTCATTTCACAACACATGCGCCCTCCATATGGGAAACCCCCCAGATGTACTGGAATGCAGTCTGACAGTAACGTGTTCACCCAGTGGCCCACAGAAAAGCTTTTTGTACATCCCTTTTTGAAGGGAACAAATATCTAATTGTCAAACACTTGATCAATTGGTTAAGCACACAGCTGCAATACAAAAACAACAAAAAACAATGGAACTATCAAGGAGAAATTAAATGAGTGAAAGAGCGACAGAATCCAGAGGTAAATAAAAACACAACAGCTTTTACTGGGAACAGAGGATATAATTCTGCCTTGTTTTCTCTCTTTTATACAAATATGTTATCAGTCAGTCCATTTGTGTTTGTTGCTTAGGAGCGGCGAGGCTACAAGATGGCTGGTGTGCAGTGAGACAGCCAGAGCAGCGGGGGCAGCAGAGAGAGCAGGCTGGGTGCAGACCACCTGCACACTGCTGAGTTTCCAATGGCATTGGATGTTTCTGGACCATCCACCAGTGGGTCCTGAGAAACAGGACAGAAGAACAAAAAAGAGGAGATGCAGTAGTTTGTGAAGGTGATATATTAAATATTAGTGCTGTCCATTTTCTCCTACCAACATGGAAAAGTGGATCGGCTCGCATCGGCATATACCGTAGTGTTCAATTTCACACTAACATTCTCACTTGAGGCAGTCGTTCAAACTTAGAGCAAATAATCTCGCGCACAACGTAACACTATCCATCAATAAAACGGTGAAAAAAACCAAAACAAAATAAAATGTTAATCTTGTGATAAAAAAATTAATGCCGTTTAAATAGGTTTTCGTTAACACCATTAATTACGCGTTTAACTAACAGCACTAATATATATATATAAATATAAACATCCACATATATATGTAAAGTTTTATTTAAAAAAAAAATTCTGAGTGGCTTATCCAACTGCCAGTGGCTGGGTCATCTCGTATCCTGGTTTCCATTAAATGTCACACCGGTGTAACACAAGCCCTTGTTATTATACAATGGCATTTACCGTGAACTTTAAAAGCCACCAGAAAAGCAACGGACGCACTTGAGCCTTGAAGGGACTACAAAGACCAGGCTTGTACAAAGACAAAGATGCCGGTCGGTTAGCGGCGGGCGCCGAGGATCAGAGGGGTCACCGCAACGCCGCACCTTTCTCCGCTAACAAGGAACACTGCTTCTACAAGCACAAAGTATTCCCGCCCATTACGAATTTAGGAAAATGGCTAGTGCTTTGAAAACACTTCTTTCAATGTTAAAAGGTGTGTTGGTCACTGGCAACACCGTTTGTGTGACTTGAAAGCCGTGTTAAGATAGTGGCGGAGGTGACATTTTGAAGGGCTTTGTGTCGGGGGGGTTACTCACCACACAGAGGACACCATCAGCACTGGAGTTGGACTTCAATTTCTGAGCCTGGGGAAGAAAATACATTTTTAAAGAAGAGAAAGGCAATATGAAAGATATCCAGAGAAGCTCAGGGAATACTTTAGCCTACTTTATATCAGCATGAATGTGTGAGTGTGTGATAGGGAGGTTAATGTAAATTACCGTTGTTTTAGGAATACAAAGTAGTACAATTGTACAATTGATAGATATTAACATGTATGGTATTGACATATACAGTATGTTAATGTAAACATATATGTAAATATATATAGATTGTACTATTGTAAGATTGTACTTCATACATTCGCAAGCCTTTTTACAAAAGGAAATTCCCAGCAATGTGGGATGTGGGAAAATAAGGTTTTTTCCATCAGCATTTTAAATGGTCTCCATTTTGTGCGCCAGCAAATTTGGATTTTTTCAAAAGAACCACCTAAATACACAAAAGAGCCGTCACATTTTAACCATGTCATTTAAACTGAAAGCAGGGCTTGCACTCGAAAATGGAAACGGTATAATTGCTTCAGAATAAATAACAGAAAACCTGAATGAAGGTGTTTTAATACTAATGAAAATTTCGGACTGGCAGATCGAACATCAATACCCGCTGTGTAACGCAGCGGTAAACACTGCTCCCATGCTGTGTGTTTGAGATTAAACACACTGAAAATGAACACCTTGTCCTTTGTTCGGATACACACAAAGGACAACAAAAACGCATTTCTATTGGAGTATTTGGGTCCTCGTCATACAGAACACAACAGAATTGATAAGCGAGAAGACTTCTGTTTTTTGAAATGTTATTTATGATATCCTATTCTACCGGCATATAGTCACAAAAAGTTATGCCGGCAAATCAATGAAAGTCAAAAAAAAACTAAACCAGACTTGCATGTCTTTTTTACATCGTCTTTTCCCAGTGGCTGTGGCACAAACGCTCCTCGTGTCTGTGCACACTTTACCGTCTCCATCCAAACAACATATGGCCAGTCTCATTCTGCAGCAAAACATTCAGTGTGGCCCTACTACAGTATTCATACCTCCCACGTACTGCATCAGGAAGCACCTAAGTACTGTCTCTCGAGCAGAAGAGAGTCAACGTGAGCTTATTAACTTATACATTCAACAGTCTTTTTCCTCCAGTGTGTGAAGTGGTCGAGAAGTGGGAAGGGAAGTGTGTGGACTTTAGTTATAGTGTTTAGTTGTGTATTATCTTATCCTAGCTATCATTGTTGTATACGGGGAATGTGTTAACCCAGTGATTGCTAGTGCTTGGCACTTGGTTCTATGAGCATCCTTACTGTACCAACAGCGATATATTGTCTCACTTCAAATGTACTTATTGTAAGTGGCTTTGGATAAAAGTGTCTGCTAAATGCCCTGATATTCAGGGCCAGTCCCCCCATGTTACCCACCATTCTGTCATTATGTGCACTGCTGTTCTGTACATGCACTTCATGATACTTAACAGGATATGGTCAATACCACAATGTTGTACAATATCCTTGTGTTGTCCTCATCGTTTTCTAGCATTCAGCGCTACAGGATATCAGACGGTTCCACACAATGTTCCCTCTGTATACCCGGGCTTCCAACCACGTTGAGTTCTGCCTCAGCTTCAGCATGTGTCTGTCACCAGCCACATGCTCCATGGTAAGTCATATTCTGTTGGCCCATGTCAGAGGACTTTTTATGCTGAGATAAATGAACCAGATACCTCTGATTCGTTCTACTCTGACCAGGACGATGGTGGGAAGCAGCAGCGTGCTGCTCGTCACTGGTTAAGTGTGTGGCTGGGTTGTATGTCACTGTATAGCTGTTTGTGGGTTTCTGTGTGTGTGTGTGTGTGTTTGTTTGTGTGAAGGTCATAGCGCTTTTTGTGTGCGTGTGTGTGCGTGCATGCACGTGCTTGTGTGTGTGTGTGTGTGTGTGTGCGTGCGTGTGTGATTAAATGCCTAGAATAGACTGTAGGTATGACAGAATAATATATGATTCCAGTATCCAGTCGCAGGCACTAAAGCGAGGCAGCGCGGGCCACGGGACGGGCAGGACGGGATAATAATGCAGGAGAAAGGTACACTGCATGCTGTTATTACGCTTTCACTCTCAGAAGAAAAACACTGCAGAAAGAGGAAAGAGTCTGCGGTACGATGACCATAAATCAAAGTTTTCTTCCCGGGCGCGGGGCTGAATACTGGTGATCAAATAATAAATAAAAAACAGAAAAAAAGGTGGAAGCGGGCAGGCTGAGCGCGCCTCGGCACCACGGCAGATGTCTCCCAGCGACGGAACAAATGAACAGAATGACATCGTTTACGGGGTGTAAGGTAAATGACTTAAAGCATTTCAATCACCTCGCACCCGGCGCTACGGTGAGAAACCATCTGCGTTCCCCGCTCCCCCGCATGGAGCTGAGCGAACCTGTTCCCTGGCTTTCATTATGGCCCGATTAACTTTAACTGCTAATAAATGCGCGCGGATCGCACTTCTACGCTTGGCTGGGTGCAGCGGTAAGCAGCCGGGATGATGCCCACTGTTAGGCTCACGACGCGGCGTTTCAACACGATAAACCTCGACAAACAGGAGTGACTAAACTAGGACAAGCATGTATGTATGATCATAAAATGTGTGTATATATATAGAGAGAGAGAAAGAGGGAGAGAGAATTATGTATATACTGTAGATGACCTTTAAACTCTATATAACATGCATAGGTTATAAACAGTGTATCGGCCCTATATATACATGACCTATATAATCTGTATATCACATCTCTATGTACGTATGTAGTGTGTGTCCTTCACGGACGGCTGCGTTGCCTGGAACCTGCTCTGTTGACTGCTAGCTTTGGTAAAAGTCACATTAGCATGTTTCCGATATCTGTATTTGTACGGGTCACTTTTCAACCTGCTTTGGAGTCAAACATATTCATGAGATCTAAAAGACAGCCCCTGGCCCTGTTGAATACAATATTTATGTTTTGGTTTGTGTGTGTGTGTGTGTG
>JAOPUD010000044.1:17187658-17198211 GCA_027122715.1 Trisopterus minutus
GGGGGGGGGGGGGGGGGTGGTTTGCACACAAATTATTGGACTTGAGAAAAACTGTGCTTTGGGGAAATAGGGCAGGAGAAAAGCCCATTTGGACTTAAATGCCGTGTTTGTTTGCCTGTACTTTAAAAAGATCCCAGCTGACGAACCCGGAGGCTCAAAATAAGTGACACTGCCACTTATTCAATCAGCCTTGAAAACACAAAAACATTAAAAAGAAAACAAAACACTATAATGAGCACCTAGGACACACCACTGTAGCACAAAAACTGAACCTGACGGAGGGAACTCATACATTTAAGTACGAAAAATAAATAAATGCGCAAAATAAATAAAACAACAAACCGTCACCACAGTGTGCGTTTCATCGACCTGCACACTCTACGCCTCTCCCTCTCCCAATAGCCGCACGCCTGCAGGCTCATGGTGTCTGTTGGGCTGATTCAATGCCATTTTCCTTCACTTGTTCATTGGGCTTGGCTGTAAATACTGTCTGCCCGTGGTTCTGCTATGGCAGACACTCACCCCCCCCCCCATCCCGTACGCGGTGCAGCGCCTCTTGTTCTGCCAGCTGCCGTCTCTCTGCTCGGGGGGGGGGGGGACCACTCAAAACAATCATGTTATCTTGTCAGCAGATCCGACTAACCTCGTTACCAGGATTCTCAGCCCACAGCCGTACGGCTGGAAGTGGCTGCTCCGAAACGTGCCTCACTCGCGACCGAGAGGGCGGTACTGCCAAGCGTGCGTCGGAGGCAGCGAGATCCGTCTCAGTTACATATTTGTTCTCCTTTGTGGTTGTACTTTTTGTCGTTGTTGTTTAGTTCTCGATCCGAGGCTGTTTAGGGGTGTGAACAGCTAATAGGACGGGAGGAGAGTGGATGTAGCGATTCAGAAGATGGGAGGAACAGCAGCAGTCGTGGACTTCTCTCAGTCTTACCCCGACGGTTACCATCACTTGACTCCTGATAGACTGAAGCTCTGGGGAAGGTGATACTTGGCAGTAGCATGCACACTTGGCACCTACCAGGTTAAAACAAAACTTGGCACTTGACTTGAATACACTTTATAGTTTTCATTTTTGCCGATGGGTAACAGGAGTCAGATATCCTCATTGAAAACAGTGGCCCCATGCAGTACTTAACTCAAGTACAAGTACCCCTTTGACACCAAACCATTTCCCCCCACCTTGAAGTATACGATTGGTATTTAGCATCATTATTAATATTCTCGTGGTCGAGGTGCTTCACATTTAATAAGCTGAGGTATACTTCTACTCATGGTCAACATGTGACATTGAAGAACTTATAAAAAGTGATATTTTGTTTGTTTTGTTTTTCGTTTCCTAACGACTACTCCCTTGGCCTGCCCTCTTGTCCCCTCATAAGGTATGTGTGACCGCATGCTGGTTGGATGTTTACCATGACAACCTGCTTTCTGTAGACATTTTATTTTGACTGATATAGGGTTAGTATTTGTTGTTGTTTGTGGGCTGTTTGTCTTGGCATGGCCTGTGTAGAGTCTGTCCTCAGACCGACCTACCTGCTGGCCCTTCACTTTGGCCCTTCACAAACCTCATCATATTCCCGACACTGCTCGCCCTTCTGCCTGTTTACTCATTCTCTGAACCCTGTGACAAGGCTTTTACTGAAGGCAACGACCAAGGGACACCTTCTGCTGTGTGTGTGCGTGCGTGCGTGTGTGTGTGCGTGCGTGCATGTTTTCGACAGCAGAGACACACAACCCAACATAGGGAAATTGTTCATTGTTTGCATCTTCAGCAAAGAGGGTCACAAAAACAATGTGACATTTTTGTGAATGTGAACTGTAGCAATGAAAGCCCTGTGAGTCGGTTTTAGTGAAAAATGTGCTGTGGTGCTCCTGTTTCACACTGTCCTAGTGTGGTGGAGGAGGTGGGTGCGGAGGAACGACATGATTTTGACTCTTGCTCATGACATGCAAATGGCCTCATCTCTGATTGGCTAACAGCACTATCCGTCAGTAATAAAGTAATAAAACTAATTCAACTTCCAGAGGGACTCATAGAGAGGGAGAAGGTGAGAGAGACAGAGAGAGGGAGAAGGAGAGAGAGAGATACACAGAGAGAGGGAGAAGGAGAGAGAGAGAGAATGATTGAATACAGAAAGAAGAGACGCCGGAGCTGAGCTCCCGGACACGGTGCACGTTGCCGGTGCATGGCGGCCGCTGTGCACCCCAGCCGCTTGTGCACCCCAGCCGCGGTGCCCCGGTCGCCGTGCACCATGTCTGGGAGCTCAGCTCCGGCCGCGATGCCCCGAGGCGGCCGGAGACCTCAACTCTTCTTTCTTGGCTAAGAGATGCAACGTTGATTTGGTATCGCCACATATAGCACAGGCGACTTCAACGCAACACTGTCTTCCCGTGGGCGGTGGCAAGTCAAGGTGGGCGAGGCCACCAAATGACTAATTCACCAAATTACGTAAGTTGGTGAGGCTGTTCTGATTCGCTCGTTTATGGGTCTGTTTTCTTTCATTTGGATGGAGGTAATCTGCAGGCAATCGAGGTAGAAGAACATTTTCACCCTATCGTATTTCAAAAGGAACAAATGCTAAACGGTTTCTCTGGGAATGACACCTTTACCAACAGATGAGATGCATCTCCTTTAATAGCTTGTTTACTGTTAAAGAACAATTCTAAATAAAATATCATGCCCAACCCTTTACATATAAACACATTATAAATGTTTGACCCTGGCAGCGCTCCCTCAGTAAACACAGATTCACCATATGGACACACTTATATAAAATAAATTGGCTTTAGATATTTATTAGCAGTTAAGTTGAAGTACACAGTGAGTTTTGGCACATTTGAAGGTATTGTGTTTTCTTGCAAAGTGTTGCGTTTGTATACCATCTTAAAAATAAGCTATGCTTTGCACATCAGTGTTGTCTCTAGCCACACCGTTGCCAGCCCACACACCAGTGCATTGGCTCTTTGGCACAACAGTGAAGTCCACACGGGGAGCAACAACAACTAAAACAACTTAGAGCTTGTAGCAATTGTGTCTTCATGCCAGGATATAGCGATATCTCTTTGATGTTTTATTTTCCTAATAAGCCAAAAATATAACTGGTTTTCCACTTTACCAAATGTATGTTTTACGTCACATTGGCAGCCATTGGTCGGCACAGACCAAATGAATTGAGAGAGCATGATTCACAGTGTCGATCAAGGCCTCGTGGATGGCCTTTATTCTCTAGTCTAGACCTTGGTAACTTACACACATTCGACAAAAAAACATGCAGTGAAACATTTCAGTGGAGCCGTCATGAGCTTCACCTGGGTTCACTCCTACTGTTGCACCCCTACGCTCACCCGCTGAACAGAACCAACAGAACAACAGCGGCGGACACCTCTTAACATGGCACATTCACCAAAACCCTGAACTTCTCAGTGTTGACAGTGGGCCCTGGGTAGCCTGGGAACCAGACGAATCTCACCAGCTCATGATTCAGTTGCTCTGCAGATGAGGTCCGTCTCCCCTCAAAAATACGGTGTGAGATGGATTTGCTTCCTGTGTGGTTCCTCCTTTCTTTTGCGACCACATAATATGTGGTATACCGGCGCGAGAAAGGCTTCTCTTCACTTGCTGTAATAAAGACGAAACACAGAAGCAGGCTTGATGCTGAGCCGCACCTGAGACTGAAGCTGACCTCAATAGATCCCGACATCGGAGGACTGTGTTTGCGGAGGCAGGCCCACCCTTCTCATTAGGAAGTTCAGTTATCAACGAGGGCTGTCCTACTTTTAATATTTGTATTTGGCCAGCCAAAGGTTGTTGGTACACAGTTGTTATTCTTGATTTTCTCGCTTGCTGTGTGTGTGCCTGTGTATGTGTGTGTGTGTCTGTTCTAGTACTACCACTTTGTACATCTGACAACAGTTAACAGTAAATAATATTATTTTTAAGAATGAATGTGCCTCCTGTGTGAGCTGTCCATAGCTTTATGGGGCCACAGGCCTACACAACTCTATTTTGTTATATTTTACAACATGGGTCATAGTGGTGGTACTTGGGGAGACAAATATTTTCTGAGGCGGAACGCGGTATAAAAAGTTTGAGAACCACTGAACTGGGGAACTTTTTACTTTTGCTAAAAGGCAAACGAAGCTGACATGTTCTAAGTTTAAGAGTACTCTTTATTAGCAAATAAAAACAATTCTGCCGAGCAATGTGAAGTGGGTCCAGAAATAAAATGACACATTTATACAATTATTCTATTTGTATGCTCCTCAGTGTCTCCACTCCTTCCACGAATACTACTACTCCAAAAAGGTGCCTCATCAAAATGTAGTCAGGGTTCTTTCCTGTAATAACAGGAGATGACAGTCTACACCGGCTAGACCTGAAAATAGTCCTTCGACGTTTTGACATCTTCCGTCTCAGAGTGGATCAGGTATTCTATTACCCTGTGTGTTATTTGCTGTTCTTTTTATATAATAAGACACGACTGATCTGCCGTTGACGCCGGATCAGCCAGATCTAAAATCCAGCCCACTGACTTAACTGTACATTTGCAGAAAGCTGTCAAGTTGCGTTTAATTCATGTACGGACTAGCTACCAATGCATTGGTTCCAACGATAGTGGGATATCGTATGTGTCAGTATGTTCATTTTAATGCATTTACAATATCTAACCTTAGACAAGATGTGAAGTTGTTTGACATCCTTGCCATGGGTGGAGATAATAATAATAATAATAATATAATAATAATAATGAATTTATGGAGGAACTGTTAGCATTAAGATTGGATCAAAGCCCAAATACACAGCATGTAGTGGCTGAGCTCTTCTCTTCCCTCTTAAAAAAAAAGTGTGCCTCCTGAGTCTGACATAGCGTTTTGTTCTGGGATGTTTGTTCTTGAAGGTAAAGTGATTAGATTGCTGATTAAAGTGCTGATTAAAGTGTTTGGATAAGAAAGCGGCGATGTGTAGAAATTCAAAAAATCTAGCGGAAGGGGGAAGATTTGTTTTGTTTTAATAAATCCCATGAAAATACGAATTCTGTTAGCATTACAACGTAACCCTAATACATTATAACGAGCTCCTTATAGCGACATAGGGACCGGGTCCTCTTCCATACAGGCCGCCATGTTGCACCGTTTCTACCGTAGCCCAAAACTGATAATATGGTCCTGAGGAGGACATGTTTAAACTATTATTTTTCATTTTTTCATTGAACAGTTTCCCATTATGAGTCATAGGAAGTTGGGGTTCTTGTTATCCCCATGGCTAAGACTATCTGTGATACTTTTTGAGTTCCGTCATTGTGTCAGAGCATTCTATTGAGCGATGCTGTATATGAAACGTGCCCCACACAGTAGCGTTATACTACTGTATCCGGGAAGCTTAACCTCTCTCAAATGCACGTGTCAAAACCACTGGCCAGACCACAGCCCCCACACGAAGCATGATATATCAGTGTCCTCGACGCTTTACCCTCGCTCGGACACGGACGTCTAAGGGCGCGCTCACACCAGGCCATCTGTACTGTGCCCGAGGGGCAATCTGTACTCACGGTACGTATGGTACAGGGCAACTCTGCCTAGTGTGAGTGCGCCTTGAATCAACTGCTGGCCAGACGGAGCCTCCCACTTGTTCACACACACACACACACACACGCACACACACACGTGGTGTTGTTTTGCTGCTCCTACAGAGCCCCGCAAACAGCGTGGCTTTATGTGAAAGGGTGTAAGGGTCTGAGAAGCGGGCATCAACCTCAACCGCTGCACAGGAGGGACTACACACATACACACACACACACACACATACACACACACACCGTGGCGTTTTGTTTACTGTGGGTGTACTAGAAGCTCACCCCTCTCTCTCTCTCCACACCTCCACACACACCGCGGCGTTTTGTTTACTGTGGGTGTACTAGAAGCTCACCCCTCTCTCTCTTTCTCCACACCTCCACACACACATCGCGGCGTTTTGTTTACTGTGGGTGTACTAGAAGCTTAACTCTTAACCCTCTATAGGATGCGCCTCATGTAGCCTATGAAGTTGGGATTATGCTCTGTCCTTACCCCATCATACAGTATGTTTGAGAGGATTCAATATTATTGGAAGTGTGAAAAAATTGGGCAAATGGCAGTTTGTGCATTAGGATGACTATGATAAGTGGGTGTGCATTATTTAACATATCCATGTTTTGAAGAAATAATTTGGCATGTTTGATAACTTTAAGGTTAGGCAATCTCTTTTTTGGAGAAAGATTTGCGATACAACTGCACTATTATAATGCACGACAGCATTATGTTATCAAAAGCCATCTATAAATTTACATACTGCAGTTCAAATAAATATTGACTTGTAGCACCAACTGCTAACGAGAGGAATGATCAATACAGATAACCGATTGCTATAGTTGTGTGCTGTGTATGAGAAACATGGCTGTTAACACTGCCATGTCCTACAACATATGCAGTAAGACCATCCTTACAATATTTTTGTTTGCAGTAACAACCAAAAAAACAAAAATAAGGGTCGGTAGGTAGGTCTATATATTTTTTCAAGATTCAAAGTAAAAACCAAAAGTACAATTTTGGTCATGGTGATTACATAAGTAGGCCTATGATTAAACAAATCAGCATATTGTGAGGTCACTGACTGAGTGTCCAACCCATGTCTGCAGGCGCTCCACTGCACCATTTGAAATCTTGAAATCCCAAAACATGTTTATTCACTTTGATATAACTTTGTGCCACTAACCAGTGCCACGATGATTGACAGCTGGCCCACCCTAACAGAAGTGCCCGGCATTAAATAGAAATTCAAGGAACGGAAATATACCCCATATTATAATGTCATACTAAATTGTGTGAGATCAAATTTGTTTGTAGGTGGCCACAGTGTGCGTCCGTAAACTGTGTCCACAATTGCGATTCTGTTAGGCTACACATTATGTCAAAACAAACATCATTGGCGTCATCTTTTAAGAAACGAAGATTAGATTTTACCACTACAAAAAGGATCAGTGCCGACAACGATGACTCAGTCTCGTTGCCTTCAACCTTTGCACACAACCACCTCCGGTCCTTGTCATTCAGCTCTCTCCATGCCTCCGGGTGTGAGTCGTTCTCCAGACCCGGCTGCCACCTGCCGACCTGTCTGCCCAATCCAGTGCTTGCCCGAGCGCTTCAGCTCTCTGAGTCTGACCCAACATCCAGCACGCACGCATGGAATTAAAAATCCCTGAAATGTTTTTTGAGCTCAATAGTCTTCTTGATCAGACGTTGTTCTGTTGTGTTTTGTTATTTTGTGTAGTACTTGCTTCAGAATCAATGTTTTGGGTTCAGGCTGTACAGACTGGGTTCTTTTTTTGTTACATGTTTACAAAGCGCTCGCAATAGTTTTGGCCCACTATAACCTTTTAATATTTAGCCCAGGCTACTTTAAATGGTTCTCTTCTCCAGGCTGTTGACTATTTGACAAGTCTGTATGTTTGATGTTAAAATCACACGTTGTGCTTTAAATTCCTCCTGGGGATGAATAAAGTATCATCTATTTATCAATGTAGACTATAACTGTTTGCCATTAATTGTCTTATCTGTGATGATATCACGTGTTGTTTAATTTTAGGGCAATTGCTGTGCTGCTTTTATCGCAATCAACAAAATTAAAAGTAAAAAATAGTGTCTCACCCTACTTCACTAAACCCCATTGAAAAGTCCTGGCTACACTACTGGTGTATGTAGGCAATTTATACTCACAAAACATAATACAATATAATTCATAGTGTTTTGTTGTATTTGCATTAGTTGTTTGGTCTTAACGCAAGTTTACAACCGCCAACCGTCTGGGAGCCTAAAAGGGGGAAAAAAAAAAGGTCCTAAATTGACAGGGTCGGTCGGGTTACTGTAAAAATATTTTTAAGGATGGCCAAACCGTTAAACTGATTTAATGTAGGCTAGAGCCACCAAAAATCGAAATCAACCTGACTGCTAGTTGCTTCTCAAATCTTTACACTGGACCTTTTAATTGTTAGGGGCCAATTATGAAAGCAGACAGGCAATTATGGTTTCTGCTTAACATTGAAACCGCTTAACAAATTATGACATCATCCCATCTTTTTAAATGGCATTAATTAAAATGCTATCAGGAGGTTTTCTAGTGTCCCTTTGGTTCGCGTCGTGGGTGTCTATGCAAATTAGTGGAGGAAATGGCCTTTCTCAGGGAATGTAATGGTTTATAATGGACGTTTCTGTTGTGTATTATCTCATTCTAGATTGTACAAAGAACCTTGCGGGGGGGCCATGTTATAACGTGTACTCACACATTGCTTCCCTACAATTAATACAGGGAGATTAAACGATCAAAACACACACATGTGAACGCATCATTCCGCAGGTATCATGCAATTTCAAAATGT
This sequence comes from Trisopterus minutus, assembly GCA_027122715.1. Lineage (NCBI taxonomy): Eukaryota > Metazoa > Chordata > Actinopteri > Gadiformes > Gadidae > Trisopterus > Trisopterus minutus. Next base: position 17,196,073 of record JAOPUD010000044.1, read on the forward strand.
TTCCTACAACGAACGAAAGTGTCTTACTATGAAACAGTTTCATAAACATCTCATGTCTATATTTTCCAATGCAGTAAAAGTCACACACACAATGAATAACGGCCTTACTTTCACCCCTCATCTCTTTTTCACATTCTCTGTCCAAGGATTTAATTAACTCACACTTTCCTAGCATTTTGCTTCCCTTTTCCCCTGAAGTCTGGTGTGCAACAGCCATATGAGTCAGAGAACCACATGCCCACAAGGTCTTCTGCATTCATTTGCGATTAAAATGTGCAATGCAGTGAAAGACCACAGAGTAATATGTCAGACATGATTTGATTCAAAATCCTATTTCTTATGTGTGTGTTTAACACTGCAGAACCTTAGCAGATGATTCAGTAAACACATCTCTGGTCTGCTGTTCCTTATTTTTTTTTAAATATCACTTTTGTTTGAGATTCTCTGTGTGACCCCTGTCCAGTTGCAAATGCCACAAAGTTAATGCAAATACACCAATACAGTAGCAGTGTCTGATCCCTATTCATCGAAATCGAAATATATTTCTATATCAACCTGCATTTAGCTTTTTTAAAGCTCCACCAACAAACGTTCTTTAATACTACGCTTTGTCACTAGATGGCAGACTAGGATGTAGACTTCATCTCCAATCCTGCTCTCACATCGTGCCAAATGTCCACTAAACCAAAGACAAAGCGTACATCTCTCGACTTGACTTTGTGAACAAGCATATTACGTGTTTCAGTACATTTCTTCATTTCAAGTTTGTGATATTGTGTAGGCCTTTCATTTCCTCCTTCTGGAAAATATGACCAATAACAATGGAAAAAATGCGTCTAATGTTGACGATAAAATAACTTATATTAAACATGGCACTGTCTGGTCAATCAGGTCTGCTGTAACAAATGTGCAATAGTAAATGTAACTGTTATTGTGCTGTCTCACAAGAAGAAGGAATCTTGGCTATGCAGCCTGCTAATCAAGTGTATCATCCTCCACTAATCTAAGTTGGTTCCATCAGAGGAGATTAAAATCAAAAATGTCATACTGTGAACACATAGGCGAAAGAGAATAGTAAATATGAATGCCCTATATAGATATGAAGAATGCAAGTGTGAAAAATACACAAATATGTATATACAAAAAAAGTAGCTACTTTTCAAAGTAGTAACTATAGTAAAGACAGTATTGCATGGGGAGAACATTATTCAAGGGTGCGGCATCTGTAATGTTCAATCACAGCATAACATTAATTCACAGGTCTGCAGTTGGGACGTGGCGGTAAAGCAAGTCTGTAGTAAAGTGTACGCACTCACCAAAGGCCAGGGTCATTCATTGGAAAATGTAAGAAAAAAGTGTCTAACCAGCCTACCAGTTAGTGAGTGGGTCAGACCTCTGTTCTCCACGGCTTCTCCTCCCAACTTGCACTGTCAGGGCTGTGGTCAGACCCATGGGTGGCCTCATTAAGCCAACGTACTGCAGGCAGGGCTTCCACTAGCCCTTTTGGGCTAGTGGACGCATTGTGTTATACCTTGTGTTATACCAAATGGATACAGCCTGCTTTGCTGCCTTAAAATCAAACTGAGAAAGGAGCTAAAGTATTGCAGCCAAAATCTTCCATAACAAAAAAAAATAGTATTGCACCTATTTAAAACATTAAATTAATAAGGTGTTCACACTGTATCTTTGGATACATTGTGGTCATCGTGAAAAAAAGACTTTTAACAGATCCTTTTGTGAACACTGTTCCCAAAAGCTTTCTTTTCGTGGCCCCCTCCTTCACCCCCTCTCAAGTCTAGTGGGGCATCAGAGCGGAGAGGAGGAGCCCGTGTCTGGATACAGCAGCACCTTAAGGACGCGGGGCTGAACCTCTCCACCGTGTGACAGACACGGGGACAGGACGCAGGGCTTTACACGGTTACGGACGCCAAACAGGCCGAGAGACGCAGGACGCATTCCTGTCGTCTACTTCCAGCTTCTCATTGCTTCGTCTCACGAGACGTTTCCCTTTCACCGGCGTTTATAATCAAGCTCTGCCTTGCGTCTCTCTCTCCAGCCCTGTCAAGATTTCCCCACAGCCAGTGGGGAAATCATTCCCCCTTAATGAATGCACCATCCCCCCATCGCTCGTGTGTGTGT
>JAOPUD010000044.1:17258635-17272287 GCA_027122715.1 Trisopterus minutus
TGTGTGTGTGTGTGTGTGTGTGTGTGTGTGTGTGTGTGTGTGTGTGTGTGTGTGTGTGTGTGTGCGTGTGTGTGTGCCCAAAGGAGCATGGGGAAAACAGTGTAAAACAAACCGATACCAATGAGCCGTACATTAACAGGGATCATTACACCAGAGTCTTTCTCCCTTCCTGGAAAACACAGGCACAAACATACACGTGCACACACGCTGGCGGTCCTTATAGTTCAGATGTCATTGGATTTGAGGCTACAACCTAGAAAGAATAATGTGTAAGTGTGGATCTCAGGTTCTCAACAGATTTTTCCGGATTCTAGCGTTGAGTCTGAAAGCTTTCGCAAATAACCTATTGCTACAAAGTATGTATCTTCCTTCCGACAGAGGCATACTTCCAAGTCTTTATATAGATATTGAAAAGAAACATGACAAAGAAAATATGCTGTTGAGAGAGCAACTCGCAAGTCGTTGTCCCTGGCTAGAATTTGAGTGAAAGGCGAATAGAATCGTAATGTCAGGAGTGTTGACCAATTACACATTATGTACTCGATTTTATTGTATTATATTTTTCCTGGGTCCTCTGTCACGGACCTTTGGACATAAAATACTGTAATAAAATGATGAAGAAGCGGCCCCTCAAGCTTCTGATAGATCATATTCTGCTCATCTAAACCTCAAGGCATCCTCTCCTCTAAACCTCCTCTCCTCTAAACCTCCAGGCCTCCTCTCCTCTAAACCTCCTCTCCTTTAAACCTCCTCATCTTCTCCATTGAACCTAAAGGTCTGCAGCTGGCAGTTTCCCGGAAACATCAGTTTAGTCAAACCTTCCAACCTTTCACAAAGGCTGGACAAGATAAAACACAAACAAGCCAAAGAGGAACAGGATATCAATGATTTGGTCAGATACACCTGTTCCCTAGAATAAGATCGAGAAAAAGGCAGAAGGCAGTCGAAGGAAGAAAAGGAAGGCTGGGAAACAAAAAAAGTCTTTCAGACAAAATTAATTGTTTATGTCACACCTAGCGACAAAGCTAAGTAGTAGTCATGCATGTTTGTGCACATTCCTTTTTTGTGCAATGGTTGTGCCCGAGCAGGAGCAGGAGACAGCAGAAAGAAGCAGAGCTGAGCAAGTACACGGGGGAACTGCAGCAATGTCTGCAGTAATAGACGAATAAAAGTGACAGGTCTATATATCACATCTGGACTTTATCTTTTTTTTTTTATTCAATCTTTTCGATAAGTTGTCCTTTTATTTAAATGAGGGCAACCTTGATGTTTCCATCCTTGGTGTTTGTGTTAGTCGTGACACAACGAGAGTCGGGATGGCACGCGCCCAACGGACGACGGATGCTGAGCAACGCAAAATTCGCTGGACGTTTGCACACTCGTTCGCTTTTTTCGTTATTCTGAGCAGCGTTCCGCTCGCAGCGTTCCGCTCGCAGCGTTCCGCTCGCGGCCCGTGTCCAGGGTGGCAGACCGAGGAAGACGAGGACAAAGCAAATAAAACCGCTTTCATATCGCGCCGCAAAAATGAAGCCAGAGGAATTTGAGACCATATTCCACGTGATAACATCTCAGTATATACATGTTTATTCAAATGATAAACTGTCGCATTCCACGCAACAGCAAAATATCTGTTGGGGACAGCTGTATGCAAATACAGCTGCTACAGCTGATCACATCAACAATCAACAATATAATGTTGATTCATTAAAAAACCTCAGACATCGTGTAGGCCTACAAATGAAACTCAGTGGCAACAGTGGTTTCAGTGAACATACATGTACTAACTTACATGTTCTGTTGTAACTCAGGTAAATGCCATATTTTTTACACTTTTGGCATCCCACTTTTAGACTGGCAGACTGGGACGTACATATTCCTTGGATCTAAAAATTCAAGATGTCAACCCCCATAAATCAATCCCCCATGACTCTGGATTTGGTTCACTGCGATGACTAGCACCAATTAAAGGAATGGCCAGACATTTTTGTCTGCGTCTTCTTATTTATAGTCCATGAGCTCACATCCACAGCAGACATATGACTATAGGGAACATTGAAATGTACCTGTCCTCCGCAACATTTCTCATTTGGGACATCTAACAATGAGAAAGGTTCAACATTCAAAATGTCAGACTGTTCTTCGGATCCCCAGTGTCTAACTATTTCACCAAATCTTTATCGACCCTCACCCTTCCGTCTGTCTAGTGCAATGGTATACTCTAAACCTAACCTGTTTATTTAAAGCTACAAACAAATCTAACATCCCAAACTGAATATTTTCCAAAAAAGCATTCAAGATGAAAATGTCTGCTGAGTACAATACCATCGGTCAGACGTTTAACCACCAACATGCCCTGTGGCACGTGGACTGACTGGATTAGGAGCAGAAACTGTTAAAGGCTAAACTTTGAGTTGCCTTGACCCACACCACCACTTCTGTCGTCCCTAAGGAAGTTGCTATGGAGACAGAGAGAGAGCTAGAGCTAGGGCTAGAGAGAGAAAGAGAAAGGAGGGTGAATAAGCAACAACCTATCCTGACACTGAACACAACTTGCCAATTGGCAGCTCAACAACAGGGGTTATTGTCCCCACATCTCAAACACTTACCAGCAGGCTCACGTGCGCACACACACACACACACCCTGAAAGCAACACACACACGCACACACACACACCCTGAAAGCAACACACACACACACGCACACACACACACCCTGAAAGCAACACACTCACTCACACACACACACCCTGAAAGCAACACACACGCACGCACACACACACACCCTGAAAGCAACACACGCACACGCACACACTCACACCCTGAAAGCAACACACACACACACACACACACACACACACACCCTGAAAGCAACACACGCACACACACACACCCTGAAAGCAACACACTCACATGCACACACACAACCCTGAAAGCAACACACGCACACGCACACACACACCCTGAAAGCAACACACACACACGCACAACACACACACATGTACTAACACATGCAACCATGCATACACACACTGGCAGCAACACACGCACATACACTGTCAGCCACACACACACACACACACTAACACACACACACTTTTTTTGGAGTGTAGAAGAGACAAAGGAAAGTGTTTCATTCGGTGGTGTCTGAAGATGTGGAATCAATTGTGCGTGAGTGTTAGGAGGCAGTCTGTGTAGTCCTCAACCGGCTTCTATTGTCTCAAACGAACATTGGGGGGGGTCGCACCGTCTGACTATGGTGTGTGTGTGTGTGTGTGTGTGTGGTGTGTGTGTGTGTCGGGGCAGGGGGGTTGAGGACAGATCTCGTCAGGGAAGGGGTGTGTGACAAAACATGTGGCTAGCTCTGGGATGGATCACAGAGGAGACGGGGCCCAGACGGGCTGTCGCGTGCCAGTGTCACACAGGTCTCTGCCTCCACCCGCTGCAACCTGGAGCTAACAGCTAATGAATCACCACTGAAAAGTTTATTTTTCGGTAGAAAGTTGTGAATGGATGCTAACGTTTCCTACAGAAGTCCTCTGTTTATTAGCCCTGACTAATAACTGTTATTCAGTTAATTGTCTGTGGATGGATACTTTCTTTGACCAGAGCTAACATCTAATAATTCAAATAACTGCAAACATAATTGTGGAAACAAGCGCCTCTGTCTTGGCATGGGGATATGGAAAATTACCTTTAATGACTGTGATTTCATTCATTCTCATTTGAATGTCTGCAGTGGCTGGCACTTTGTCAAATGCATTTCCTTCTGAATAGCCCTGGGAGCTGAATTGTTGTGCTCTGCAATCACTGGTATAAGGGTTGACGCTTCGAGCTGTAGGTTCTAAAAGCACGTTTGGCTCCGCCACGGCCCTGATCATATTACGCGTCTCCATCATTCCACTAGGCAAGATCCAAGATGGCTGACCGCGTAACACAAGCTGAGATCTTCATTGTATTAACCTGCGTTGTTATTCAGTTATAACTCACCTCTGCAGGGGGTGCTGCGGTGAAAGGGTTAATGAGCCGGTGACTTCCGGAGAAACACAACTTTGACGGAGCCAATGACATTGCATACGAGGATAGGAACAATGCATTTCATGGTCATTCTCATAACATCCTGGTTGTGCTAAACAAACTGCTCTGGCACACTTAAACCGCGGGCCACTCGTTGTGGGTTTATTGGCCTTTGGCTTCATCAAGCTCTCGCAGAGAGAGTGTGTATTTGTTCTTGATTTCGAGGCGTGTGTGTTTGTTTTTTGCAGCACCCGTGCTCATGTGTATAATTATATCCTCATGCTGCTTAACTGTAAACACAATTGCCTCATAAAGCATTGAAGACACACAACAGACACAAAAAAAACGACACCACAAAAATAGTACACAACACTACTTAAGATGGGCAGGAATTGCACACCAAAGAGCAAACTTTGCCATGGAAAGTGAAGCCAATCAACATTACAAAAAGGGGCTCATTTGACTTAATCATGTAAAACATTATGAGCCAGGGTGGGAGTCAAACGCGGCTGCAGATGGCACCATTTCCCAGCCATAACCATCGCAGCGTTTACTCTGAAATGGCTCTTAGCTGCGGTATCACCGGTGATGTATCCTTCACTCAAAGGGGAGCAGTTGTTGAATGCGTGTCCCGAAGCCATTGGGAAATTATTTTCCCATGCTAATGAGATGCAAGTCTGTTAATCATCCAGAATTAACATTGAAACCGGAGGAGAAGACCTAGCGTTGACGAGATTAGGTCCCGTGTTTGTCATGGAATTAATAGGTCCACTTACGGCCTTTATGGAGGGTTTCCCATTTCAAGTGCTTACATGATATGGCGATTAATACCAAGCTAAAACAGATGGATTAACAAACCGAATACACATCAATGGGAAACGGCAGGGGTGCTAAACAAACATGCACACGTGATCGGCAACAAACACACACACACATTCACACAGACAAACAAAATTTAGCAAAACGAAATGCACCATCGAAATGAGTGGGGCCTACAAAGTCAAGTTATGCAGGCCACTGTGTCTAATTTTCTAGACACACCCCTGTGCTGCTACCCTTACACAACAAAATAGAACAGATCCACACACACACACACACACACACACATCGCTAGTCTCAATGATCAGTAAATGCTTTTAGATATTCAAAGTAAATGAAGTCTATTTAGCTACGAGACATTACCCTGAACGCTGGACGGGAGTGACCTCGCGCTCACAGAGGACGACTCTCCCAGCGGGTGGCCCCGGTATCTGAAGACCAGCCACAGTTACCTCCACTCTGCTTCTAGCGGGAAGCCACCGTGGGCAGCAGAGTAACTAGGCTTTTTTAGTGCCACTCCATCCTCACAGAGCCAGACCTCTGACTGGTTAAGGTCGACACTGGCATTGTTTCCCATAAAGGATCTCGCACTAATCCAGAGGCAGTCACTTCATTAGCTGCTATTTTTAGACCTGCCTGTTCGGGAAAACCCATACTCGGGTTGAGTTCTTATGAGAGTCAAATCTCAAAGGCTTAACTCTCCCTCTCCACTCAGTGCAGGGACTTTATTCATTCATTGTCATCATTGGGGGAAGAGCGCTGTGTCTCCCTAACCATAACCGTCCCTCTGAGCTTGGTTTCCACCCAACCTCCCATGAGATCGAGAGCTCGATCTCTCAATCTGGTCGCTGACAGACTCCTGCAGCTCGGGTTTGTGGTGCCGCCGCCCGGCCTTAAGCAGACATCAGCGTCCTGATCTATCGCTAATGAAAATCCACAACGCGTGCAGAGCCGCTAGAGGACGGTTAGCACTGAGCACTGCTCCGTCTCAACTCGTGGGACAGAGAGCGGCCATCTTGTATGGATCTGTGATAATTGGTAAACGTGCACACAGACACAGAAATGAAATGTGTGCAAGTGTGCTAAAAAAAGATTGAATGTTCTCTCAAGCGGTAATATGGGTGTTAGGTCAATAGAATGGATCAACTCATTCCCAGCATGTACACCCACACATACACATGCATACACACATCAACACATACAAACACACACACACACACACCCACACCCAAACACACACACTCGCACGAGGTCATCGTTCCAAGTCAAGCATAACAGCAATGTTGATAAATTGGACAATGTGGAAATAATAATTTCAGCTGACGAATGTCAAACAACTTTTCTACTGGTTTTTCCTTTGTTACCGCGCCACTTCTACCCCGTATGAAGTTAATATGAGTTATCTCCAGGAGCCTTTTATAGAACAGTTTGTAATGAGGCATGGATGTTTGCCAGGCTTGATAAATGGGTACTGTTTTGGAGTACTTAATGTCAAATCCAAAATGTGCTACCGCTGCGACTGCGACTTAAAAAATTTAATATGCGCTTAAAAATAAGAGAACCGCAGGCATATGGAGAAAATTAAACACTGCTATTGCTGCCGACAACTGTAAACCAATAAATCTGGTAGAGAAAGCCATACTTTCAAGAGCTTTGTTAGTATTTTTGGTTGTTTTTTGGTTGCTATTTTTACTTGACTCAAGACATTAACTCACTGTTGTTGCCCTTGACTTGACAGTTAGACAATGTGGCGCAACATGGACTCGTGAGCCGCCTCATTAGCTGATATACCATTGCCTGCTTGCCAGACTTTCTTATCATTTAGCCTTTTTCTTTCACTGCTTCGACAATTCATCGCTGTAGTGATTGTGTTATGTTGTGAATCGTCTGCGGTTAAAAACATGGGGAAAGTACGGCGTGACTCGGCCCCCCCTCGTCCGTCTGAGCGTCCTGCCAGGTGAGGGCTACTGTCGCACCGCGGCGTCTCACCGCGCTCCCCCTCCCATCACACACACTGAGTGTTGCTGGGCGGGCGCCATCCACAACGAGTGGGCTCCAAAAACAGGAGGGCACTGTCTCTCAATGTCTAGACACACACACACACACACACACACACACACACACACACACACACACATACACCCCTTTGCGGCAACCCTTCCAGAAAAAAAATGTAAGCGCACACACACACACACACACACACACACACACATAAACTTAGACGGCGCTTTGTGCTGTTTGACCTAGAAGAGAAGAGTGTTCTCCTCCACCAGCACTTTGAACTCCTGCTAACACAAACCGAGATGAGTCCGTAGAGCAGGAGAGCTTCAAACAACTCATCCCTCAGTCGTGTCAATCTGCTGAGGACGCTGTCACCGCTGTGGAAGTGGGTCCGAGCGGTGGTTGACCCGCCTCAGCTCACTCTGGCAGGTGAAATTACTCAAATAAGATCAAATGAAACGAGTCCCTATACAGAATAGTGCTGTAGCTGTCTATCAATTTGATAGCGTAAGCTGACTTTGTGGCTATAAGGCTTGCCAATAAACACACAAATAAGTTCAAAATAGAGAGCCCCTTGCTCCTTAGAATGTCCTCTGACCGTAAAATGGTATGGTGGATAGCATATGTAAATATTTTGCTTATTTTAGTCCTTTGAATGATATTTTAAAAAACAAATCAGTGTATGTTATTTTAGTGAATTTGTATTTCCCATTGAAAAGCAACAACGTTTTGTGCACCCATCCATTAGTAGTAAGCTCATATAGGGTTTAAAATAATCACAAGGCTTTTCAATCCAATTTGACTGGATAATGCTATATATATGCTTATAATAAGCTGGATAAACATGCAACACAGTGCATATGCTGAGGTTTTTAAGATAGAAATAGCACACAAAATTACATCAAGCCACTGACTTATATTTCACAGGCCCCAAAAAAAGCCAATGCTAACGAGATATTGAGCAGAGCGGAGAGCGTGGGTTCATTATAACACCACTCTCTGTGCTGAAGAACACATCTCATTCACTTAGCCGCTGGTCCACTCAGGCAGTCTGGGAAAGGCTGCAGTTCCCCTCATGGTAGACAATGAGGGGAATATGGGTTTCAAGTTCGGATGTTGTGGTATAGACAAAATAAACCTGGTAAAAATAGAAGTATATATAAAACAAAAAAAATGTAAGTATATATTTTGAAACGGAAACTATCTTAGGTTCTCTCTCTCTCTCCATTTGTTTCTGCTTCAGTTTGTCCTTTTTTTTGTTTTGACGATCATTTCCAGTAGAAGACTTGACAAAGGAAACAAACTGAGGACTGAATTGGGGTCAGGAAAGGTCGACGTGTCCAATCCATCATTATCAGCAAATTCCATTTTGATGTTACCTCTGATGGGATGGGGTCAGGGGAGACCTAAAGGCTAGCACCTCCCTCATGTATTCCAGCCATCAGTTGTCCTTTCCTGAGCGATTGATCCACCTCACGAATCAGTGTGGGTCTCTGTTTGTCAACAAGTGTGTTATAGTGTAGCCCATGTATTGACGTGCCGCATGAACGTGTTTTATTTTGTGTGTCCGTGTGTGTGTGTGTGTGTGTGTGTGTGTCCATGTCCATGTCCGTGTGTGTGTGTCCGTGGCAACGTGAACAGCAGCTGTGTTGTGGGTCCCGGTGTCACTGGGAGACTTAGCTCTGTGCAGTGTCCTTGCTGCCCCCATGATTCACCTGTCAATCCTGCAGTGACGGGTGTCCACGCAGAGGTCACCGGCCCCCCGACCCACTTCTCTGACAGCCCATGGGAGGGGGGAGTGTGACGACCGGATGATATTCATTGATGCAGCACTATCGATTTAACATCCTTATTTATTTATTTTCAGTTACCAGGATGACATGCCACCAGCACTTCGCAACACATCCGCTAATGAGGCTCTTGCTATGGAAATATCACATAATTTTAAATTAATACACACTTCTTATTCAATGTTAAATATTAAGTTAGCATGTGCGTTGTTAGTTGAGTAAACATTTCAATGTGGTTGAAGTATTTACACTCTGAGTAAACGTAGATATGTCTATGAGTGCATGATAAGCACACAAACTGTGAAGTAGATCGGTCCAAAAGAAGCCATTACCCATGGCCATGATAAACAGAGGCAGATGAATGGCTTTGTGGATTACAGTCAGCCAAACTGCCGGCATTGAAAGATGCATTTTCTCTATCTGTAAGAAAATGCCAGTCAGAAACACACAGAGACCCACAAACACCAACATGTATGCAAACCATTCCCAAATATACACCCACCCACACACACATTTAAGCAAAACTTCACAGACACACACACACACACACACACACACACACATGCGGAGGCAGAAAATACACCAACAGACACCAAAAACACACCACCATATATGCAAATCAATGCCAAATCACACACACACACACACACACATTTAGTTTCTCTCTGTGTCCATTTGTGTTTGTGTGCAATTCAGCACTCTCATATTGCCCTGTCAGGTTAATGCCTCCCAAGGCACCTGGCTCCGAGGCATGACTAGGCCTGCTCATACATTCACCACGCACACACATTGACACGGACGCATGCGCGCACACACACACACACACACACACACACACACGCCTACACACACACATTGTGTCATTCATTCCACTACCCAGGGCATTATAGAAAGACAGATAGATAGGTGCACATGCATCTACACCCACACACACACACACACACACACACACACATACACACACACACATACACACGATATGAAGTGGGAATTAATTTTTAAGGTTTACAGATACAATACATAACTTAAAGGTATTAAAAGTGTTTCTAAAAGGAAAATACACTACATAAACTCGCTTCATATGAATTCCATTCCAATGAAAAACATTGTTGACCACTTAAAAAAAGGCATCTTTGTGAATAAATTGAGTGAGGCCAAAACACGTTCTTAAAAATAAACAAATCTATAAGACAGAACCTCCATAGCCACAAGCTTGCCTCCCATGGTTGAATATTGAGGTGAGAGCAGCGCTAAGCAATCAATATTCCCTGGGATTGAAACATGTATTACAGCTGGCTTCATGAAATAAATACAAATGTGTTTGTGTTGAGAAATGTGTGCTTACCCCGCCGTCAGTGAAGGCCTCCTTCACCTCTCTAAAGGATGGATTGACTCAAGTGCCTGCTTCAGACAGCGGGTCACCACTGCGGTGTATATAACAAAGCAAGAATGGCTAAGGAAAAGTGGAAATGGTGCAGCGGCAATGGTGTAGATCTGAAATAATTTCTAACCTCTTTAGCCCTGAAAGATGTGTCAGATATATTGCCTGTGAATGTCTTCGCATAAGTATGGATGCTGTCTTGTATTCAGAGTGAAAGTAATTTGAGACCAAGTTTATTTCCATTGACATTGTATTAAATGAACGCGTCACAGGCCAATGTTTTGTGTTTGCAAGTTGGAAAACGTAATCTGCGGCACAAAAAAAAACCGCACCCTAGATGGGCTAGGAACAGATGGGGCCAACAATGTAACAAAATGAAAACGCATTCTAAACAACAGGCTGCTATCCTGTGTGTATTGTCTGTAGGAACGGAGTCTCCTCTGCTCTGATTCAGCCGTAGTACAGCAGCACTACAGGGAGATGATGTTGAGATCGATTGTGCTACAGTTTCCACATACATGTGTCCTTCACTCTGAATCCTCATTATCCATGTTACCGGGTTAAACCTCCACATCCATTGTTTGAGCTACGGGCTCTGGAGGTTTGAAAAAGGTCGGTATTTCAAAACAACGCTGGCCTGCCAAGAGACACGGTTGCCCAGAGCCCGGAAGACAAAGCAGGCTGTGCTGGGATGTCTCGGAACGGCTCCCTGTGGCGCTTCATGCCCATAAAGTATGCGGAGGAGAGGAGGTGTGCGAGTGTGCGTGGATGTGTAGGTGTTCCTTATGACGCACATGCGTTGTTTTATCTTATGTTATGACCCCGAATAGTATCCGGGGGGGGGCGCAGGGGAGTAACAAAGAATATTTTGTTTCCGGGGGGACAAGGAGGAGACACAGACAGAGGTAACGGTTAGCAAAAAAGGTGTATCGACGTGCCAAAGAACTAAGAACCACTTTCCCAAAAGAGGAAAGCACAAAACAAAAGAACTAAACACAAACCAACCAAATACTCCACTACTCAGAACCGATAGCTCACTACCCGATCCACAAGATCATGCCAACAACGGCACTCCGTCACTAGCACGCAACACACACAAACGTTCGTCGACTGCTTGATGGCACAAAGGCCCTGTGTGTCTGTCTGCTCCCAGCTTATATAGTCATCAGGTGTCACACCCTTGAATATGAATATTATGTTATTAAGTTATCGAAACAATATTGTAACAAATCCGTTAGTATTAATGTTCCTGTAATCATAAAGATGTCTAGTGCCAGGCGGTATTATCTTTCTGAGGAACGGCGACATTGACACTTTGGTCCAGAAGGGAGGCGTCTCAAGGTTACTGCAGCCGCAGCCAATCAGAGAGGCCTGTGGGAACAAGGGGGGAACTGCTGGTCCAGTGGCTCGACCTTGCCGATGCCTACGGCTCTGCACCCCACAAGCCGGTGGAAGTGGCACTGACACGACCCCTCACCGCAGCGAGGACCAAAGACCTTGTCCTGGACTTGAACTACAATTCCATCGGCGGGTGGCACAAGCTGGATAAAGGAACAGGCATGACTGGAGGCAACCCCTGAGGGGTCCTCTTTACACCGGCCATGAATCTGCTGCTGGTGAAGCCCTGCCCAATTCTAGTTTTCATCAACCCCCCCGATCAGGGGCCTTCATGGATGACCCTGCTGTGACGGAAACATCTAACCCGGGGAGCAGGGAGGACCTCTAACCCGGGGAGAGGGGGGACCTCTACACGGAGATCTGAAGGGTCTGGAAGAACTCGTGCTTTGGGCTTGCATGAGCTTCACGCCGAGTCCAGGTCCCCGGTACTCCTAGAGGGAAGGCAGTCCCTCACTTTCAAGACTAAAACGAGGGAGCGCTTTAGTCTTGACATCGATCCTCCGATGGCCGGGGAGTCAGTGGAGAGCCATGGGAAAGGTGCTGGACTGCGGCTTGACCCAGGCTCCAGGCCCCATGGGTTCAGGTCCTAGAACCGTGCTGCTGGGGGAAAAAGGGGAATCACCAGCTTACCCTATGTGGAGAAAAACATCTCCACAGAAGGGGGTTAAATGTGTAATTGCGATCATTGAAAGACCCAAAACACCAGGTGACCCCGATGTCTGAGTCATACCTTCATAGGCTCGGTCAACATCAGAGAATACGCCCGCTCTGGAATGGATCTTAGTATGGACATGTTCCGATGCACCATGAAAAGTCTTCATGGGAATAATTAACATTATTCGCCGAAGGCAGAGTGAATAGTGGGGAATAGCCCCCGAGACCGAAGGTCGAGGATTCATCTGTTTTTATTAGCGGTTTATATGTTTTTATTAGTGTGACGACGACCGTCACGCAATATCCCGAGAGAAGCGAACCAATCAAATTGCACCATCTTTGGAGGTTGACGTATAGCATATACTAACGTAATTTATTAGAGGAACAGGATTGTGCGTTCAGCCTACCGTTGTAACGTAACACCAGCACCAAAAACACATGTTTCTTAACAGTTGTAGTAAGGAGAAACTACATAACATTGACTACAATTTCCGACTGTGATTTATGCTGACCTCAAACTGTGCAATATCAAAGCCATTTAAGCTCCGGGGGGTTGAAATGAAACACATTTGCATCTCGGCTAGACGGCTGCGTTTGGCGTTTGGCTTCGTCAACGATGCCTTTACGTTTAATCTGGCATGTTGGCATTTGGAAATACTTGAAGTCAGGGATGTTGACATTTCAATTAAGGATGATTTAGCTCTACAGGAAGAAAAAAAAAAGAATAAAATGCAACTACAAGCAAGACGATTTACATCATAGATTGAATTGGAGCTTGTAATTCAATTGCACATAAAATACTTGACCTAATTACCGCTCCTTATTAATTGCGATTGTATATTAAGCCTGCGAAAGGAAGCAGCAGCCGCTCTCTGTGAGACTCCTGGTGGATAGAAAATTAAAACTTTTGGTGAACCCACGCTTGATATTCAGGTGGCGTAGCGAGGCGTTGGTTACAGGATGGTAAAGATGTGCTGCACCCCAGCGTGTCTTCTCCCCTCACACTATTCCATTCCTTATCACTCAGTAATTAATGAGCTTTACATTTCTTTCATCTAGTCAAAAGGGGATGTTGACCACATAAGTGCTAATAAATTGTGTGTGGGTGTGGAGAGATAAATGGTGGTGGCACATGTGTGCGTGCGTCAGGAGCATGTGTGCTTGTGTCACAGTGTGTGTGTGTGTGCGCGAGCGTGCTTGTTTTGAATGTGGGTGCGTGTTTATGTGCGCACACGCGTGCGCGCATGTGTGTGTGTGTGTGTGTGTGCATGTGGCCCCGGCGTTTAATGTGTGAACAGTGACGGAGCGCTCATACGCCACTGATATTGATCCCTTAAGCCCTGTAACCCGCTTATGATGAATGACAGAGTGGCTGTCACGCGCCGCACTGCTGGAATACCTATCTGCATGCAATTAGCATGGAGACGGCAGCACCGCGCTACAGGGCCCATGCTAGTGCAGGCCCACCAATAACAAAGCAAGGGGAGGAGGGAGGGAGGCAGGAAGGCTGGGAGAGAGAGAGAGAGAGAGAGAGAGAGAGAGAGAGAGAGAGAGAGAGAGAGCAGAGTCTCTTTTGCATTATTCAACAGGATGAT
>JAOPUD010000044.1:17272387-17286636 GCA_027122715.1 Trisopterus minutus
TGACTTTGTTCTCTCAATATTACAGACATTATTCTCATAATATTATGACATTATTCTTGAATTTACGGCTTTATTATCATAATATTATGACTTTATTATATTTACACTGGCCCTAAAACACTGTAGTATCTTCTTGCTAAATCTATTGTGATATTTTGAGTGCTATAATACTTGTCACACTACACTACCGGTACAATATATTCATGTATTGAAACATGTAAACAAACATCCACTGCCACAGGGTGGCTTACTGCCATCTATCACTAGATTTTGTTTGCTAGCCAATCTTAATGGTTAAGTAAGTCAAATTTCAGGATCGGTGATAGGTTAGGGTTCACCAAAGTGTTTATTAGATAAAATCAGATTAAAATCAGGGGCCAGATTAAAATCCATCACGGATTTGGAGGGAACCCCAACAGTGTCTGCATCCCTCCCTCCTTCAACGTATCCTTTGAGGATAAAATCCCTGCTGTGGAGGTAAAAATGAACCAGGACCCCTGTCACTGGAACAGAGGTGTGTCAATCTTTCAGAAGGGTTAATCCACACAAAGCTCCTTGTGTTGTACCCAGGCACAGGACTCAATGCGTGTGAAGATCAGCTGGACATCTTCAACCTATTCCTGCTCCACCCTGGACCAAAATCACCTCTTCTTCACTCTCTGACACCATGGAGTTTGCAGTTTGCAGTTTGCAGTTTTACTTCAGGCCAAGCAGGTCTACAGAGAACGCCCTCGCCATCTGCACTGCCCTCTCCCACTTGCATCAGAGGAACACGTATGTGAGAACGCTGTCCATTGACTATAGTTTAGCATTCAACACTATTATTCCCTCTAAGTTCATCATTAAACTCCGGGACCTATAGGCTCATCACGGCCCTGTGTGGCTGTGATCCTGGCCTTCCTGACAGGCAGTGGCAGGCTGTGGGGATGGGCATCAGCCGCCACCTCCACGTTGACTCACAGCACTGAAGGCCCCCAAGGGCTATGTGCTCAGCCCCCTCCTGTGGTCCCTGTTCAAGCAGGGTACGTGGCTACTCACAGCTCCAATGCCGTCATACAATTTACTAACTGAGGTCACAGTCACTGGCTCGATTACAATTAACGATGGGGCGGCCGACACAGAGGAGGTGAGAGCCCTGACATCATGTGCCGGGACAACCTCGATCTCAACGGTGACAAAAGAAAGGAGCTCATTGTGGACTAGAGGAAGCTGCAGCAGGGAGAACACAGCTGATTCACACCAATGTGTGAATGTACGTAGATAAACGTACGTTAAAACGACATTTTAAATGACATTCTTCCAGCCTACACAGGCCCGGTAAGGCCAGCACAGCCGCATTTCTATTTCGCGGCGGTAGCCAGCGTGGGTTCCCTGTAAGTCTCATCAACCGTGACAAGCCATTGCCAGCTGGGACGAGACCAAGCCCCCCTTTGACCCTGACCAGGAGGAAGCAGGTACAGAGATGGATGGCAGGTATCCTGACTAGTCCAGAAAAATAAATCTTAGCCTGAGAAATGAAGATGCCAACAAGGTATCACCTTCAAATGATGCTGTCCATTAAGATTAAGCAGCATTGCAGAGAATTCAATTCTGCCGTCTCAGCACCCCTCCTGTAGATTCAAACCTTCACATGCTACTCTCTTCTGCATTCATAAGTCGACTTTCCCCTCCCAAGATCAATAGCCATGAGAAGAGCATGTCGACAGCATGATGCACGGGACTTAATGGGGTCCGTCTTCGCGCTCCGAGGATGAGATTAGATGCGTGGAAGTTTCTTCTGATGTCATTTTCTATTGAAACTATTGAAAGTGTCAGACTTCAGATTTGAGTCAACTCTGCTGCCATAGTTCTGAGGAGATGGAAACACAAGAGCTTAGCAGCTTTCAGATGCACATATCCATACCGCTAGCTAAGTACTCTGTGCAGCGGATTGGAAGAGACGTGTTGCCTTGTGCCTCCCCGAGCAGGTATATTCATAAGCTCCACACTTTATTACTGTGGAGGAAGTAAATGAAAGCTGTATCAAAACCAAACGTATACACGGCAGCAGGTGGTAACTGCAGTTGAAGCTGATGAAGTCTGATGATGAAGTGTGATGTATGCAAGGCCAAACAAGCCTCTAGCAATTGTCCAGAGATAACCCCCTTTAACTCAGGCCCACCACTATGTTATTATCCACATTTTTGTGAGAAATAGAGAGCTATTGCAAACACAAGCATTAGAAGTGAAATATCCTCGGTTAAAGGAAGGACATATCTCATTTTCTCAATTTTGAGAGCTGGAGATCTTTCATATTGAAAGGATGTAAAGTTTGGGAAAAGTTCAGACATTTATTTATATATTTTTATTTGGTGTGGTTTCCTTTATATTCATGATATGATGTGTGATTCATTAGACAGAAATTAAAGTTGATTATGAATAGCTGTTAAACAGTTGAATTACCCTTTCTATAGAGAGTTTTTTTTTCCCCCACCTAACTTGGGAGGGTGTGACAAGATAGGCAGAAGAGAGTAATGGTGGGGGCCTGGCTGAGCATTGGCAAGCCCTCCAAAGGGCCACAGAGTCAGGGGCCTCGGAGGGGGGCCGGGCGGATCGCTGGAGATAGGGCTGGGGACAGGGCTGGGGACAGGGCGGAGAGGAAATGAATCCAAGATGGGACTCGAGTGCTCTGCTGGTGTGGAGCTGAAGGGGAGGTTTAAAAGGGAGGCGGAATGGGGAGGAGGGGATAAAAACACAACAACAAACAAACCAATAAGAAAGAAGTGCAAGGAGTCAAATGAAAAACACAGCATGTGTGTGTGTGTGTGTGTGTGTGTGTGTGTGTCCGTGTCCATGTGTGAGCTAAATCTAATATACCTAACACCCCCCCCCCCCCCCCCCCCCCCCCCCCACACACACACACACACACACACACACACACTCAGACCAACACACATACACACTCCAAGACACCTCCCCACCAGCTCCCCTGTTGTCAACGTCTTATCTCTCACTACCTCTCGCTTCAATTCTTCTCGGCTGCACTTTTACCCACACTCTCTCTCCTTTGTGGTGTTGATATTCAAAGCCCATGGTGAATTGTGTGTGTAGGGGGATTCAGAACAGGATTGACTGTCTAATGTCCGAGCCTACTGTCTCGAGAGAGGGTCTCCCGACATTTCTTGTATGTGATGATGATATCACTTCTTCCAACAGCATTTCCATGACGACAAATGACTTCAAGGTTCACTTGTTGCCTTCAAAGTAATTGGCCGTTGGATTTGAAGTTTAATCCAGGCAAATACATGTATTGTCTCCCTTGTAAGGCGGATGGGGATAGAATATGCGCTTTAGTGCAGGTCCACCACAATATAACATTATAATACATTGAAATGTTCACAGTTAAGCATTTCTTGAAGTCAGTGAATGAACAGCGGTAACACATTTCCAAGAGCCCATGTGAAAACAAGTGATACATAGATACGTACTGATAGTCGTATTAGTGCTGTGTTATTCTAAGTATTTAGGTTCCTTCATTGTAGATCATTATGTTTCTCCTAGAGACTTATGAATAAATGTTCACTCAACATTGCTAAGATGCAGCACACAATATAATCCAATCCATCCGATCCTCTTAAGACGGTGATCAGGATAGACGAGGAAGCCTTGCTTTGCATTTTTTATTTAGCCGCAGAATAAAACGGCATTGTTAAAGCTCACAATTTCTCATCCGTAGATCTACATGTAATCCAAAGGAGCGTGCAATAAACACAGCCAACACACAACACCCAAAGGATGGAGACACGCTGGACAGACAGACGGACAGACAGACAGACAGGTGTGAGGCACAGAACAACGGCAAGCCAGACAGTAGGGGATAGTCCTATCTTATAAGGCATTCGTCTGTTCCTGCCCGGATGCAGGAAGAGCATCTCTCTGCGGCCAGGGCTACCTCTGCAGTCCCACGGCAACACAGGAGGATGAGAGACGACTTTATTTACACGCCTGTGGATGATTCACATGAGCCCAGGATAGACGGCTGATAATCAGTACAGGCTCATGGGCTGGACAGCCTCTCTCTCTCTCTCTCTTTCTCTCTCTCTCTTTCTCTCTCATTTCACCGCCTTAGTTTCTCTGGTGCGCACACCATCTCCCTCTGTACCTCACTTTCTGCTTCCCTCTGTCTTTCTTTATATCTCCCTTGTATCCGTCTTTCCATATCTCTCGCTCTCCTTGCGTAGTCTATTTTTTTTTCTCCCCGCTGCCTCTCCTCCTTCCTCCGTCCTCAGCTGCTCGGCTTCGTTTTGTCATCGCTTTGCTTTCGTCTCCCTTCCTCCCCCATGATCCTTCCTCCCCCATGATGGCGCAGACACTGAGCCGGGCCCGGTCATGTCACATTACCCTTTATTAGATTGCGATGTGGGAAAGTACATTTGTTGTTACATTTGCAGCACAATTGGCTTCACTTTAAAGTGTAAGTGAACCCCCTGTTTCAGCTCAGATTGATTACAAAACGCATTTTGGGCTGAGAGGT
The DNA here is from genome assembly GCA_027122715.1 of Trisopterus minutus. Lineage (NCBI taxonomy): Eukaryota > Metazoa > Chordata > Actinopteri > Gadiformes > Gadidae > Trisopterus > Trisopterus minutus. The sequence goes on from JAOPUD010000044.1 coordinate 17,276,901, forward strand.
TTGGAAAGAGGGGGTGTTATCCCCATGGTAACGGCTAACAGCGACATTGTTATACCAACTAGACGCTGTTGAGTACGAGGGTTATAATGAGGGATTGAGAGTGTAATGCGCCACACACGGCGGCAGCACGTGTCCGTGACTCCTAACCCCTGCCAGCATTAACTGCTAGAGCAACAATAACGAGACAATGCATTTCCAGCGGAGAATGTGTATGTGAGTGCAAAGTGAGGTTGAAAATATGTTTTAGTAAAGCCTCATAGTTTAAGTTTAAATTAAGTAAAGTTTAAATGTTGAATGGCTAGGATCAAATGAAGGGATTTGAACAGAGTCTGAATGGAGATAACAATGTAAACATTCACACCAATTACAACAATTTAAATGGTTGGAAACAAATACAGTGAAGAGTTAAACAAATAGCTAATGTGATCAAGTTTGAATAAATTTGCGATAAATATAGTATAGCGGAGCTGTTCTGTCTGTTCTGTGTGTGTGTGTGCGTGCGTGCGCGTGCGTGCATGTGTGTGGTAGTAACTTGGCAAGGTATGCTATTGACCTTATTCCTTCAGACCTCGTTCACTGAAATATGCTCACAATGATGAGGCTTACACCTAGGCTTATATTATATAACAATCATACCTCCAATCATGTTATCATTTTAGCGCCAGTTGTAACAAGAAATAAGGTAACCGTTTAAGCTTGTCTATCTAGGTTAAATATCGGCATTGTTAAGGCTCTACGACGTCCGCAATGGTTAGCTTTTGTGTTAGCAACCTTGGGCTAAAGGACCTCAACGTCCTTTTGCTTGAGGATGCTCCAAAGGTTGTCAAATAGGGTTGAGGTCAGGGGATCATGGGGGCCACACCCGGAGTGTCTCTTCTCTTATGCGGTTAGGGTTAGGTAAGAGCAGTCAATGACACTGAGGTATTCTTTGCAGCATGAGATGGTGCATTGCACGAATATGATGTTTCTACAGAAGTTCTTCTTTTTGTACCACAGAAGAAAGTGGTCAGTCAGAAACTCTACATACTTTGCCAAGGTCACCAACCATGCACTACTCCATCCATCTGGACCATCCAGGTCTATTAATGCTGCTTGAACCTATTATGCTTGCATCTTCATGCATGTCAATGCACCATCTCGTGCTTCAAAGAATACCTCTGTGTCATTGGCTGCTCTTGGCATAAAAGGAGAGAAACTCAGGGTGTGGCCCCGATGTTCCCCTGACCTCAACCCTATTGACAACCATTGGAGCATCCTCAAGCAAAAGCTCTATGAGGTTGGGAGGCAGTTCACATCAAAACAGCAGCTCTGGGAGGGTATTCTGACATCCTGATTGAAATAGCTTTTGATTTCAGTAAATATGACCTCCAAATGCTGCAAATTCTTTAGTTCTTTACAACCTATAGAATGTTTAGAATTTTGTGCATTTTGAGTTTTTTGCTTTTAAAAAAAATACTGTTATCATTGGGAGGTTTCAAAATACTGTTATCAAGAGGGTTTCATGGCCGTCCACCGCCAGTGGGCCCTACCCTTTTTTGTGGACAATCAGGATCCACAGCTCCTCGCTGTGATTGGACATGTGGGAGGAGCCAGGGGCGTTCACATGCTCAGACTCTCTGAGGTAGCCCCGCGCTTTGTGCTGCGGGGAAAGTAAACAAAAAAGAAAGAAATTACTCGATACATTATTTGCACAAAAGGAGACAGTGTTCATTTGTACAATCTCCAGTGTACAAATAAACTCGGCATGGAAGCGTGCACTGCATGCAGCACTCACCTAATAAACACTGTAGGTTTAAACTGAAGACATGATGTGCTGATAGCTCCAGCATAATATATGCATATACATGCTGCACACAAGACATATTATGTATTGTGTGCAAGACATAATATGTTGATAACTGTTGATCGCATATTGTTACAGCCCCATGACCACAGTATCATTATGATGAATCATTAATCAATGTCACTCATTGTGAACGCATGAATGCATTCCTTTGAACTTCATCTAAATGATAATGTAATGGATGTGTCTTAAGATGGTGGTGTTGCTTGTTGGCTTTGCGGAGTCACATGAGGATGTTGCGCTGGTGATACAATCCTGTTCATATCTCGACTACTCTTCGTGAATCCTCTTTTGGAAACTGTATCCAAGCAAACACAAAGGTGGTGCACTAACAACATTGAAACACACAAACACACATAAAACATTTAAACAAATACACACACATAACTGCTTCCATACAGTACATGCATACCCACACACACACACCCATACACATACAGAGACTCTCATCTTGGGGAGCTGGTGTCTCAACCCAGCCTGCTTTAGATCCAGAATAGAGTATACAGGCCCCTGTGGGTGTGTGGGTTGTGGGGGGGGGGGTCTTCAATGCTCCAGGACCCTCCTCATCTCATGAGCTGGAGTATATTAAATCAATGTCTGCTGGTCGATGGTCCGGGCGTGACTCGTCAGACAGAATAATTTAGAACCAAAAGATAAACTTGCTTGTGTGTTTTATTTAAAAGTGGCACTTAGCAGCAAGTGCTACAAAGTAAGGGCCAGTGTGATAGATTACACGTGGTCCTGGTGGGAATAGATTGATCGCTGGGAAACCGTGGCATGTAATACAATATTTTGCACATAAATAAATCAGTCAGTTGGAATTATTTTATCTTCTTGGACAATATTGCCATTTGAGTGCCTGTAGCAGTTTCACAAGCGTAGTTTGTTAAAAAGCTGATAATCAGGCACCAGATTACACATAACATTGGTGCTTTTCGCAATGTTCCGAGATGTGGCCTCCACTTCTGTATATAGACGTGGCCCTCACTTCATATCGATATATCTATATCTATATATTTATATTTAGATAAATATAAAAAAGAGAAATATGTAAAATGTAGTGATAGTGATATCATAGACACGTGTGGGTATAAATATTCATATATGTACATATGTATATATACAGTATATACAGCTGTATATATATATATACAGTATATATATATATATATATATATATATATATATATAATTTATCTATATAAATGATGATGTGAGCAATGTCACCTGATGAGCCACCAATGGCTCAGCAATGTGAATTTCCTAATTAAAGTGAAGCTACTCGACTTCAAGTTCTTCCGAGCTCAAGTTCATCCGCGCGTGGCATTTCAGATTGCTTCATCTTGCATGTTCCATTATAGGCATCCAGCCCCAGAAAGGCAATGTGCCCAGAGACATTGAGATGATCTTTTTTATTCAGCGTGACCTGAGGGGGTGTGGGTATCTCAAGGGGTTCAGAAAGTGGCTTTCAATGAAGCAATTAGACAAAACAATCTGGACGTGTAAATGTGTTGTGATTAAGGCGGCCCATCTTAATGGAAGCAATTTGTGTGTGTGTTTCGTTTAGATTTGCTTTCTCTACGTAATTGCTCAGAATTAGCGGCTATATACAGTCCACTTGAAAAGGCAATTGAAACTCTGGGGACAATGTTTTTGATTAACGCTGTGAATTTGACACAATGCGCTTAAACCGGGAGACTTGCAGACTTGCAGCGCTGTTAAAACTAGCAGTTCAGAAGCTCATTATTCTTTTCTTCAGTTTGTGGTCAGAAAGAAGTTTCCCACATTTTCCAAACTTCAACAATTAAACAATGCCTCATCTTATCTCAACATTTTGTGCATTTTTTTCATCCCTAGCTCGCACAGAGGAGCGGTGCTCCGTAGCACCCAACCCCCACTAGACCCGCTGTTGGAATTGTCGAGTAAACACATTTCTGAAACGGACAATAGCTAAGGTGAAGACAGAATGGCCGAAAGTATTTTGAGCCATGTAATAAACTGAACACTGGCCTCAGGGCAGGGGCCCCAACGGCGGGAGCCCCCCGGGGCATGTGTCCTGCGTGGGACACAAGCCCCCAGTCGATACAGCCTGCAGACCGAACCAACACAGTGAAGCATCTCAGCCCTGGTGGATTCAGAGCACGTGGGGCGGTATCTATAGCACTGTACAACACCATGACCCCCAACACATAGACCATACCATACGCTAAATAAGCAGAGGAGAAAAAGCTGTCTCCATGATTATTACCTTCAAAGTCATGTTTAAATCATACTGAAAGGGCGTGGGGGTGATAATCCTAAAATCTTTTGACAGACGCTTTTATCCAAAGCAATTCAAATGCTTAACACGGTTGAACAGGGGTGGACTCAAACAGCTGCCTCAAAGTCATTTCTTCCTACTCAATAGCCTGAAGGCTGTCAATATTTGCAATCGCTGTGTGGCCAACACATTTTCTCTATAAATTGGTTGACTTTGGTTCTTTGAAGATGGCACAAAAACCCAGGCATGACCCAGGCTGTCTCACAGACAGCACCCCTCCTGAAACATCCACTGGTTCCATTACTGCCACACCCCCATGCAGACCTCCTCACAGCATCTGCAGGGTGCTAGGGCTCCTATCATTAAAACATAGTACCTAAACACAAGTAGTTGCATTTATAGGTTTAATTGTACAGTATGCGGAGAGTAAGTACCGGTATATGTGCTTGTTGCACCACACGATGAACTAGGAATGCATTGCACCTAAACATGTCAACGCTCCACCATTCTCTCGAGCCCAAACTCGTTTCCTGCTTTTGGCCTGACTTATTCCCCACAGAGCGAACAATGTGGCAAACAATGGCGATGGTGGTGAGCGGTAAACAAATAAACCTCAACTTCATCTTGCCTATCCGTGTGTATGTCACGCAGTTCTCATTTTCTCATTTGACCTCGGTGGCCTCCATGGATCAGTGACTCCGTGACGGGAAGGGGACACCGCCAGGCTGGGGAGACCGCCAGGCTGGGGAGACCGGGCCGGGGGCAGCGGAGAGACCCCCAGGGATGTGTGTCCGCTGCGGCATCCACACGCCGAGTAAAGCCTTACCCGCCTCAGAACCATCTGTCAACATCCATCCATCCATCAGTCCACCCCTACACAGATCAACACCCACTCCCACCCAGCCTCCCCTTCAACCAGCTCACCTCATATTCACCCATTCATGCCTTTTTTCTCTCCTCACTTAACTTTAGTAATTATGAACAGTCGCACCGTTATAAAGGACTTCAATTTGTCTGAGCCATGACCTAGTGTTTTACCTCTTAAAGCATCTTCTGAGGCAAAGTAACCCCACCCCTCCCTCCCCTTAAACAACCCAGTTTTACATATTGAACCTTGAAAGAGATCAGAGTTGTGCAAGAGTATGATGTGCAATCTCCCTTTTTGTTATGGCCCGTAGCTAAACGGACCACAACAAAACCCAGATTGCATTTGAACTGTTTAATAGAAAGGTCTGCATAAAGCTTACTCAAATGTACAGTGCACTGTTATTGTAAATGCAGTGTGTTGTTTGTTTGTGTGTGTGTGTGTGCGTGTGTGCGTGTGTGTGTGCTGCATGACGGTAAGTGTGCATGCTGTGGGGATGTTCACAGCCAATTTCTCCCTATCTGTAAACCAGTTTGTCTTATTAGAAAACTAAAATTGCGGTCGCTTATATTCATATCAGTGTAAGAGCAGAAAATAAAGCCTTGAGTCACTTATTTTCCAATGTGTCTCGAAAAATGGACATGGATTAACACGCTCTCTTTCCTTGCAGTAATTTTAAAATGTGCATAAGAGGAAAACAACCACGGGTTATCCAGTCCCCTGTTTGGTGTCTGGCCAATGCCAGTCTTTTCCATGACACCGGCCAGGGTCATGCAAGATCAGAACTAATCACATCCCAGTCTAGCAGGGGGCACCTTTTATGCCAGTCTATTGTAGTCACACGCACACACACACACACACACACACACACATTCATGCACACATGCACACACACACACACACACACACACACTAAAGCGCTTTTCCGCGCACCCACACACACCCGCATACAGTGATGCACATTTGTGTCTCCAATTAGTATTAACCTTCATGTCTTTTATATCTTAATTAATATTTGTTCAATTGTCCTGTTGTAAAAGAACACTGAATTGTGTAAGAAAGAAAAAAAGGATAATAATTATTATTAATTTAAAAGAATGCTTGCTTTTGTGTTTTGAATCCCAGCAATCTGTTCATAATTATTCTCATCAGCTTTAGGCAGCTGTTAGCTCTTATTCACCCGTTGGTACTTACTATTGCAATGTTTTTTATTATCTTTTTCTGTGTGCGTTAAGGCACTTTCCTTAAAACTGTGGTAATATTGTCTCTGTGTTTTATGGGTCCTATACCCATTAGCTTATCTTCAAGCTACCACCACCATGTCACAGGAGGGCACACATTGTAATCTGCGGGGTCTCACAGGAGACAAACAGAACAACAGATAGACGTCTACTCTGAACACAAACAAAGACAAAAGCAAAAGAACTCAAAAAGCTGAGGAACACAAGTAGACAGAGTCAAACGGTCGGCAGTAATGAGGGGGTCTTGGGGGGATATCTAGGGGTCATCACAAGCGACAGCCGTGACCGTCTGTTTAGAAGGCTCAGGCTGAAGAGGCTAGTATGTAGTTCCTCTGACAGCCTCTAGGTGGCCTGCTGTACGGTGGCAGAATGGCCAATTACCATAGACTGTTTTCACAAAGGCGTCTCCCTAAACTAGTGAAGATGGATCTACAACTTCTTCTTCTAAGATGAGCTGAGCAATAATGAGTATTATGAGTTTTATTTTTTTGTTTGTCCTATGATGACAGCTATGAGAAAGAGTCTATTCTAAGTCAACGGGAAGAAATGTGTTTTTATTCGCATAATACAGAGCAAACATTTATTTTCTTCTTTTGGTTAGAATCTCAGTGGCTAGTTATCTTCATGAAATGTACCTCACAAGGTCCTGGTTCACAGTTATATTGTATTAATGATTTCTGCTGCTTTGCGATTCTCAAAAAACCTTGGCGCTCCCAAAAGCTACACTGCTGCTGCTCATTGTGGACCAATGGGTGGTCGCCAATGACAACACAGGGGAAAGGGCTGGCGTGTCAGACAGGATCCACACACACATACATAACCCCGTTGGAGACAGCTTTCCCGACTGCATCAAGGGCAGCTTCTTGGCTGCCTGGTGCACCCAGAGGTAAAGAGGGACCGTCATAGCTTAGAGCGCTGGACTCCCTGAGGACCATGTGTTGGTTTTAACCTTGAAGAGAAGCCATAGCTGTGCAGAGAATATTCAACGGTACTACTTTTAGTCATGCAAATGACCAAAGGTCCTGTCATGGTATTTGGTACAATGAGAGTGGTCCTTTACTTCAATATTTGAAATGTAATCCCTACGGTTTCTCCACTATGGAGCACGAAAAAAGGGACGTCAGGATGATGAGAAATACATGATGTATGCCTACACAAGCAAACTACACAACGGCATGCTGCCCCCACGGCAACCGGTAAAGGGTTCCAGCCGGAAGGACTTCAAACACTGTGGTCAGCAGGTCTGTTGTGTGGGAGCGGGACTGAAAGCCACCTGGGTCCTGGCCTGGGCCCCGTCGACCGGAGAGGGGTCTCTGCCGGGCCTCTGAAGGTTTACAACGCTGCCCTGACTCTTTATTCCAGCCACACAGTCCAACAGGTCCTCGTTGGGGGATCAGACCCAGAGCCTTCCATCTGGGAGCCAAACAGCCTATCATCAAGCACCCAACCGTCCTGCAATAAGTCCTGTGCCTAAGCAGACATTGGCATCGATTCAATTAATAACAAACACATGTAAATAGCAACACTTTGCAACATACACAATTAACTAACGATAAAGTTATACTCCAATAATAGCGGACAGGCAGGTAGTCGGACAGACAGGTTTAGTAACAGGCGGGTAGTCAAACAAGCGGTGGACAGACAAGCAGGGGTTCAGTAACAGGTGGGTAGACAGACAGGTGAGGGTCTGTGAACAGGCTGACAGTCAGACAGGTGAGGGTCTGTAAACAGGCTGGCAGTCAGACCGGACACAGGCAGAACCGCGGGCGCCGCGACAACGGAACAGCAGGATAACTATCTAAAGAATAACCGAGGGCCAAGAGAGAACACTGAGCGCTGAGGTCTGAACAACGATCCAGCCGTCAGTGACTGGAGGAACGGGGTGGATACGGCGTGCTGATGGCGGCGGTTGCCGGCAGGTGTGTAGACAGAAGCAGATGAATGGATGACATAAATAGGAGCGGAGGAAACAGCGATGCTGTCCCCCTAGGAGGCAGGAGTGGATGGCGGGAGGGATAAACACGCATGTCTTGCAAATACTTAATGCGTAATGCGTTCGCACGAACCTGCCATTGGCACATACGCATGTACAGAAAAACACCCACATACATACCACAGGATGTTTGGCAATGCTCTATATTAGGGTCCTTGTAATTAGCCTCAGTTAAAGGACAATTCCGGAATTTTGAACATTGAGGCCCCTTTCTGGGTTGTCTAGGATGAAATAGCCAGGTGGACACCGAAATTTTGACGATTGGTCCTGTCTCAGGTATTTGGCTCATTTAGAATCACCCCTGCCTGCTTCAGTAGGAGTGGTGTTTGTCGAAGTTCCAAATCAAGTATCGTAGCGAAATTCAGTTTCTGTTGTGTTTTATTTGTCATTTTGTAAATCCCATAGATTTCTGTTGGAAGACTCATTGCATGTTGACCGGAAACTGAGCTGTTTGGTTGTAGTCTTTTCGCTCGGTTCTCCGACTCAACAGTGGGGCTAGAACTGATGTTTATTGTGAGATTATAAGACTTTTAGAAGCACTTGTGCTCCGCACATACCACGGGGAGTCCCTGCTAACCAGGAAAGCATTTCCCCCGCTAGTTTATTACAAACGTTTATTAAATGTGTGTTAGTCGGGAGAGGCTATTTCTCAAGAGTGTTCACCACAAAAGCCAAAATAAACAAACAACAGGAGGATTCAGAAACTGTATACCACTTTGTCAATGCGGCTACGCTCTGGTACTTATCATGGAGGAGTGGAGGGGTTCTGCATGGATGTTCATCTGTAGCACATCATCTTCACATCATAGAGATCACCAGATGTCACCGAATTAGTGATGTCTGGGCTATGCTGGGAATCACCCACACAGAACTGGATGAATGCAGGATCAGCCTGGACGTTCAATTCTATATTTACTGTGGGAAGAAAATTGGGATCCACTTAAATACACACATACCCACACATCAATGTCTTCTGCTGGTATAATGTGTGTGTGTGTGTGTGTGTGTGTGTGTGTGTGTGTGTGTGTGTGTGTGTGTCGGTGTGTGTGTGTCAGTGGGTGTCTGTGGGTTTGTGTGTGTATATATATATATGTATACATAGATTGATAATGACCTAAAGAAAGAAAAGCACTGGAAGCCATTTTCCCCTATTACCTCTACAGGGCTATTATTGGATTCTTTATACGTTCTTATGAAAAAAAGGTTATTTCAAAAGAAAATTGCAATTAATTTGTTACATTATTAGATTGTACTTTGAAAACAAAACTTTATTCCTTCTGTTGTGCCATCACACTCATAATGCGTTTCATCTCAATACAGAAAAACAAAATGGATGAGATTATGGTGGTTATAAATCGCTGCGGGTTGCTTAATTGCCGTTTAGTCATTATGGGATTGATAATTATTCTCCAGGCTTAAAGGGTTGTGTTAATACGTATTTTTTTCATATTCACATTTTATTTTATTTTATTTATTTATCCTTTTTTAGGACCATAACAAAATCTCTTTAATAATTGCAATGTAAAAAGTACTA
>JAOPUD010000044.1:17382083-17400499 GCA_027122715.1 Trisopterus minutus
CCCCCATTCTTAAAAATGTTGATTTGGAAAAGTTTGTTTCCCAATAACACACTTACGAGATCTCCGCCTCCAGCCAGATGATTGGTTGAAACAACTATGAAGCTAAATAATACCTTGAATCACCCCGATCCCCCAGCTCGTCTGCCATTAGGCTTTCAATACCAAAGACTCATTTAAAGTCTTTTTTACTTTCTCATTATGCATGATGCATTGGACATGTTGAAATGCCCAAAACCAACCCCTGCCATCTCTTCATTCATTGCTATCATTCATTTGATTTCAGCACCATGGACAGCGGGCGCTCTGCCTGGCACCCTGCCCCACTGCCCCCCACTGGGGACACACGCAGGGAGGCGGGGGAGAGAGGGGCGTCTGTACACCCACCCAGCTCCCTTATTGACTCACTCCATCATTCCACTGAGCGCCTTATTAGTTAGTTTGTTTGAGACCGAACTCCCGTGTTGTGAATATCTGATCTGATTGGACCGTGAAAAGCTCCGGGGGGTAGAGAGACGTCTCTCGTGTCCCAATGCACCGGTCTTTGGTTTTCAAGATGGAAACTAAGGCAATTCATGTGACATAATGCATCACAGCGTTCTCTTCTGCACTAACGTGACGTGTAATGATAGGTATTTGATGGTAACGACGGTCCAACAGCGCGGGTAACAGCTAGTCAGACCTACGGCTGTTATTTTGTCATGCCGCTGAGTCATTTGACCTTGGCAAATGTCTGTGTTCGAATGGGAGGTGAGGAGTGTGTGTATTATGGTTTATTTTTGTGTGTCAACGGTCAATGTGTGCATGTATGTCGAGCATCGACTTTAAGGCCTGGTGTCTCAAGGTGACGCAGACACACTGTGTGAAGAAAGCGGTTGAGAAAATAAACCAGTACCCTCCCATTGAGCCACTGAACATGCCACCGGCGTCCACTATGCATGAACAACAGTATATTACTGAACTGACTCTACTCTGGTGTATTACTGCCAAACAGATATTAGCGTGAATGTGGGTGCCTATGTGCGTGTCTGTGATTGCGTCTATGTGTGCACAGGCTTGTGTGTGTACGCATACTTCTACGTTGTGTGTCTGTGTGTGTGCGTGCGTGTGTGTGTGTGTCTACATGTGTGTGCGTGCAGGCTCCGCTGCTGCTCAGGGGTGGACAGGTTCCTGTCGACGGCCAGCAGAAGGATATTTGATTACTCTGCAAGGATAATGGATTCTTGTACACAGATTGAGACGGTGTTTCTGTGCACCTGAAGGTTACTGCCAAAGAGTAAGATAGATTCACTCCGATTTTGAGAGAGAGTGAGAGAGAATCGGGTGAGAGAGGAGGGCAGAAAGAGGGCGCAGGGGAGTTTTTCAATTAAAATTTCGCTCAGTGGACAATGCAGCTATCCCCCCATGCAGGCCAGGTTAGAAAGAGAGCGAGAACGACAGAGAGCAAGACGCACGCACATGCACACACGCACGCACACGCACACACGCACCCACACAGCAGATGGTATTCTTCCTTAGCAGATTGGGGGCTGCATGCTTGGAGAGATGTCCTGACAGAAATTGCCGTTCATTACGGTGATAATACTAAATAACGTAACAGTACAGCATCGTTTTTTTGTTTTTGTATTTCATACACTCGTTCCTCAACAGGGTAACCTAACAGAAGCAGGGTTAGACAATTTGACATAACGAACCTGCGGATGTCGAATACCACTCAGAAACAATGTTTCCAATTCTATTCCAGTCCAGACACAGAGACACAGCACCCCCTCTAAAATCCTCAGGAATATTCTGCCAGCAATATCCCACAATTAGTGTAGGCAGTTCCTGAACCGCATGACCTGTGGAATTATTCAGACAGCGTGTCTCTAGGACTGGGGCCAGGCTGGGCGTTCTGTGCTGTTTGGCATTGGTTCACATCAGAAACTGCCAATATTGGATTCCTTTGCATGTATTTTCCTTGTACAGACATCCTTGCAGTTAACAAGCACATAGCTTGCACATCAAGCACAGAGCACAAACAAAAACTCCTTTTTCCCTCCTGGCATCAATATCATCAACAAAAATGTGTGACCTTGGATGCTCCTTCACTTTAGGGCTCTTTATTTACCTTGTTGTATCTTGTTTATTCTGTCCATTTCATTGACAATAATGAATCAGATCTCACACCAGGTCCTCCCTTGCCATCAAATTAAACATCAGTGGAGTAGGGAAACATGGAACAAACTCACAATGCTTTGTGACAAACTGTAAACCATGTACTATTTAGCCGTTTATAAACAGGGATCTTTTTGCAAATCCAGACTTTTAGAGCAAGGATGGAAATTGTAAGCCTCAACCTTTTTGCTTTTCCCTCCACAGGAATTTGGAGAAATTAGCTTCACCTGAGGAGGAGGGTTTCATAGGGTTTATAAGGGGCGGTTCCTCTCCTGGCAGTTATTGCTCTGTTTCTGCACTACCATGTGCTAGGAAGCAAGCCATTTATCCATGGGGAACTCCTTTGCTGCGCCATAATGTGCTTGGAAGCGAGCCATTTTCCCACCGTTCTGTGACTTTGTTTTGCAGGAGCCTTTTTTAAAGACCATACCTTTCTTGTTTTTACACTGTCATTGGTGCTCACACTAACATGATTCCTCCACACTCATCCTATCATTTTTTCACTGTAATAACTTTTTGTCCCTGTCTTTTGTTTGTGGCCTAGCCCAGGGGGTTCTCTACAGACAAAGAACGGCCTGATAATAACGCTATCTAGACAGTATTAAACTAACTGGACGGCATATTTTCACTAAAAGAAGAATGGACCGCTGTACTTAATGCTTTTGTTGAGAAGTATGTTTTTTGGTCGCTTAGCGCTGCGTCACCCTTTGCTATGATTGTTTGTAAGCCTATCCAATTGCACCCAGAGGCCTTTTGCTCTGTCCCGTTGTTGACGCCCTTTGGAAATCAAAAATGAACAGAGAGGTTCCAGCGTTACCTATCGTTACCCCTAGCGTTACCCCAGCTGTAACGCTAGGTCACATGCCTCTCTAGGTGCCAACTCATGATCATTAGAGTGACGCTCGTCCAAAAAAAGCATCCCATGATGCAGCAAACTATTCCCTAAGTACAACGCAAGCGCCTGGGATGTTTTCATCCCTTTACGTACAATTAGTCTGGCGTTTTCCTGTGGTGGCCGAGTGTGGGAACGAAAGGTGAAACTGGGTTGAGTTGAATGCAGGTAGTTAATCCCTGTGATGAAGTCAAAATCCTTTTTCCCGTGGAGATTACGACTACACCTTGGATTATAACCGTCCAACGCTGCGGTTTATCCAGCTCCATGATGCTCAGAGGCCTTCTTTCATATTCCACCACACAAAGCTAGGAACCTCTTGACTGGACTGACCAAACCAGGTTGTGGGCGCCAATTTAATTCCCTTTTCTTTGTTCTTCGGGTCCCTGTTTTATTAATCGTTTCCTTTCATTACTGGAGGCATAACTGGGATACTCTGTAGGGGCCGATGTTGTGGAATGCTCTGTGATATGGTTATTTCATCCTCAGAAGGTAGGGGGAGAGAAGAGAGGAACAGTGGCAATAGATGGTCAGTAGGGGCTCATGACCTGATGGTATGATAGGATGGTATGATAGGATAATGCTTACAAATAAGGACTTTATCAGACCATCTGTATTCAAAACTGTGTAAGGCACTGCAGACACCCGGTCTAGTGTTTAAATCTCTCTCCTTCAACGGCTCTCTCTCTCTCTTTCTTTCTCTGTCTCTTTCTCATTCTCTCTCTAGGAGAGGCTAGGAGAGGTATATTTCATCCCTTTTCCCTTTTCCAATGGGACAAGAAAAAGTGTGTAATGTGGATCAGACTGTGCGGCAGGTCAGAATACCAACTGAAATTAAGCTTGTCACCTTCTGTATATATTTTGAAGTTTTGAATATACCCCTCCATAGCGGAATGTAGTCCCTTTCGATTGATCCTGGAAGAAATTTAATCATTTTTTCGCCCTTAACTTCTCCTGCTTCGATATACTGTCAGCTGACATTTTTCCCTATGTTTTTGTTATCTAGTCTAGTTTGTTGTTGTCCGAGTTAGTCACGGTAATGGTGGGGGGCATGACTTAGCGACAGGACAATTGTTTTGACTTGGCTATGATTGTTAAATAGTCTATTAGGGTTGCCAGGGTAGCTAGTATATTAAGTAAATGAAAAACTGAAACTTTCATCGGACCACAAGACCCAAAACTGTGCATCAGGCAACAGAGCACAACCTCCGTCAATGTTGCCTTACATAAGTGAGTATATAAGTATTTATACTCACTTACTTACTTACAATCATTACACTATTGCTATGACTAGTATCATTGAAAAATGTTCAATGTTTTTTCAACACATGCTTGGTAAACCAGGTGCAATCATTATTCTGGAATAAAGATTTAGTGTAGTAGTGGTAAAAGAGGGTAGACCAACTGGTCCGTCTCAAAGTGTGGGGGGGCCCCCTCGCCCCCCTTAATGCGACCCATTATTCCTGATGATTCTGACAGCAGTGTGGTGGATGGAGTGCCTGTGTGTGTTCTGTGCTTTACGCACAATTGGATGTGTAAATTGCCTTTGATTGAAAGGAAAAATGAGTTTCTTCATTGTTTCTTTTCCTTCTTGTCCTTATAGATGGTTCCTATACCGTTGGTAGATCTGAATGCCAATTTCAATTGTATCCTTCGTGTAGGGGGATGGGGCACTTAGAGGTGAAAACCAGGACTACTTGGTTCAATACATTCATTCATAAGTGAGACTGTGCCCACGCACATTCAAGGAGCCTCTCACCTTCTAAGAGCCGGAAGTCTTTTGAAGAAGGCGATCAATCATTTCATCATCAGGGGTTATCGCCTTTATTCTTGGGGCAACAAGAAGGGTCACAACCAGGAATGATCCGGTTCAAAGTACTTCCTGTCCGCAACCAGCATAATGGTGGGTTCTTAAGAGAGGAAGGCAGGGCAGGGGGCAACCCAGTTTGTCCCTAATATGTGAAAACAAAGCAAGGAGGTATCATGGTTTGAAAGAAGACAGATTTGTGTGTGTGTGTGTGTGTGTGTAAATAATAAATTAATTAAATGCACATTTTCCGTGCATTTACTGTTACTGGCTAAAACCTGTGAAGCGTTGAGCAATCGGAGGATGTCCTCCCTCACCAATTCACAACCAGAATACAATATCCACATCGCATTGCTCCAATGATCATCTCCAGGATTCATCTTAAACCCGTCACCACTGTATTGTGTGAGTGTGTGAAGAACTGTAGGGCAAAGCAATGGACAGAATTACACAATCATTCTATAGTATTTCTATGCCTACTTTCAGTCAAGTCAGTTTTTTGGACCGAAATAGACTACTGCGGTGGGGTGCTATCTAGATGCTGGTAAAGCTAATGATAATACAGCTCTGGCAAGGAGATATACAGAAGAATAATGTACTGCCCACCCCATTGCATTCCTTGCCGTACCAACAAAAACGTGGAATTAAAATGGTATTAAACCAATGTCTGACACCCTGGTGGGGGATGGAAGCTGTGCAGAGCTCTGAGGCTTCCCACTCTTCAACTCAGCATCTCCATCAGCTGTGATTAGTTCAGTGTCACTCTCCTCCACCCCCCCTTCCTCTCCATCTGCACGGGCCTCCCCAGCAGAGCCCTCTGGATATCTGTGGTTTAATAAAGCATGTTGTTCATTAGTTAGATGGTATTATCATATGAATGTTAATTTTGTAGAAGCAAACTAGATGTCCTTTGTCACACAAAAGTCACGAAAAACCCAACTTGTGTGTGTGTGTGTGTGTGTGTGTGTGTGTGTGTGTGTGTGTGTGTGAATACATTGTGGGATCATCAAGAAACGTTGACAACTTGATGAACCCAGCCTCCAGTGTGTGAGTATACATGTGCCAGCACAGCACACGTCACAAGAGGAGGAATAAACAGGCGATAAAGGCCCCCTACTGCTATTATCAAGTAATTGCTGACAGCACGTGCATTCAGACATGCAGTGTTACCAAAGCCGCTCTCTCTCACACACACACGCACGCACGCACACACACACACACACAGTGCTTGTAGACGACACACGCGCACACACACACACACACGCACACACCCACAGGTATTTGGGGACCTTTGTTCTCTGCAGTGTTGTCACACTCCACTTCCTCTGGCTGTCAGCGGATGGGGCTCATGTCTGCTCCTCTTTTCCGTTTGAAGTTTAAAACAAGCAATTGGAATGCGTCGCCACGCTCCCCCCCCCTACCTCATGAGCCTTATACACTGTCTGCTCTTTATCCCAACTAACCTGGAGGGCTGTGTTAACAGCATCTCAGTACTGAGCTATAACGCCCCCCCCCCCTCCTGAGACACTCTGAATCCCTGGATGGATATACACATTGCTATGTGTGGGTGTATGTGTGTGTGTTATTGTGGCTTCATTTATTTTGAGTGTGTGTGTGTGTGTGTGCACGTGCGTCCGTGCACGTGTGACACCGCCTTTGCGTACGTGTGTGTACACGAAGGACACTTTGTGGAGTTCTACATGCGTGTGCATGTGAGCTTGTGCGCACACACAGTGCAGTCATTCAGAAGCCATCAGGAAGGTCTGTCAGACAGACGGTCATTAACTTGCTCCATGCTTTTTCGACAACATCTCCTCGATCCAGTTTGTCGTGTGTGTGTGTGTGTGTGTGTGCGTGTGTGCGTGCGTGCGTGCGTGCGTGCGTGCGTGCGTGCGTGAAATGCGTCTGCAGACTTGTGCCTGTGTGTTTTTGGGGTGACAGACAGAATTACAAACTGTTGACCAGAAGGTCAACATGAGACTGGCAGGAGACTAAACAGAGATTTTCACTGGATTCAAAAAATTACATCAGATTTTCTAGTCATCAAGTCAATGGGGACACAAACCAAAGACACAAGGTTTACGTAAAACCCTCAAAGATCAAACCCTCATTACTTATAAAATTAAGCAAGACGTACTATAAGATCAGATGATGTCTGTGTTTAGGAAAATTTAATGGAATTGAATTGAATTAGTCTGAATAGTTCTATTCATTTTCATGTCTAAAAATCGGTATAACTTTCAAACTAAAGAAAATGTGAATCCAAAAAACTCTGACTAAAAGAGTAAACAAGTGGAGCAGCAATTTTGGCTGTTATTCTCCACCTCACTCTAAGAGATTCTGAAATTCCAATTATTATTATTTGCACTCGATATATACTCAGGGACTTGACAGTCCCCAAAAGTCCCAATTTCATCAGAGTGGAATATGGCTGTGCTCTAACCAAACACAAACATGTGCTCCAAGCCAGCATCATGAATGGTTACAGAATGGGAAACGAATGAAGGAATAACAGCGACTTGGCAACAATTATTAAGGAGGAAAGGGACCGAGAAATCTCCCTTCACTGGTTTTGTTTCTCATCTGTCAAATAAGCAGACCGTGATTGCACAATACTTCTAAGGTTAAATTCACAATCAGTATTTTAGAGGTGGCACAAAACCCACTGGCCAACTACGCTAGCTTGGATGACTGGGTGTAAATGTGTGCCATTTAAAGTGATGATTCCACTAGAATAAGTAAGACAGTAATAAAATGGATTCTAGTGAGAGCTTGCCGTCCCTACCCCACATTTTACTAATATAACCTTGTCTTTTAAACCTAAGTCTTGATTTGATTTATTTTAAATGGAAGCAGAATGATAGTAATGATATATAATGATAGCAAACAGAAATGCTGTCCCAATAGTGAAACATGAACAGTCTGTTCATACAATGAGCCCAATTTTGGCTTCAGCCCCAGCACATTTTGACAAAGTGATGCATTAATTCCGTCAAGGTTACTACATTTTGATGCAAATTTGATCCAATGTCTCAAAATGTCACTATCAAATACATAATTTCTATAATAACCTATAATATATATCCCACGTTGTGTGCACAGCTGTCTCAAACTGTTTAATGTCAATGTGCAGATTAGATTTGTATTTTTTCAATGAATTGAGTGAAATGCCACTACTGAAACGTTTCAGTGTAGTGATCGACTCATCTGGCACCAATCCCGGCGTTCCTAAAGGTAATCCATGCAAGGATCCAAACATTGTTTTCAGTCATCACTTATGAATCCAAAATGCAACACCCGAACGGGAGAGGAACCTTCATCTGAAGGCTTTCAATGTTGTGAGATGTAAGTATCTCAAAGCTTGTTATCGCAAATAGCCTTGTGATGGACCTAGAGAAACACAATCCAGAGAGCTGCAGAGGAACAGGCTCCCACAGCCATACCTGCCATACACCAAACAGCCATTCACCCTGACTTCATTGCAGTTGAGGACACAGGTGCCGGGGAGGCTAAAGTGATGCAAGGTTTTGGGCGACAAACACTTAGTTTGGCTTCAAATGGAAAAGGTTGATACCTTAATGTACCCACCTGGAAATGTTGGATTGCAGCTTAGCCATGTGGCGTATTTTCAGAACGTATTTTACTACTGAAAACAAATTTTGTTTTCAAACTTTCAACCTTAATGTGTCCAGGGTAGAAGATCTTTGAGATCTGACTAAGAAATGAGCAGTCAGAGTTTCATGCCACAAAATATTCAGCAACTCGTCATCAAAAGCGAAATAGTGAAAAAAGTTTTTTGTTATATAACTATTGCAACTTTTATCAAGCCTTATTTAATAGAACAAATATTTCCTTAATTTCTTCCGATATGCTAGCTAGATACTTAGGCTTTAAATATATCCCGGGGTCTTTTTAAGACGTCTTTGGGTACCCATCCCTATTCATAGATGATACAGTAGGCCCTTTAATGGCTGGGTTTGCTAAGTAGAACAACCCAAAGGAAAAACTAAAGAAAAAACTAAAAGTGCCAGTTTGTTTCATGGATGGATAATTAACATGGCATAACTTTCACTTTGTGACAGGGACATGCAGTGGGTGTCCATGGCGTATCTATACACAGTGTTTACATCCCGTTTTTATTGGATGGTGCCCAGATGTGGACAGAATCCATGTGGCATTCACCGGCAGCCATCTGCCAGAGGCTCAGTTGGGAGAGGAATTCTTCTTTACATTTTTTTAATCTTTTAAATCGCTGAATGCAATTACTATTTATTACAAATTACGTGGTTGAATTATACATGATGATGAGGTCAAAATGAGTGTTTATGGCGCTCAATCATGATGATGTACTGTGTGTCCATCATCTTTAGATAAAGAGTGATGGCCTCCTCGGTCTGAAACAGCTGAGTCTGCACAGTTGGCTCTGCTTCCACTCTAGACATCCGCTGGGAATATGGAGCCTAACTAAGACCGTCCTCATTTCTTATCAAAACGATATCTTTAAGACATCTTGAAGATATGTTTTCATTCTGGCAAGTCTGCTTAGACAAAATCTGATTTTTTTCCTTTTTATTTTAAGACGCACACTCATATCCACATCTTGTGTCTGTTTGTGCACATTCATTTAATTGAAAATTCAAATTCAAAATGCAATATCATGTTTCCTATCCAACGTACAGCCATTAAACCAGCCAAATAATAACCGCAAACATTCATTAGAAAATATTCATTTAAAAAAATACACTTTCAGCAGTCTTGGTAATTAAATTCAATTTGTATAGCCCTTAATTACAATTACAGTCTCAAAGGGCTCACAGGTCATATTTGTATGGCACCCTCCTAGCCCTCGCCCCCCAGAGTGCAAGAAAAAACTAAATTAGCAACGAAGGAATCTTGAGTAGGAATGCAGAGTGACAATCCCTCCTTCCAGAGATGATTACGATTGTAATGGCTGCCATTATTTACAAACATTCAAGCCACCATTTTAAATCATTTAGTTAATAAAAAAATTAGTCAAGAAAAAAATTCTTGTTGAATACACAAACACTTAAACACTCATCTACACCATCAGAAACACTCACTTATTCCATCCACTTATTCCACTTATTCCAACACTCACCCTCACATTCAAACGCAATCTCTGCAAAACAATAGGTATGAATCTTAAACGTCAATAACCTAAGATTCACATTCGGATGACTTCCAGAATAATTCATATGCCACAGTTGCTCAGCGCCAGAAACTCAAACAAAAATTGATACAGCAAAAAGAGTAAAATAAATTAAAATATACAAATATAGCATACAAATAAAGAACCTCATTCAGACTTATAAATAATGGGAATAAAGCCTTTTTTACCAACTGAATTACTTCAAAACCTATTTATTTCCCCTTTAACAGAAACTGTAATGCAGTCTAAAATGGCAAAAATATTACCGTGCACAGTACATGAAAAACAACACATATCTTTTGGAAAGTTAATTAAACAACAAAAGGAAATAAAAAAAAGTGCTTTTCCTGCGTGAAACCTGCCTAAGAAAAATAGTCGTTTGTTTCAAAAACATTCTCAAGGGTGACTAACTTCTTACTCACTGCAGCCAACTTCAACAGAAGGCTTCATTGCCGTAAGGCCCATTGTAACTTCTAAAATAATAGACACATCAAAGTCCTCTCTGCGTCAGTGCGGAGACTGTGTGGGAGACGTAATACAAAAGGGAGATGAGCTGCGAGGCCATCTAAGCGGCGGCAGGGGGAGAAGTGGAATGTCGTTCATTTCAGTCTTCATTTCACGCGGCCTTGATGAAACAAAACCACAGAGCGATTTCTCATTTGAAATCTTATTTTGAAAATCAAATCTCCTATTAAATCAACTGCCAAACAAATTGGGAGGTTAAGTTTCTTTCTTCAGCACATCTCTAGGTTCATATAAACTCAAATGGCCTTCAAAGCTGTGGTGTCGGTTTTGGACAAGGTTTGTTTGAAGCATATAGTGGACTGACATTTAGTGGACTGAATCTGGACACAGTTAGCAATGAGATATCCGGACAATGAAAGCGGATCTGCACCCTTAATAGTGTACAGGTAATGCGACCAAGTGTCATTCTCACAGACTCAAAAAATCTTTCAAAGATTTTTGCAGTACTTTGATCCCTGGCAAATAAAGTTTCATTCTCAACTTGAACTGATGATTAATAAAATACAATCTTTAACTTTAATACGTTGGCTGATATCATGGCAACAACCAAACCTTATCATCTACATTTCTGTCTCCCGGGTATTCTGACCCTCTATTTGCCATCATATTTGTGTTAGCAGTCAGCCTCTGGTCGGCCCAGCTTCCCGGACCGCTTTATGTACCAATCCAACCAATCACAGTTCAAGCAGCACCCGCCTGGCCTGCCAAAACTGTTAGTCTCTTCCTCTTGGCTCTCGTGTACAACGAAAGTGTCACAAGAGAGCCTGGAAATTGAGGCTATCTCAGCGGAGCCATTTCTTTTCCTGTAATTTTGCTGGCAATTTACCCCTTCTAGAATCACGCCTCAAACACAACTGCTAGGAAGCAGTGGCTTCTCCAGCAACATTGTGGGGATGAACATTGAAGCCAACGTCACCATAGCCGGTAAAAACAAAGCGAATGGTCACAATCCAACATGCTTCAATAGTAGAGGCTCCATCAAACTCAATTGTGTAGGACATCAGGAGCAGAGAAAAAAAGTGTTTCCTTAATATTATTAGCCATATTATCTTTTTGAATCGACTCAGGTCTTTACAACAATGTTCCCATGAGAAGATCTGCCACATGGGACACAAGGGGTGCAATGGACCAAAGACAGTATAGAGTAAATGAGTGTCTAAAATCAATGTTAAACAAGTTAATTATCTTTTCATTGTGCCTTTGTGATAATTGTCTGATGGTGGAGAACAATGCACAAAACAATTGTTTTAAATGGCATTATATTAATTAAATGTTGAACCATTCATGTAGTAAAGTCAATCTTCATCCGATTCTGATTTCCTAATGCGTATTCATAAGAGGATGTTCATGCCACGACAGCTGCCAACATCTACGATAAATTTGTTTTTCAGATACATAGTATATATCCAAAATATAATATGAATTGATTTATTAAAATAAAAAAATATATATGTAAATAATTGCTTATTTCCAAAAAACATTTCATTTTGTAATTGACACAGTGGCAGTAAATAGCCCATGCACAGCTGAAAAAGACAGGTTCTCATTTTATAACAGGGTTTCACATTCAGAGTAGCATCCAGTGGAAAGGACTTCGTAGACTTTATTATATAATAGCATTATATTTTATATAATATGAATAAGAATGTTTCAACAGGAGTCTCTCTCTCTCTCTCTCTCTCTCGCTCTCTCTCTCTCTCTCTAGAGAGAGAGCCTTCAGAGAGAGAGAGCCTTCATAAAAAATCATAAAAATGCTAGTCTGTAAATACATTGGTTCATGATACGTGTTTGATTAGGAACCCCAGTACAGACAAACTACAAATGACTGTGCTTTTTGAACACTCACACCGTGTGTGTGTGTGTGTGTGTGTGTGTGTGTGTGTGTGGAGATGCTCTGATAACTCAATGTGCAACAGGTGTGCAGCCTCACCCAGCCCCAGAGTCCAATCAGACTGGGCCAGGTGAGGCTGCTTAAACCGGTAACACACACTCCCACGGCCACACACACCAATTCCTACTTTCCCTATTATGTGGAAATATAAATCTATTCACCACACTGAGAATACTTGGGTACTTATTACAGATTTGCTGTGCTTACTTTGTCATTACAATATGCATTGTATGCATAATGCGGAGGTTACAGAAGTTGACACCTGCATACCGACAACAAGTAGCAGGTGCTGTGCTGCGCTTTCAATGTATAAATTAATTAGCTGTACCATTTGATTCCCTTGCCGTCACAATGGGCCTTGCGTCAGGCTGTTTCGTAGATGCTTTAGTCCCGCCAGATTGCTGTCACAACAGTATCCTTGCAGGTCCCCAAGGCCTTTCTTGAAGGGGACCCACCTGACGCAATGGCTCCTCCAGATTATTGTATCGCCACAATGAGGAACCAATACCAAATTAAATCATAACCACTTCAATTCCTTCCCTGTTTACCCACATCTCAAAGTGTATCAGTGCATTACCAGGTGCCATTATCTGATTTTATCCAGAAATATGAGGTATTAAATAACCAGTCAAAGTTAGGCAGAGTGTGCAAAGCGGCCTGAACTAGATACCGCTTGCCTGTTCGAGTAATGTCGGCGCAACGAAGCCAATGGCAGTTTGCTAAACCTCAAATATAATAGGAAATGACAAGACAAATTATCATAGCTTAAAGGGAAACTCATCCAAAGAAAGAAAATTCAAGATAATAGATGTCATGTGAGGCTATGGCTTAATACAAAATGACAAATGAAGGTTTTTAGCATTGCAGCATCGTAACGACACTGTATTTCCTGATCCACATGTTCCAAGAAACAGATTCCCTGAACGCACTTAGCTGCCTCATTCAGGGTACTTCAAAATAATAGGCATGTATTGTCTACATTTCTATAAATATGCTAATGCATGCCTTAGCATGCCCAAGTGGGTGTTTTATACTGCTGGTAATTGCGAAGATATTTTTAATAAGCGTCATCTTCATGGCAATATGCTGAAGGTTCGAAGTGGGACGGTGGAGACAGAGCGTTGTGTGGTGAGGGCGAGCGGGCACACCTTTCCCTTGCACCCTCTCTCTAATGTCCTTATCTGCTCCGTGCAGTGTGGGCTCCTTGGAACAGAGCCCCCATCCACTATGCTAATGCTAATGCCACAGAGCCGGGTGGGATTGAAGGCTACACGCTAATGCTCTGGGTGCAGACGGGCTAGTCTTAATGTATGGTATTACCGCCTGCACCCCCGTGGGGACTCAGCAGGCCTCACTGGTGATATGGCAGATATGTCTTGTGTTTGTGTGTGCGTACATGTCGTGATTAAGTTATTGTGCTTCCGTCAAACAGGCAAACAAAATAGATTCTGCAATTGTCTTTAGTACAGATGGAAGGGCCCAGACAGGCCAGAGGATCATCAAAAGGCCCATCGCCTCCCTCCGACATCATCTCACGTTTTCCGGAGAGAGTAAAGACATTACAGTCACCGAGCCATCGTATAGTGGAGGGCAGGTTTAATATTCGAACAATATTTGTCTGCAGGTTGCTTTTAGTGCCAATCCCTTGCATCAGCGGCAACCCCCACGATTGCTATCCCAGGGTAGCGAGGTTCTGATGTTATACAACATCAGAATGAGTCTGGACATTTTTTGACAGCAATGCATTTGCCGATGACGAGCAGCATCGACCGCAGGTGATTCTTATACCCAGACACATACATCCTACTGAGCCTAAGTGCATCAAGTCATCCACTGGTCTTCAGAGACATGTTTAATTTAGCCATTTAGTATCTCCTTGCTGTCTGTTTTATTATCATGATGCACTGTGAAGCACCTTTTGGATTGTCCCAGACAAGGAAAGGGGCTATATACATGAAATGTATTATTATTATCATCTGATTCCTTATCTCTCTTTCATTATGTTGGCAGGTATGTTGGGGGAAATACCATTTGTAATAGTCATGTTGTATTATCATGTGTTGTTTATTCTGCACAACAGACAACGTTAGCCTTTGGATACAGTTACTTAGAGGCATTCATTGTACTTGACAGCTCCTCTCCTATGATGAGGCCCCATTGATAAGTTTGAGTCTGGGATTCTGCCAGTGATTGTATGCATTGTGTGCACATCTGTCACTGACTGTAATCATGGACCCTTGAGAGAAGTCATCCCTCGATGTAAATCAAATGATGCAATAAATACATTGAGGACATGATACACCTTTTCCGGCATATTGCATGGTTTACTGCTGGGTTTGTGACTGACTGAGTCCAAAAGTCCTTGGGATTTTATAGCTATAAACTTGCACTTAAGTGCCTACTGTACCAACCTAGCAGTCATTGTACCTGTACCAAGTCTATTCCCTCATGACCTGTTTTTTAATTAAATGATAACATTGGATAATTTACATTAACATTTAGGGAATTTAGCAGACGCTTTTATCCAAAGTGACTTACAATAAGTACATTTGTCTTAAGAAAGTGAACCAATATATCGCTGTCGGTACAATAAGGATGTTGATAGAACCAACAATCACTGAGTTAACCCATTCCCTGTATTCAACATAGATAGCTATGATGAGATGCTACATAACTAAGTACTATAACTAAGTATGACATACAATAAGTGTGTACATTAAGTGTCAGGACATACAACATACAACAAGTAGGAGGGGAGGGACTTAAGACTTCTCTGCATAACCACCCCGTTTATGTAGAGTCTAGGTGAACTCTGGACAGGGGAGTCTTGAGTCTTTTGCAGACGCTGCTGAAGAACTCTGCGGTCCTTACATCGGCAGGGAGCTCGTTCTTTAAATAATAATATACCAGCACTGTTAGTTCTGGCCATGACTTAACATCAATTATATTCTACTTAGCGCTTATTGTGACTTGGAAACTGATGGTGAAGGTTGCTCATCTACAAACTGGAAAGTAACTGGAAAGACACACAAAATGGGTAAAATATTGCATCAAGTGTAGGAATAGTGTTTCCCACAATTCCTTGTTTCTGCTGTAATGACACAATCCTATCCAGAACTCTAATCAGTGTAAGTAGTGACTTAATTCAACATGTAGGCCCATAGAGGCTATGAATAATATACAGTATAACAAGCAATAACAAGCTACAGTGATTAAATGACAAATTGTATTTATTTGTTGTATGTTTCCACTGTGAAGCGCTTTGAATGAGAGAAAAGTGCCCAAGTCCAATTTATTATTATTAAATGAAACATAAATAAATACATTTTGCCCTGAATATAAGAAGTATCCACCTGAGGTTACATCATTCTGAGGTCCAGAAATTGCCTCTCCAAATGTATTCCACAATGATTAAACTAACCCTAACCATATGACTAGAAAACCAAACATTATACCTTATTCTATTTGACTTAAAATGTACCTGTACTATTCAAATAACAGGTTTCATTGTTGAGGAATAGGTAGTAATGTTGCTTTGATAACACAGTAGCAAGACATTGATTGTTATTTAAATATCTAGAAGCATGGAATGGTAATGTATCAATTACTGTTAAAGATTCACCATTGTATAACGTGCCTGTAAAGAAGGCTTGGACAGCATAATAAAAAGTAAGGTAAGAAAAGTTGTAGAACTTTGCAACAACACAACTTGAGATGATAGACAGGCTCATATCATAATACAAATATCATATTGATTTGTTCCAGCGATACCAAACCCAATATCTATGTCCATGTATTGTGCCGTTGATGGCTGTAATACATCAATAGCTTAGAGGGAAGCTTTTGAGCCACTGTCACAATTCGTACAACCACAAGGAAATGGCCAGGCTTCAGTTTTTGCACTACTCAGGGTGAATCCTGAATGTATTGATCCTTTTATTAACTCATTCTACAGCCAAATATCGCCTCGGCTGCACATACTCAAAGGTACTGAATCAAGTGAGTGGTAATATTTATAAAAAAAAAAAAAATTTTAATTTGCATAAATGTGGGTATATAATTAATTAATAAAAAATGAAAACATACATTTATTTCCGCCTGATACAATTCTTGATCAAGTTTTGAAATATCTGTAAGAAAATAACTGAAAGATATTACAAAACATAAATAAATAAAAAACAACAACAATTCTCATTTACCGTTATCCCTTTACAAAAAAGTGTGCTGAAAAAGGCAGGCCCAATCCATTGCGTAATCTGTCGTCTGGAGAAAACTTGTTTTGCGTATTTGCAACTATTTAACAGGCCTAGAAATGCAAAACCCCCAAAATATTGTTGATCCCTTGTGTTTCCTTTTGAGCTGTAACCCAGTTATCTCTCTCTTCCTATAGACATTTCCATTTCAAAAAGGCTTTAAAAGATAACTTGCACCACATTACCATAAGGCAGGATTGGCTCTTTTATATAACTCACTCAAGCAGAGAAAGATAAAAAAAAAAGAACCACACAAAAGGCATTTTTTTTCCTATTTTTTTTTTTTTTATTCCAGGATTTAACCTCTTTATATAATTGATTGCATTTATGTAGCGCTCTTCCAGGTACCCAAACGCTTTACAAAGTGAGTATGTATGTGTGTGCGTGTGTGTGTGTGTCTGTGGTCGGGGGGGGGACAATCAGGTACACCTCAGCCACCACATCCAGTGTGTAGCACCCACACGGGTGTTGCACAGCTGCAAGAATGCTAGAACGCTCACCACACACTGGCTGTGGCAGTGGTGAGGTGCGTAGTGACGAAACTATCCAATTAGAGACCGTGGGGATGATTAGGGGGCCATGTTGGAACGAGAGCCGGGTTGGTCATTTGGCCAGGACACCAGAGTTAGCACCTCTGCTCTAGTGGTGAGTGCCTCTGGATATTTAGTGACCACGGGGATTTGGGACCTCGGCTTAGCGGATCACCCAAAGACGGGTATATGTCTGGTTACTTCTTAGCCTTGGGTCATGGCAGCGTCCTAAGGCTCTTTCACACTGGATCAGGTGTTGCAGCGCTTACCGTAAACTGCCGTGGCACTGATGTAGGAGGGTTACTTCATTGACCATTTGTGTGACATCATTGTGGGAGCGTAAGTGGATGATAGAAGGGGGGGGAGCAGGCCTCGGCTGGGGATTCTCCCCAGCCTCAATTTTGGTATTGAGGGAATGTGGGATTGTGTGTGGATGATGGGCTGGTTTAAGCAGCCTCACCTGCCAGATTCTGATTGGACTCTCTGGCAGCTGGGAGGCTGCACACACCTGTGCATTGAAAAAATCTATTTGCACAGGTTGAACCAGCCTTCACCACACACCCTCAAGGGAGAGATCTCCTGCATGAATGGAAAAATGGAAGTGCCACAAAATGGAGCACCATTGTCTGCAAAGTTACAATCGACCAGATTTCCAACACCACCCTGCTTCCTTGTCTGGAGGAGCCCAGTTACATTCTCCTATAGGTGGAGTGCGGCAGCCACCTAGGTGGCGTGTAGCATTGCTCTTTTACTGCAGCATCGGCCTTGTTATTGTAGCTTTTGTTACAGTCCTGTTAACTTAAAGCACTCCTTCATGGTAGGGTGGTACAGCTGTGGAACGACAACACGGCGATCAGTCCCTCTTCCGTCTTCACCGTTGCTCGGTAAACACCAGAATGCTACGATGCTAACGCAACAAGGTAAACAAGGTTCTTCTTCCCCTGGGACGTCTTCTCGGTCTGATTGCCGGCTGATTGGCCATCGCAACGTGACGTCTGGTTGCGTTTCTCCAAAAATGTAATTGCTTCAACATTTCGCCGCTGCATCCCTTTTTGTCAACGGCATGCGGCCGTCACGGACGCAGCTGAAACACACCAGCCCCACAACAGTGGATCGTTGAACTGGTGGTTTCACCGCAACGCCTGATCCACTGTGAATCGGCCCTTAACATTACTCTAAACTGATGGATGTCTG
>JAOPUD010000044.1:17413013-17432865 GCA_027122715.1 Trisopterus minutus
CACACACACACACACACACACACACACACACACACACACACACACACACACACACACACACACACACACTTACTCACTCACATATTATTGTATGCCCACACATACATGTTGGATTGGCCTTTTACAAGAGGATGCAGGATCTGTCGTATGTTGTTTAAATAGGTAACTCAGTCAGTGTACACACACACACACACACACCTGCTCGTTACATGGAGGAAACCTAAAGATGCCTGTCCTGAATTGAGAAGTTCAGTTTGGTTTAACTGCTGGTTTATTGAAAAGAAATGAAGGGGAAAGATTTATTTTGTCTGTTTTGTTGTGTTGCTGTGAATCGTGTGTGTGCATGTACATGTGTGTGCACGCATCTTTTTGATACTAGCTCCGTCTGTGGCATATAAATATTAAACATGCTATGCATAATAACAGGTCAGGGATTTATTGTTTATCCATTCATTGAATAATTGATAATCTATCAATTTATCTAGCCAATCAATTATTAGGACACCTCAAGGGCATTCGAAACAGATTGTAGTTTTAGTTAGATCAGGACAAGCCTTATAACAAATGTACAACACTGAACCATCACAGGACAATTATTTTAACTAACGCACAACACTAGATCATCACAAGGACACGCCTTTAGACACACAACACTAGAAATAGTTGTCACTATCATTAGAGAATATAATTGACGAGATTGCCTTCATTTGTACAAGTTATTTAGATATTGTAAACAATATTATACAGTTTGAGTGATATCTTTCAAATCTTTTACATTTTCCAACCCCATTGTCTAGGGGTAGTGGGAAAGGTAAGGTAACGGATGAAAATGGCCGGGTTATGGATGATGAGTTAGTGACTGGGGCACAAGTGAACACATGCCTGTAATGTAACAAGCACAACACCACGGTGCAAGTTAACAGCTAGCACCAGAAGGTAAAGCTTACCAGCTGCCAAGTAGACCACATGTCTACTTCCCTAAACTAAAACCAACCAAAAGATGCATTTGGTAGAACCACTCCTAGCCGAATGTGTCTGAACAGAGAACAGCACTACGTGTTGTAAATGTGTAGAGGCCTCTGTCTCACCCGTCCCAAGATCTCTAGGTAGCAACAAAGAACATGAAATGGTGGGGCTAACAAACTGTTGACAATAAAAGCAAGCAGGAGGAGAAGGGGACAATAAGGGACAATATATAATATAATAAGAATATATATATATATATATATATTTGATATTAAAGGATCTAGCAATCCTATCAACCTCTCCAGAGACACAAACAGGGTTACCCTCAGCAGACCAGAGAGAGAGAGCGAGAGCTAGCCTAGCAAAACTGGCATTCAAATACGTGGCAGGTCTCCCCTTGCTGGGAAATGATAAGGTGATTGGTGGAATCAGATGAGCTGGTTGGTAGAGGTGGGATGATGATCAAAGTGGTTGATTGAATGGCAACTGCACATGACAACCAAGGGAAAACAAAACATCAACGTACAAACAGTGGCCATAACAGTAAACATTTTGGAAATTCCCTTTTTGCATTTATTTGATTGTGGGGAAATTTATTTTGAGACAGATTTAAAACATTTAATTTCACCTAACAGACTGAGGTGAAAATGGCTTGGAGGCAATGCCAAGTTTGCTTCAATTCATTGCAAGGTCTAGTCTGCATGACACACTCGTTAGTATTTCAATCATCAAAAATCACACTGACTGCTTGGGGAACTAGTCGTAGCCTTGCAATATAACAATATAGCAATCTACAACAATATGATTCTAGGAAAAACAACATTTTGAACAGAATTCCCTCCTTTTGCGGACAAAACTGGAGGGATTAATCAAAGAACTGGAGCGGCTGGTCTTTACCAGGAGTAAACCTTCCTGGACAACGACACAGCACATCTCACTTCCATAAAGAAATTGGTCAGACAAAAGAAGAAAGAGCAGGAGAACAGAGATGAAACAGCTGCCCGTGCGTTATGTATGAAGGCTCGCATACATACATTACTGGGCTGAAGAAAGGTCTAATGAATGGGCCTTTCTACGTTACTGTGTCACATCTCATTTAAAATTTTGAAGTATAATGCTAAGGTGAAGTCTCAACTACACTTAAGTCATTTGGCACAGTCTTTAAGGGTTTGCCAATGATGTGCATCTTATCTCAGCCAGAATGTGACGAACATTTAAATCTACCCTAAAAAAAATTGGCAAATTCTTTTGCAACATTTTTGTAGCAAATTCAAGATCCTCTATTTCTCTATTCAAGGGCCATATGTCTAAGATATCTAAGAGCCATCCTGTGACATAGTGAGACGATCCCAAAGTGGGAGTGTCCACTTGGATGCATGACGGATAGATAAGCCTACACCATGGTCCACTGGGTTAGGCTGGAGTGATACTCCCACCCCCACTTCCAACTTGGTTTGACTAGGCACAGCAGCGCAGAGCTGTGGTGTTTTTAACTGATATTGCGCTTGAAACAACAACACACATACACACATTCACAACACACATTGAACAATGTTTCACACATATATCAAGCAAGATGTGCTTGATATATGGAACGGAGAAGTGTGTTGAATATAAATTTCAGCGATCTTATACAGGGAAATATTGCCCAATGTCCAATCTTTAGACCAAGACTAATGTGCATTAAATCTGTACCACTTCAGCACGCTATTTTGTTTTGAAAGCGAATATCGTCAAACTAATATGAATTAAGATGTTGAGAACTCTCGCGAGTCTCTGCCTACAAGCCGATCAGTTTGAGACGCATGTATTGTATTCTTAGAGGTCTATATTCCTACGACATGAGAGACAACCGCTGGCTCTGAACAGCACCTGGGGCTGTAGTCTCCCCAGAGCTCCGTCTCAGGGGCAGCTCTGCACAGCTCGGCATGGCCAAGAGTGCTAATGAAAAAACACCGTAGGTCCCAAGGCAGGGCAGATATTGAAATGGCTTTAATGGCTAATCACAAGGCATTATGCGGTGGGAGGTTTAAATCCACTATATTTAAAGGAGGAAAATATTTTTAATTGACAATGGTCTATATTTAGTTTAAAATAAAACCCAGTTATCTTAAATTGTATTAAGGATCACCTTGCCTGCCTGGGGGGGGGGGGCTCAACGGGCCCCAGAAAGCTGTCCCCTTTTCCCCTTCTATTGGCGAGACCGGTCTTTGTTGTCTAGACTGGACGATACTTCCAGCTACTCTGTGAAATGCTGAGCAGAGGGAAGTCCCCGCAGATCCATGGAGCTAAGGAGACAGGAGAAAATAATTAGCTGCAATCTGTAAACACCTCCTCCAGAAGGACAAGTGTCTGGAGGAGAAGCTCTTTGCAAAGGAAAAGGTCAAGTCATCACGTGATTTTACGTCGCTGGAGAAGGAAGTTGTGTCCCCAAAATAAGCTGCCCAGGAGCTTGGATCCAGCCTGGCTGTAGAGGCAGTCAAATTCGATGTGGAGGTGGCGTACATGGCTGAGGCGAGGAAGGCTTTCCAAATGGAGAGAGAGCACACTTGGCAGGAGATGGACGCCTTTAGGGGGTCTGAGCACCGGATTCACAGAAAGGGATCATAGATGAGATGGAAGTGAACTCCAATGCGAGGGAGGACCTTCAACTGCAGGTGTCAGAGACGGCCACACTGAGAGAGGCCTGCCTGGAGGAGAAATGAGACGGAGGGAAGTCTTTTAGACGGAGCAGGAGCTGTTCAATGAAGAGGGGGATGACATGGCTGAGGGCCTTCTAGATGGAGAGATAAAACATCATAAGGCAGATAGAATCTTTAAAGGCTGTTTCATACAGTTTTAAGTTATTGTGGTCATTGTATTTCAAAATGTCAGATTTCACTTGGCTTAGTGCTTGAAATAGAAAATCTCCCAGCTACAACTGAGGCATGTAGGCCAATGCCATGCTATTGTCAAGCTTTCCTTATGAACTGTGTGTGTGTGTGTGCGTGTGTCAGAATGTTTACAGATTTACGTGAGATTTCCAAATTACAAAATGTTGGTTTCCCCTCCTTTTTATTTGCATTTAACTATTCTTCACCCAATAAAAATATTCATGGATTTCATTCAATATTGACAGGAGAACTAATCATCCAAATCATCACATTGACAATGAATAAAAAACAAGTTTAAACAATTCCTAAATATAATGGTGAAATATCATTATTCACTTTTAAATATTGTTCTATATCAATTGCAGAAGATGAGTATATTGGTTGCATAAAATAAATAAGCTAAATAAGCTTTTCAAATATCTTGATGAGGCTTTGAATGAACGAAACTATCATCTTGATTTAATGGAGAAAAGTCTATTTTGGTTCACTAATGTTCCCCATTAGAACCGGCAGCAAAGTAATTTGCTTGGATATATGAAGCTTATGATTAAGTCGGTTGAGAACATAACACATCAGATGCTACATTCTGTCTCAGTTTTGAATTTGAAAGAGATGTTGATTTTTTTAAATGATGGAACATGTTGTTCTTTCCAGAAGAAAAACATCACTCTTGGATCCGCTCCAGACAAAGAACATTAGCATGATACTTCGATATGCCAGGAGGGCAATCACAGATTGCAAGCTAAAAGTTGAATATTGTATAAATCTGCACTACGTGGCTTTTCTACTGCTGCTATTCAAACCATTAAAAATAAGTTTCTCAAGAATAAAACCAACCATCCAGTAGTAAATTCACCCAGGGAATTCTTCTCTATATATTGTTATGGTCCACCTTTAACCCCCAATTGTTAAAAAAAAATGATATGTAGCTATAACTGTAGCTTTAACTCCAGCCACAAGATTTAAAACTTACATAATGCAAAACGCAAAACATACATAATGCAGGTTTAGATCAAAAATTAGTCAATTATATGGATATACATAGATGTTTGTTTCCTATTTTTTCACTTATCAGATGCCCTTATCTTAAACATACATTTTTAAAGGGGTAGGTATGGGTTTAAGTATATTGCTCAAGCATGCCTTAAGGCTGCACAGATTGCAGTATTGACCCAGAACCATTTTGATGGGAGTGAACTCACTGTATGTTATATACTATGTATTATTTTTTTCTATCCTCACTTCGTCTTGGTTTCCCCACTTACTATAAAAAGAGAACCCAATTTTGAAATAATTTGCATTTGATTTAAAAGACGTAATCCTGAAACCACTGGTTCAAAGTAAAATGGCTAAGGAAAGTTGTTCTTATCGCGCCTTGACAGACTGACACAAAGTCAACATGGCGCCGGCACACACATTTGTCTTATCTTTCCCAGAGTTAAGTGAAAAATTGCCGGGCTGTTGAACAAGATTGAGTGACTTTGTTTCTGAAGTTTTAATCAGAATGTGTAATTTAGTGAATAATTAAATTAGTCTCATCACGGACATATGAGGATGTATGTTACGTCAGTGAAACGATAGTTAGGACCACATCTGTTCTGTTCAACATTGTTCTCCTTTCGCTGTTTTCCCTTCATAATGAAATAAACTCTGGTCATTTGTTTTATTTTGTGTTTCGACACCTGTAAGGAGTTTCACCAGCAAAGAGATGATCCTATTTTGCCAGTTGGCAATAAAAACAAAAAACAAAATGGGTATCTGGTACATAATGTTACTTTGGCCTTCAGCTGCTGTTAAAAGTAATCATTGCCGTAGGTTTTCCATCTTGTACTTTAGTTTAGTACTTTACTTCAGAAACATCCTGATATGAAGGTGCATCATCTGTCAGCATCTGGGATGAATAAAATATAATCTTATATCCCATGTTTTTCATAGTTCCACCAAATGCTTTCAACTCCATCCACACCCTCTTAAACAGGTGATCACACTGTGTGTGTGTGTGTATGTGCGAGCGTGCGTGCGTGTGTGCGTGCGTGTGAGTACAATTTCCTTCCTCCTCACTTGGCTTAATGTCTCCAATGTCCTCTTTATTCCTTTACGCCA
The DNA here is from genome assembly GCA_027122715.1 of Trisopterus minutus. Classification (NCBI taxonomy): domain Eukaryota; kingdom Metazoa; phylum Chordata; class Actinopteri; order Gadiformes; family Gadidae; genus Trisopterus; species Trisopterus minutus. Next base: position 17,418,956 of record JAOPUD010000044.1, read on the forward strand.
GCTAGTCTGACGCAGTCTGTGGCTTTAGCTCCCGCCCTTCTGTTTGCATTAAGGACGGTTGCTGCAGCCGGCCCTTGGTCCACAGACCTGACCGCTCCGCCCTTCACTCCTGTCCAGACCAGGACCGCTTTTGCAACACAAGAGTCACCAGAGAGACTGCAACTGGACGCCACACGCCAGCTAATAATCCACGGACACTGCAATGAAAGGGGTTGCAAACTGTGTGAAGAAAAGTTGAAACAAGGAAAAATTTAAGAATATAGACAAAGAAAGATAGAAAGAAGACAAAGGTATAAATGAGGGTTGATTGATGGTGTTGCGGGGGTGTGAGGTGGTGGAGTGGTGTTGACGTAGTACGCTTGTGCATGTGGCTGTGACCATATGACAGACAACCATCTCTACTCTACTTATGTACCTAAAGAGAGAGACAGAGACAGATAAGGGCGAGAGAAGCAGAGATACAGCGTAATAATAGGTTTTTATGCTGACCTATGCTTCGGAACAGCTTGCACATTTAGCAGACTGCGAGCAGTAATCTACTTTGGCAGACGCAACATATTTTGTTATTAGCAAAAATGTATTGTGTTATTTTCTGGTTTGTTTACCTGCTCTGGGATTATGTAAATTATACTGTATTATTTGACAACTGCAACGAAAATGGTAATGCATGGTGTGTTCCCACATTTGAGTTCCAAAATGACGCAGGCACACTAGAAAAAGTGCATCTATAGAATTGTTTGTAGTTGTTAGAGAAAGCTAGATATATCCCCCACAGCGTACTTCCGATATAAATATAGGTTTGAATGTGTGTGCTAATAGCAAGCCAATACAACCAAAAGATAGCTTTTTTTTTATGGAGGCAATGTCGCTTTGTTATGTGTCTCAGTTTCCCTTGGACTGCTCAATAGCCTCTGTGAATTGGCTGTTGTGCACCCCTTTTCCCGCTTTAAATCACAGTTGTTGGTCTGGTTCCGTCGGGGCCCAACGGTTGACAGGTTGTCCTTGTACGTGCGTGAGCAGCTCAGGCAACCTAACATGCCGCATAAAGAATGAAGCCCAGACTCCTTTCTGTTCTGTCTCCTTGTTAGTCGAGTGTACTGCGTAGTGTACGGACCAAAGACCCGCTCCGTTCCGTCGGGTGAATAACTACTCGTGGCTAAAATCCACAGGTTGAATCTAATTGAATCGATATTGATATATGTGTCCTTTGGCTTTTGTTCAATATTACTGTACAGTACTGATATACTGTGGCTTTTAGAAGGTGAATGTGTCCCCAAAATGTACCCTCTAAAGCTGCAATGACTTGTTTGATGAAAAGTTGGTGCGTAAATGATCTGGTTTGCCCACCAAGTTAAATGTTTTTGTAAGATTGAAAACAAAAAGGACATCCCCCTATGTGAGAGCCTCAATGTGTGATCTCTGCTTTCACATCTGCTGTCTGACATACTTGAATGTTGTATAAAATGCTTGTAAGTATGTCGCTCCCTTCTTTAATCAGCAAAATAGTTGTGAGTGGCCTGTAAACTAATCAGCTCGTGCTACTTGAGAGATTCCTTGTGTTGTACAAAGGCTTTACACATTGTTCTTTGCTGTCTGACTTGAGTTGTTTGTTCCAACAAGCATGAAGGCCTGATAGCTTTAAGCAGAAGACATATGAAGGGGGGAAAGCCACGCATGCACATGTTTTGATAATTTGAACATTGAATTTGCTCAGGCCTGAACCTCTTTCAAAGCACTTTTCTCAACCACGGGATGAGACAGTTGGAACAAAGAGAATAAGAGACAGATTGAGGGAGCGAGAGAGAGAGAAAGATAGAGGAAAAAATCTTGAGGATGATGAATCACCAAATAAAAAGCAGAGGAAGTGCAAAATAGGCTGTACCCTTCCTGTGTTGGAGTAATTTTTCTTCATTGTGGGCTATGGACTTTGGAGAGAATCAGCTCTTTGTCGGAGGCGGGCAGCATTATTTCCAAGTGAGTGGCTTCACTTGGTGGAGAGGAAAAGGTCACTGGCATCGCTTGCCACAGGGGCGGGGAAGGCTACAGCTATTTTTATTCTTTCTATTCATTAGGGATGTTGACAGTCCTTAAGACACACTGAGCTTCAATGGCAATAAACAACACTTAAGGACAAGGCGCAACTAAACGAAAATTAAGTTACTCTATCAATGAGCTACTTACTTCATTGACATTGTAATTGACTGGTGTTCACTTCTGGTAAAACAAGAGACACAGACAATGTAATTGACTGGTGTTCACTTCTGGTAAAACAAGAGACACAGATGTAACAATGTTACTAAGTCTGAGCAGGATAACCTTTCAGCCATTGAAAAACAAAGACTGGCCTCGAGCAACTTCATTGGTAGAAAGACGGAAGTCGGTATTTCAACATAAATTCATATCTATGTTATATTTGGTCCTGACCTAATTTTGATGTTTTATTTCGAAACCCGTCATATTTACAGAGGATTGACACTCATGAAAGCAGATTGTTGATTACTTTCAAGTGTGTACCGATATTTAAACAGACATTATAATAATCATCCGCTCAACCGATTTTTTCACTGACTATTTAATCACAGTCCATTTAAGATATGATCAATTTAATAACGGATGTCAAGAAAAACAAATTTTTTCGTGTGTTAACGGGCAATGTATAACAGAAAGAGAGCTCCAACAGGCGGGAACGCCGACAATCTATTCCTGGGGACAGCGTCCATCTGTCTGCCATCTGGCCATGATCGGGCACATTTGTCCACTTACATTGGACGCAGATACGGCTCCATAAACAGCTCATGCCCAACGCCTCTTTATCCATGCACAAACACTGCTTAGGTGTTTAAGCGCTGCTTAAAATTTCACATTTGGTTCTGTGGTCTGAAAGACACAAGATCAAAAGGCAATGTCATGTTTTTTAAAGAAATGTTTGACATGATTTGCTCTGATCAATTATGTAGATAGCAGTTGAGGGTCCACCACCGTTCGAGTAAAATTGATTCACGTTGGATTTTTTTTTGCATTATCAAACATTGACAGTCCTTTTTTGCTTTTGAATTGATCATACTTCTGTTCTGACTATGCCGGTGTTCTCAGTGTTCTCACTGGCCATAGTCGTACTGTGTTCCCTTTGAAGGTGGCACAGTTGTTCAACACCTACCGTCTGAACTCCTGATGGGAGGTCAATTCTCACTGTCTTGCCCTTGGAGTTACCCAGCACGTTTTGATCCAACGCTTTCTGCGATAACATGTTCAGAAAGAAGTTCACATTTTGACATGAACATACCTTAATGTACTATTACTGCCAGACTCCTACTCTCTGGGTGCAGCCAACAGTCAATTATTCATTGTAGTTGGCCTCTGGCTTCAAAATAGCATAGATAGGTATGAGTGAATTATACATTACGCAAAATGTGTTACATTGAAAAAGGTGGACCAATTTGAGTGGAAAACTGTATTTTGCTTGCCTCGAGAGACCGTCCTGATACTCACCACCTTTGCGTTTCACAATGAATACCGGTCTGACCTTGGCTGGGCAGCTGTGCTCTCTTCTCTCTCGCTGAATTCTGTAAACCAGTAAAAAACGTTTAAAATAATTCCATCTGATTCTGCAGACTCCCTTTAATCTTTTTACTTGTTATTCAGTCTATTTTAGATGAAAACTGGTTTGATTGGTCCATATATTGCTACTTTCCTTGGGCGCTGCCATTGATTATTCCTCCTTTGGAAGACTGCAGCGCTCCTTTTGTTGTCGTGGACTGAAACTCCCTCCCCTGGGCGCTGATTGGTCCTATAACTCCAACAGCATCGAGGCCAGACCGATCGGCAGAAAGAAACAGAATGTGAACCTGTGAGATTGGGATGGCCTCACAAGGCTGGTTCATGAAGGAATGTATTAGAGAAAGATGGTGTGCTGTCAAACGACAATTCGTAGTTGTCATCAAAGCTTGGTTGTCATGCGGTTGCCCTTCTGATCATTTGGTGAAATCACTAAAACATGTAGCAGCTTGATTAGAATTAAACCAGTGTGAGACTAAAATAAATACCTTCAACTTATATCATACACCCTTATAGATTTTTTTGTTTCTCCAAAGTTCACAGTTTCCATTCAATTTGAGGCTGTGTTTGTGGCCCTTTCCTATAATACCAAAGAAGTCCAACGCTACACTGAAAGCATTATTTGACTTGAGGCCATATTGAAGACACCCTTTAATCCAGGGAAGAGCTATTCTATTAACACAATTCCTCCTGCGGTGAGGCGGTCAACAGGTTACCACCAGAAATCAATTGGCTCCAAAACCACCATACCCTCTGTGTGTTCTTGAATAACAATGCTTCCTACACCCCCAGGAACATCACAATGGATCTTCCTATTGAAATCAGGATTTAAATGCACGGCTAAGCATCGACCATGAGCATAGAGGTCTATCTATATTCCTTAGCTGCCACTGAGAACACACATACACAGTACAGGCTGTGCTGAAGTGCCGTCATGTCCACCATTGGCCTTTGTGGGGGGGGGGGGGGGTTACACGATCCTAGCAGGCATCTGCAGGACCTAGGACGACACCACTTTGGCAGTGAAACGCACCATTTGGTCCAACCATTAAACTGCAAATCATTGACTATTGTCGAGGGATGTTGCGCCCTGGGTCGTGTAAATAGTGGGGTGAACTTATAAACGGAAAAGCATTTCATCAATATGGATATAGAAGGTCCCCAAAGGGCAGAACTGGAAGCTAACTGTCGTAAAGTGAGCCAAGAATGAGCAGATCGACGCCGGTAGCAGTCTTTCAGCCGCAACACACAAAACACAAAACACAAATATTTATTATATATCAATAATGACTTAATAGAGCAAATAAAGAATTGACGATTTGCATGGCTCAACACTGCAGCGTTTCAAATTGAGCATGATGTTCATGTGTTGACTGGGAGGAGGTCACATCGGCACCACTACCAGTAACCTAATGTTCAGCAAAAAGCACTTGTTTGTGCGTATACACATGCGGGGGATGGACAACCACTGGGATAATTGCCTCCAGGCAGAATGCCTGTGAAAGGTTTCCACCTCCCCGACCACGTTCACCTCAGCTCCTCCTCCTCCTCTGAAGTTGACAGCACCACTCACCAACTTTTTTTGTTCACCCACTGACAAGTTTCGCATACGGCCAAGCAATTCTGGCTGCGCCCCACAAAGTCGGAACATAGACCATCATTTAGGTGGCATTTAAGCAACCTGCAGTGATAAGTCGTTTTCTTCCTGATATGACGGACTACATATTTATTTGCAGTCAATACACTTCAAAGCTCTTGGCATTCAAAGGGTGAGGAGGGAAAATATACATTATTTATCCAGCCCTTAATGTCAAGATACTACAAGTCAGGCAGTGCCTCTAATGGCAAAATAAAATGGCATAGAAAAACTCTTACTAGGTAACTCAATATCGGTCTTTAAAATGTATGATATAAAACATTGACATTGGGCAATTAAAACAGTTACTACAGTTCAAATTGACAATCTTGGCGAGAGTTGTCTTTGCACCCCCCTCCCCCCTTAGGACACTGAACGGAAAAGAGGGCTTTCCTCGACTTTCCTTAATCTCTGATGAGGTTTCATGGTCGTTTTGTGATGGGGTAGAGTACATTTGTTACCATTAGAACCTTTAAGATCGATATTGATTTGACTTTGTTGTTGAAAATGTCTCTTCATACCTTTGAAGTCACATCCCTCTAAAAAAACGCTGTTAAATCTGAAAGAATCAAATAGATATCAATGTCCTTCAGGCTGCCTAAGGCTTCTCTGCCACTGTGGGAGGAAACAAACATCCAACAGATCCAACAGTGTGTCACATGACGTGCGGATACAGTGTGTGTGACAGACAACACAATAACTGTGATGAGAAGGGTGGTGATTAAGTGATGATGATGATGATGATGATGATGATGATGATGATGATGATGACAGTAATAGTGTCAAAGTGTCTTTCTTTACAGTGGCTTCTCGAGCCCAGAGCAACAATCAGTAGCAAACCAAGGCGTTATTCTCCCACAGGTACACAGTGGCCACGGTGCAGTAAATGTTTCTTTATTATCACGATTATTATTATAAACGATGATAACATTACAGGTTTTACGAGCTACTAGCAGGGTAGGAAACAGCAGTACACCTTACATATATGGTAAGCAGGGAATAAATAACAACAATAAGAGATACGTTACAAGATGACACGGCTTAGAAAAGTGGACAATCAAATATAGGAAATGGGATATAATTTGGTATTCCTAATGTTTCCCTTGAAAATTACATCCAAGATGATTTGCCCACCAATTTTATTGAACAAATAAAGGATTGTATTCAGGCAAATAACTTGATTTGGTTTGTAAATCAGACTTCATTTTATTTGGCACAAAAACTCAACAAAGACTGTTGCACTCGCACGATTTTGCGCACGGAAGCGACATCGCCAACAGCTGCAGTGATGACAATGAAATTAACGTGTGTAGAGGGCGGTGATGAGGTCCAAGCTTAATGCACCGCTCGCACCCAAATGACTGAAACAAAATGGAATCCGAATGGATTCTGTGCCATTAAACTTCCCGCTCAACATCTGTCAATATCCCTAGGCTGCCCATTCATTCCCTCTCACTCCGAAACCACACTCGCTCTGGAAGGAGTTAAAATGCAGTTGACGGCGGACAGGTTTTTTAACGTTTGGATTGCATCTGACCTGGAAAGTTGTTCCTAATCCAGATATTGCGGGCGGCTGGAGGGGCTTTTTCCCCATCGTTTTGTTGCTCTCTCTGTGCATTCAACACCCGTTGCTGATCCATGGAGTTCAACAGGAGTTCAAGAGACAGGAAATGAATTACATTTTCTTGGCTTAAACGCATAGGAAAGTACCAGCCTCTTTATTCCACATACGACTCATTCGATTGTGGGATCTATATGCATGTAAAAAGAGGTACAAAATAATTTTCTCAAAAGCAGTATTGGTTTTGGCTCATCTCATGGTTACATTTAATGTAGACTGCATAGTACTAAAAGGGATTTAACAAAATCCACTACGGCTAGGCTTGGGCATTCACATGTTGTAGAAACATGTTTATGGCACACTATATAGTTAGGGTATCGTCACAAAATCCAGATATTTTCTTTTGCTAGTACAGAAAGAAATGCAGAAACAGTTTATAACAGACACAACAGAACAGAAACGTTTATATGGAAACATGAAGTAAAAATGTTTCTTGTTTCTAAACAATCATATTACTTAATCCAAATTGTTTTGTGAGCTATCAAAGTGAAAGCCTGTTTGATCAACTAATATGTATCGGATGTGGCTTGCCTTGGCCAATGTATCTCCCTTCTATGCCACATACAGTAATTATTATCAACATAATCTGCATGATTACAATTTCATGTGTTCAGCATAGAATTAGTCCCGACACACTGCACTGTTGATAATAATGTGCACTAATCACCACCTATACTGAACAACTAGAAAGAATTAGCACAATGAGCGCGTGATCTCCCTTTTCACTGAACAAATCCGCTAATTCAACTAGCCAGCACATCAATTATACATCAAGTAAACACATGCCCAGAGGCTTGGATCCAGTGGCCTGATTCATTGCCCACTTCACCCTCCTTCTTGGACAACACTGGACCAAACAACAAATGTTGTCTGTCGCCACTACGGTTATTATTATGATTACAGCTGTGATAGCTTTGAAACAAAAATATATCTCGATCTAAGAGATATAAAAAAAACACTTGCCTGCATATTTTATTATTCTCCCCCAAGCACTTTTCCTCCATAATCCTTGCACAAACAAACTGGACAACAAGCCCTTGTAGGCAACACAACACTCACTTGAACGGCTGCAGCCTCTCCGGTGTGATCAATCCATCGCTTTGTAAAAGGACGGCCACGTTTCTTTATGAAATACAGAGCGTTTCTCAAGCTCCTTAAGACTGCAGAGGCAGAGGGCTACACCTCCTAAGGCTTTGAGAGTATCCTTCATAAGGGATCTCCTGTGTGCCGTAATAATGCCTGTCCGTCAACAGACGTGGCAGGCTGTGCCTGTTTAGCTTAACCAATACTAGTGAGATATCATGGGTGGCTTTTGAACCCTATTTTCCAGATTTACTAGATGTGATCAGTATCAGGCATTTTGCCCTGGATTTCATGCAAACCCCACCAATTATTTAACCCAGACTAATGCAATAGTGATCTTATTTTATTATATTGTATAGACTTACTAGTCGTAGACCAATTACAAGTTGCAAAGCACATAGTCAATATCTGTATACATAGTGGATAGAACAAAAGACATCCAAGTTCACAAAGATCTGCCAATCAAGCACTTCAAAACAGTGTGTACTTGTCACGCTTGGATGTAACGCTGAATTGTGGGACTGAAAGTTATATATTCTACTTATTGCATCATCTGTGACAGGCATAGTTAGAATATGATTTGACATAAAGGTCAGGCCTCAGCCTAGTTTCTCCACCCTGTTAAAGTCTTCGGTTTGCCTTTGGGAGCATTTCTATGCCTCAACTACAACACACTGACAAGCCCCCCCTCTGCAAATCAACAATTATCCTGCAGAATCCCATGGTGCCTAAATTCACCTTATGCAATCTAGCATTGCAGTTGTTTTACAATGCCATAAACACAGTATGTGTCCGTGTGTGTGTATGTGTGCCTCGGAGCTATTTCCATCTCTAAATCCCCATTAATAAGAAAAGCCCATGTGTTTTAAAACCTCTCGAAAATACACTCCCATATTCTCCCACACACACACGTACACACACACACACACACAGCATGGGGCTCAGACATTAAAAGGACATTCCCGTCGGCTAATTCTAGCCAAGCTTTTGAACCGTTCGCAAATCAGATAGGGTGTCAAACACTGCAGAGCATCCGGGCCCACGCTGCAGCTCAGCATGCTGCCAGTTCTTACTTGACTACACAGGCAAACACAATCTTCATTTTACCCCTCAACCCATCCCTGCATTTAGATTTATTTTACTTTGCAAAGGTCAAGATTGGCCACCGTCCTTACAGCCAATGGAATTAGAGGACAGAAAACCGAGGAAGCAACCTTGGGTATCTGTGTTGTTTTTAACATCCACAGTTGGCTCCAAGTCTGCATAGATTTGGAAGTGGAACCAAGAAGAAGAAATGACACAGGGAGAACCCAAGGGATGCAGCGGACTCCCCTCCAGACAGATCTGGAGCTGGGAGATGTTCACGCTGGCCCTCTGGCGAACACACTTTAAATGGACCTCTGCTTTGTGAGCGTGTGGTCTGAGGGAGAAAAGGACGACAGAATCATGTTTTCGTAATTGTGCTGGACTGGCAAGAAAAACTACTTGAAAACCCTTGAAATAAAGGTAGGGGGGTAGCAAGTGTGAACTGAATCACAGTTAATCTACTGAATGTCAACGGGCAGTAAGTCACAATCGGTTTAAGTTTAGAGTATTGAGCAAAAAATGACTTGTGCTTTGAAATGCACCGGTGATTTCAAAAAGAAAGCTGATTGCCAGCCAAAACATTGTGAACCGTACTCATTTGTTACTTTGTTTGTTAGTAATATTCAATTGAACGTCTCTCTTGAAGCTCATACTAAGCTCCAACACAGCCACGGCTAAAGAAAACAAGAGATAAACTGAAGAGGAAAACAACATTGTTGCTGTGTGTGTGTGTGTGTGTGTGCGTGCGTGCGTTCGTGCGTGCGTGCGTGCGTGCATGCATGCATGCATGTGTGTGTGTGTGTGTGTGTCTGCAGCCATGTGTGGGTGGCCAGTAGGATAACTGAATCTTTCCAAAGCAAACTTCAAGCACAACAAGCAAGACGAATAGATACATCACTGAATCATGCATTTTAAATGCAGGCCATCAACATGATTTGTGATCTCTTGGCTTACCTTCACAAAAAGTAAGAAAAAATGCAAGAACAGCTGAATTTCCTCCCAATAGATTCAGGTTGACGAATTAGGAACGTTTGCCAGCATCCCCTTTTATCAAACAGTACTTTCTATGTACCAAAAACATTTATGCAGATATTTTTAGAATAACGCAAGCTGTTCTTAGTGTATGAATTCTGCCGTTGCCACAGTTTTGCCAAGGTTTTATTTTGACTTCTTACCATAAATATGGAGCTTTTAAGCTCATTTTTGCAATCCCATCATGCACCAACTCAAAAATAAATATTCTGTTAATGAGTGATCATACACAAAATGGAACTGAATGTCCCTGTCCCTTAATGGGATGTTATCATGTCCATGTTGCCAGGTATCTATTAACCCTGCCCACTCTCCATTCACTTCAAACCAGGTAAAAATAGCAGTGGAGGCATCATCGTGAATCCAGTGTGCTTAAATTGGTTGGGGTTAGTTGTTGCTTGTGTTGGCCCGACACTGTCTGTTTGTATGACACTCAATAGCAAGTTGTATGGAAACCTGTGCAAATGACACCGTCTCTACATCATGACCCTATCTATGGGTGTTGTTCAGAATGTTGGACTAGCCACTGAACACCAACAACGGCTTTGTGTGGGTCCTACGATGACACCGCTCTGATAAGGGTGCGCCGCTGACTAGTCATGCTTTTCATCATGTCTTAGGTTCCTTTGCGGTATGAGGAGGACAGGATAAGTGTTTCCAACCATTGTGACTGGTATTGAGTTGTGAATCTTGAGGGTAGCAGATCAGTCTAAATGATGATACAATTGAAGGTGTTCAAAAACGTTGGCAAATAAACCCCCCACAAAACATACTTTGTCCTCACACAAAACTAATTAAATCACAACAGTGCTTTCCAAAACACTATATTCACAATCCAACATTGCCAATCAGACCGTTATACAGCAAGTACAAGATCGACTTGGCTAGAGTGTTCCTGGCTCCTTTTTGAAACTCCAATATATATTTTCACAGTGAAATCACAAAACAATTACGCCATTGTCCTTATCCATTATCCAAATCTCTTTTAGATAGGTCTGTCTCTTTTCTGTGTCTGCCTGAGACTCCGTGTTCCATGTGTGTCCCTTAAAAGGCCCCTAGGTGGGAACAAACTATTTTGAGCACCAATATTGCAGTGGCGCCCTGTGCCCGTGTGACTGACAGTTGGGTGTGAGAGTAGCAGAAAGGCTTAATGTTGCCTCTGGATGATCTGCCAATCAGAGCCCTTACCAACTGCTGTTTTTCCCTGGCCATTGTTTCTGTGTGTGCCTGTGTGTGTGTGTGTGTGTGTGTATGTGTGTGTGTGTGTGTGTATGTGTGTGTGTGTGTGTGTGTGTGTGTGTGTGTGTGTGTGTGTGTAAATTGTTGTGTTAATGTGCATTTGTGTAAGCATGGTAATATTGAGTTGTCATCATCATTATAACTGAATTATTATGTATACTAATACTAGAGTGTTGTAGCGTGTTGCGCATGTTCAACCTGTAGTTTTAATTAAACCCATAGCTATAATGTGGAAACCTCAGCCAAAACATTTCTGAGCGCAAAATATAATAACATTTTGCCTATGATGATACAGAGTATAACTTTTGGCTCACCTATTACATAATAAAGCAAGCATAATAATTTTCTCCTTACGTTATGAAGCAATCATAATAATTTTCTACTTATAAGCCGTTTCCACACGCAAGATTGTGGATTGTACATTGGCTACCTGACCTGAGGGTTTAAGATTTTTATATTTTATTTTTTTACCAGAAGAACACGCAATAGAGATTAAACATATTTTTAAGATCCTTGGCCGAGACAGGCAGCGGTAGCCTACCGTCACACAAAGCCTACACATAAAACATTAGAAAAATAATACAACTAAAACAGTTGGCAGGAAATCAATATAGCAAGACATTTCGGGAGGCTCAAGGAGCAGAGTTATATCAAGTTTGAGTGACAAAGTGTCTTGTGGTGGACTCTATAGACATAATTCACCATACTGCGTTTTTTTTTCATGTTCTCGTTTACATGTTTTCGCTCTGTGGTATAGGGACACCGTCTCTTTACGATCGTGTGACTTGTTTGTTGATTTGCGTGATGCGTCTGCGTGATGTTTGATTTTAACGTTTTTATATAATAAAATAAACAACCTGCCGTTGTGTTGTCGATGTGAGAAATTGTCTATTCACTTCTTTTATCACAATTTCTACAGTCTATAGACAGAACGCCTGACCCGGGAGAGTTTGTCGACCGCGGGTCCATTAAACAGTGTCTGGGAAGGGGGATATCAATATCGCAACACATTGCGGGATGCTCAAGGAGGTGAGTAATATAAAAAAAAAAAAAAGTTTTGCAAAAAAGTGTAGCCTATAGACATAATGTCTGAGCGGGTCAACAGCGGGGCTGTTAACTCAATCACACACATAATAATATACATAATGGTTGTCTTGCCGTAGATATAAGGGATGGAAATGGAAGAGTGACAAAAAAACGATATGAATTGCTATATTTGTGCTTAAGATTTCTTCGTGTGGTTATTTCCTGAACTAAGAATGGATGGATGAAGGGACTGTTCACTGTGTGTCTGTGTGAGTGTCATCACAAATTTGGTTCTTAATTCAAGCGTAGTCTAGTCGATGAGACAATAAACCTAGCTAGCTTTTGGTCAGCATTTAGTTTCCTATTAGGAAACCAAATACTGCAGTGATGTGGGATTTGAGCGACAGAACAGATCACAGGCATGACCCTGCAAAATGCAATCAGTTTTATTCTGTTCAACTCCACTCTGAATTATCTTTTTGGGCCATAAATGGCTGTAGCTAGTTCTGGCGGGACACTCTGTTCATGCCCCCCCTATCAAATGTCCGCTAAAGCGGTCCAATCAAACGCACGTACACTGATAGGCGGTCAATTTAAGACCTTCCTTCTGAAACACACTGTTCGAAGTGAAGTGTGCTGAGCAGAATTTCACCCACCGACACCCCAACCTCCACCTGCTTTGGTTCCGCTCTGTATTGTAGGTAGCCTATACAATGGGTTGAGATATCTGACTTACCCCATGGGGATTGTATAGTTCTCTCTGTTGATAAATGTTGGAATGCTGTCTGCTGTTTTCTGTATCGGACGTCTGTATGTCATGCTTTAAATCCCACAGCAGGGAGCACCAGAAAAGAGTGGAACCATTCTGCCAAACTAAATTGTATTTGTACCATTTCATGAAATATTACCATTTCATCATATTAACATAGTTCATATGACTAAGGCTGTTTTCTAGGATCTTGTTTACAGAAATGTGTTGCTGTGCCCCGAATGGCTTCAAAATCAGTATGGACTGGCTAAGGCATAGCATAAGTTGAAGTTCCCTAAATGGCTGTCATCCAAAGTGGCTCTAATACCAAGGCTAAAATGTCTTTAGGTTAACACTAAATCTTGGGTATTATTGTTCTTCTGTGACAATAACTGCAGTCAATCATTCATTTGCTTGTGTACAGCACGTTTGCGGTTGGTGTATTGCACTATCACAGCCAACTTTGTATACAGTGTTCTGATTTCCCAGGGTGTATTCCTTTTATACTCATGACTGTTGAGGACAATGCCAAACACTGGCCGCTGTTTGACCAATCAGCTGGACATTTACTGGACATGCTCCTATTCAGCGACAGGGGATGCATTGCAAGGTTCCGGGAGTGCTGTAAATTATACTTTATCAAAATCGGCGACTGGTAAAAAGAGATGTGTACGGCCTCTGAGCAGCAACGTGGATCCTTACGGATCTTTGCACGCGTGCAGGAGACAGAATTGGGATTTGGCCATAAGAAAACTTAATGCATGTATGTGGGAACTCGGTTATGGAGGTATGCTCTCACAACAATGGTGGGACCACCATAGTCGTCCGCCATTTCATTGAGGAATTCGATCCTCGGCTCCCTTTGCCACTCAAAGTACGACCGG
>JAOPUD010000044.1:17715974-17727865 GCA_027122715.1 Trisopterus minutus
CTCTCTCTCTCTCTCTCTCTCTCTCTCTCTCTCTCTCTCTCTCTGTCTCTCTCTCTCTCTCTCTCTCTCTCTCTCTCGTGCTCTCTCGCTCTCTCTCTCTGTCTCTCTCTCGATTTCTGTATATATATACATAGCAAGATGGATAGATATTGGGTTAGGGTTAGTGGGTTAGTGTTAACCATCACCCTGTTAAATAATGTGCAACGAAAACCTTAGTTTACGTCTCATTACCTGAGCTAACCTGAACACCATGAACACTATGGATAATACTCACTATCAGTTAATGCAATAAGTACTTCATTATCTAATGTTGATTAATGGTTAATTGATGTAATGAATGTAGCCTTATTGTAAAGTGTTACCAACGTTATAAACGACATTTCAGGCTTTGTGTGAAAAGTGAATTGTGGCTGTGTTGTTTACTGGGCTCCTGATGCATAGTTTAATTAGTTGGGTTAGAGTCTGCAATATTAGGCAACCATTCATATTTAATGTCTCTGGCGATTTGACTAAGAGGAGTATAAACTAAACTGAAAGCTAAATAGTTTGATACACAATCACACATTAATTCTTCACTTACAGCACTTACAGTATATATTCCTGAGAATAAGTTCTAAATATTGGATTATACTACTGGCATGTTGAATTAAAGTCCATTGTCTCGGAGCAGACTTACACTGGTATTTATTTTACATTAGCAGCCCTTCACCATCATGAATTAATTCAAGGTCTAAATCTCTGAACTTACAGTCTGCCTTTCATCAGCACATAATTTCTTGGAACTCTTCGTCTCCACACTTCTTTGCGTTGGTGTGTGAGCGCTGGGTCTAAGCAGTCAATCATCGTCACTCATCACTCACATCAATATTTCCTTTCCATCTGAGATCAGTGGGCTCTGACTTGGATATGTTCTTGCGGGTTGTAAATCAGTGTCTGAGGAGAATGTTACAGGCAACGATTTATGCAGGGAGATGGATTTTAAATTGCGTTCTGTCCGACTATTCTGAGGGGTATGATGTGAGTGTGTCAGTGTGCGTGTGCGTGTGCGTGTGTGTGTGTGTGTGTGTGTGTGTGTGTGTGTGTGTGTGTGTGCGTGGGTGTGCGTGTGTGTGCGTGTGTGTGCGCGTGTGTGTGTGTGTGCGTCCAGGAGTGTGTTCAAAAGTGTGTGGCTCTTGAAAGAAGCAGCCAGTTAAGCACTATAATGTTATTATAAGTTTCTCACACATTGGGTCTTGGCAGAGCCCTCCCTGTATCCTCTTGACTTTTGCGACTTGATAATTGTGGGAAACATTTATAGAAAACATTTGGCTGCATGGAAGAAAAAAAAACATATCTCTTCAGTGGCAGTGGTGTTGCACTCCGAGAAGGCAGAATGTTCACCCTCAGAAGCTAAATGAGGAACACAGAAGACGGATCATTAGAGCGATGGCAGCCCCTGCAGGATCATCCCGGGCTGTCGACGCAGTGCACAGCCGTGGCCGCCTGCCACTGCAGTCTGGTGCCCCCTGTTGGAAGTGTGTTGATCCAAGCCCCAGACACAAAACGCGGTTCACCCCCTGGGGGGGGGGTGGGTGTACTATTAGCATCAACCCCCGCGAGGCCAACAGCTCACGGCGATCCTACTACGGCAGAATACGCCCCCGGTCTCCAACCAACCAACCAACCAACCAACCAACCAACCAACCGCAGACGCGCAGAGCAGCAGGGTGAAGGTGGAGGGGGCATCATCGTGGGTGCTTCGGAAGCGTTTTGATTCCGCCCCATGGTCGTGGGAGGACACTCTGATGAGGAGGAGATGTCCAGACGCGTCCGGATGCTCCCATTCACACGAGCAAAGCCCGTGCTGGGAAATCTTCCGGAAGATTGCAGGGGAGAGAGAGCGCATGTGTGTGTGAGGGGCTCCTAGTGGAGGTGTCAGAAATGGCAGCAACACTTTGGTAGAGGAAGAAGGCGGTCTTTGATCAGTGACAAGTGTCCCTTAAGGCTGGGCATCAAACCAGGGACCCTTTCCTGCATGGAGATAGCAGAGCTGGAGCGGTGCAGCTGTCGTGCGCTTGTCTTCTAGCAGTATGAGTATGTGCTTTAGCTTGTTAGTGTTCATCCACCCATAAATACATGTAAAAGTCCCCAAACCAACACCAACACGGTGATAGGGTCCTGCCACCGTTCAGCACTTACCAGTCAGCCATGACAGGACTGCTCGTTCCATTAAAGATCAGGCTGGAGATAAATGAAGTGCAGGTTGATAGACAAATAAAAAAAAGGGATACGCGGCTGGCGCTGTTCGCCAGCACATGCACTCAACAGCACCACCTAATGGCTGCATATATGTTGACACACATACATCGTCTTGTGAGGATGAGCAGCTCGGCTTTTCATGTGCTTTGTTTTCGTTCTGTCTCTCGACACTTCTGCTTCGCTCCTTGCTTTCTCCCTGTTCCCATTTCTTACTTCTCGCTTGCCTCATGTTTTGTTCCCGCTCCTTTATGGTCTGACCTGAAACAACTCGCAGACGATGCCGGTCTGGAGAGCGACTGTTCATGCCGTTGCAGCATATTGTAGTTCTGTGCGTCTCCAGGCCAGTGGTGCGGACTGAAGACATCGCGCCCGGCCTCTGAGTCAGCAAGCCTCCCAGCACCCCTTTAACTAGTCTCTGCACTTTGAGTGTGTGTGTGCGTGCGTATGTGTGCGCGTGTGTGTGTGTGTGTGTGTATACGCGTCTGTGTATAGTGTTTGTGTTTGTGTGTGTGTGTGTGCATTTGTTTGTGTTTGTGTGTGTGTGTGTGTGTGTGCGTGTGTTTGTTTGTGTGTGTGTGTGTGTGTATGTGCGTGGGTGTATGTGCGTGGGTGTGTGCTTGCATGTGTATATGGAGTGCCTGTGTGTGTCTGTTTGTGTGAGACAATATATCAGTGTGTGTGGGTGTGTATGTGTGTGTTTGTGCATCCATGCATGTGTGGTTATCTGTATCTGTTCCTCTCTGCAGCTATTTAGTTAACCACAGACAATTTGACTGTACTTAGTTTAATTGTAATCATCATTATTACCATTGCATTCTAGCAATCACCATGAATATGTGTGTGGTTGAGAGAAAGTGCATTTTGCTGTATGTGGAGAGATAATGTTTGTGGTTGTGTGCGGGTGTGTGTGTGTGTGCGTGTGTGTGTGTGTGTGTTGTAGGCCTGATACCTAATGTATGCAGTGATATTCATGAGCCTAATGATCATTACCTGGGGATGTTTTAGGGGGTGACGTACCTCCAGAACCCTCCCAGGCGTTCACGGCTCAGCTCTGGTGAGGTGCGCTGATGTGTGGAACACCTCAACACTGGCCAGCACCGCGCCACACTGTGAAGAACATTAGGCTTGTCTCTGTACCGCCCTGGTGGTAACACTCTTCTAAGATGACCCAGCATCATTCAACAACACAAGGATGTTTAAAAGCGAAGGCTTCACAATCCTCCTCACTTCATCTTCACGCTACCAAAATCTCTTTCTTCTTTGTCCGAAAACCCTTCATCCGTTTCCGTTCAAGCGTGGTGAGGTTTGACCCGCAAGGTCTCTAGCTGACGCTGAACGCTGCCATTAGGCACTCAGGTCTGCTCATAGATCCTTAAAGTATGACCTCTGATCCTGAACGGAGCTCTCTCACTCTAAAACTCAAAAACTCTCTTTCTCTCACTCTCGCTTCCATTTGTATTGATGTATTCTCGTCAAGAGATTGTGTGTCGCTAGTACACTGTGTCGGTCTGTCTATGGCATGGTCCTGTGTCTGCATACAGTTTGCACTACATATAACGTATATATACAGTATAGATAGACATAGTACTTTCCTTATCCCTCTCTCTTGGTCCTCATGTCTTCCCCCCCCCCCCCCATCTCTGCCCTCTATTCACCTTCCTTTAATCCAATTTCTCCTTTTTTACAACTTTGACTTGCGCTATCGCTCATTCTCTGGCTGTTCAGTCTCCTATGGGGGAAGCCAGAATCTCTTTCTAATGGTATAATTATGTCTAACGAGGCCATTTGATGATTCAGGCTGATTAGGGGGCATCAAAACAACTCTTCCTCCAAGCACGAGACAGAGAGAGAGAGAGAGAGAGAGAGAGAGACAGAGAGAGAGAGAGAGAGAAAGAGAGAGAGAGAGAGAGAGAGAGAAAAGAGAGAGGGAGTTTGTACAGCCTGAGGATGGCTTGTCTGCTCAGCGCGGTTGGGTGCTATCGAGTTACCTAGCCTCTTAGTTGACGGCCACCCTGGGCACAGACCGGATGGACGGTTGACAGCGGGTGAAACAACGTTAAAAGCAGGCCGCTCGTGTGTGTTTGTGGCGGTTTAGTGGATGATTGATCAGCATGTATACTCTGGCTTTGATACGGGATGATGCTGACCAATCGTCTAGGTAAGGATGTTCAGAGTGACTTTCCAGGAGCATCATATTTTAAACCAATCTCCACAGCATCCGCAACACACACACACACACACACACACACACACACACACACACATGTCACACACACACACATTGGTTCACCTGTGCCAGTAGAGCTTCCCAAGGCTACTGTGGAGCAGCTTCCGTTCCACTGCCCTCATGCTGTGTACCCACGCTACCGTTAGCTCACGCTAAGGTTTCCTTAATGTGATGTAGTGCAACACACACACGGTGGCCGTTTGAGTGGATAAGAACGCGAGGCAGTGTCTGAGAATTGTGAATGGTTACTGGTGTAACGTTAAGGGGCTCTTGAGTTGATGGTTCAATTTATTTTGGATAATAATTATGTCTTGTAAAAACCACAGTGCCACAAAAACAAACAGCTCAGGAGAGCAGTTGCATTGTAAATGGTTGCGGGATGATTTTAAATGGCAGTTTGGGTCTTGTCTGCGTTTATGTTAGACATTAACGGCGGAGAAGGAGGAATCTCAAAACCATGTTTAATTCCGTGTGAATATTAACTCCGTTTCCTTGTGCATATTAAATGGCGCCTCGGTGGACCTGCATATATTTACATGCGTGTTCTCACACACAGAGAGTTTTAATGGTGGCACAACTATCACGTTGACGCTGTCCTCTCCGTATCATCACTCCTGCCAGCAGACGGGCGCTGGCGGGCCCCTGGGGTTTGTTCTGTGTGTTCTCTCTCCGCTGTCGTATGAGTCTGCTGTTCAAACATTCATGTGACCTCTTCTTCCCCCCCCCGCTGTGTTGCAGAGAGCAAGGAGGTGTACAAGAGACAGGTCCTGTCCATCACATCCATCGCCATGGCGATCAGCCTCCTGGGCACCCTCTGTATGGCCCTCTACTGCCGCAACAAGTGAGTCGAAGGGGAACGCACGCAAACACACACACACACACACACACACACACACACACACACACACACAAGCGTTGACCACATAAAAAAGAAAGAGAGATGTTTATTGCAATAAGACGTGTTTTGTACTGATACCCTTGGTCTTGTCAAACACCGACAATAACACAAGATACAAGAGCTGTTACGGTTTGTGGTTGTCACTGGGGCCCCATAGACCTTCATTGCTCCGTAGACGTCCATGTGTCCGGACTCTCTTTCTCTCTCTCTCTCTCTTTCTCTCTCTCTCTCACTCTCTCTCTCTCTCCCTTCTCTCTCCTCTCCCTCACTACCGGCTCTTTGTCCAAAGTCCCCCACTCAACGCGGTTAAGTTACCCTATGAATGGCATACTCACATGTCCATCAAATAAGCTCTGCTGCAGCAGTGAAAAGCTTGCAGAGCCCAAGACTGATTGTTTCCCTTCAGCGCGGACAGGTCAAACCTCCAGTCCTAAATGGCAGTCAGTCATCTAGAGGAGACAGGCCGTGAGAACAGCCCCTGATAGATGCCGCTGTAATTCTACGCTTCCTGTGGAAAAATAGGGACGTGAGTGAGTGAGCCAGTAAACGACAAGATAATCGCATCGACACATGATGGACAGCCGCCCCCCCCCCCCCCTCCAATAGATACATAATTGAGTCTGGTTTAATACCTTTTCCCTGGGAGCATGTTGCACGGAGACTCGCGGAAGAAAAAAAAAAGCGTGCGTTGCACATTTAATGGAGTTCGCAATAAATTACGCAAAACATTCAAAGACGCTAGTTACAACTGGCTTATGTGTATTTAGCGGGGGCAAACTGCGTCGGTTATGACCCAGGTTGGCTAGGACGAAGAGGAGCGTCTGTATACTGCAGAGCTAATGGGGCTCTAATGGGGCCCAGCCCCGCCCCGCCCTCCCTCACACAGCTCGGTAGTGCAAGGCGGAGAAGCACCTAGAGCCTCAGGGAACCCTGGCAACGGCGAGCCTCCGGCACGACGGAAATACCCCCGGTGTGACGGAAGCAGGAACAACGAAGGAACAATAACAACCTAAACCTGGCTATGACCCTAACCGCCACCCCTTAACCTCGCCTTAACCCTAACCGCCACACATAACCGCCACCCCTTTAACCCTAACCGCCACCCCTAAACCTGGCTATAACCCTAACTGCCACCCCTAAACCTAACCCTAACCATAACCATAACCACCACACATAAAGCTAACCTTAACCCTAAGCGCCTATCTCTATCTCATTGAACGCTCGTCTTCCCCCACCCTGCCTGCCTCTGTGCCTTCTCATTGGTTCAGCGGCTGTGACACAGACCTCCCTCGGTGCTCTGTCCAGCTTGCTGAGGATTGCTGAATCGGCTGAAACGCTGTCATCCATCATTTTAAATCAGTTAATTTCCGATCTTTGTTGTCCCTCCAGGGGAAATTTGATTTACAGAAGAAGGTAAAACCACAGACATGACATAAAAAGGGCATTAATCAGAACAATAACAGCAAACAGGAAATAAGAAAAAACGTATCTGTTTGGATACTTCTGTTAAAATTAGAGGAAGTGATAGTAGTAAAAGTATTAGAATTGTAGAGATAATAAAATGTCGCTGGGCAACAATCTGATGTCATCGTAGACACTGAGTTAATCTTCAGCAGTAAATAAAAGGAGGTCATGAACATTTTGTATATTTATCACCTCTACATTTCTTTAAAAGACCAGTAGAAAGGTAAATCAAATGAATGAGCGGGCCATGTGTATTTCATTACGTGATCATCATTAGTCTCCCTGCATCCAGTCCCCTGAGGGAGCCATGTAAATGTCTCCAGATCGACCTTAGCCTGACTGGGACTTGCTTTGCCTTTTCCTCTATGTTCTGCTTGTCAACACATGATGATGAAAAAAGTAATAACATCAAAAGCTGTCTACATGCCCCCCTCACCCCCCACCCCCGACACCACCACCAGCACTGCTTTCGATGGACATAACGTTTCTTGCGATAAGGGGGAAAATGTAGAAACATATTTGTCCAGCAGTCTCTAAAATGACAAACTGGGTCAAAGGGTATTCAGACCGGGCACAACCAGACACCAGCGGCTGTCCCTAAGCTGCCACAGTGGTGAGTACGCTTGTTGTTTGCTGACTCACATTACGGGTGATTGGTGGCTAAGCTATCTTTCTTTCTAGCAAGCTGTAAGCATGTATTACATTAAACTAAACAAAAAATCATGCCGGTTTGGTTTCACCAGGCATGATAAAGAAAAGGCTTAGGGACATTTTATTTCATAACTTTACATTGCGGATGCTTCATTCCAGTGGAAAGGCTTGCTTTGAAATGGTGCATACTAGTGCTTAAACGTACGACGAAGCGGCCGTATGAAAATAAGATTGCGTCACTGTTTGGCAAATGAATATGTTTGGTGATGATTTTGATCCTACAGATTGCCTGTGTGTTGCCTATATAATACATGCATGGCCCTTATAGCGTTGCACCATCTCTGTTTTACTGTTGCTATGTAAGATACGCGTGTAACACTGGTAACGGTGAGACTATTTTGGACAGCACGGCCCTATTCTCTGATTGCTGCAGCCTGACAATAGAGTTCCTCATGTGGCTCTCGCTGAAAGAACAGGAGGTGGATGCTGTTCTCCTGTCTTCGGCAAATTACACAGAATGTTCTTCCAGAAAACCTTCTTCTAGAAAGGCTCCAGGAAGTCAGGGGAAGTAGAATGAAGAGATATAAAGAGCATGTAGGGAGAAGGTCATGGTAGATGAAGGGGTCAAACACAGCACTTTCCCCAAAGAGACGGGGGTTCATCCTGTCCTAGAGGCAACACAACTCTTTGGTTAGGTTTAGGCAACACAACTACTTGGTTAGGTTAAGGCAACACAACTACTTGGTTAGGTTTAGGCAACACAACTACTTGGTTAGGTTTAGGCAACACAACTACTTGGTTAGGTTTATGTAACACAACTACATGGTTAGGTTAAGGTAACAAACTACTTGGTTAGGTTTAGGAAACAAACTACTTGGTTAGGTTTAGGTAACACAACTACTTGGTTAGGTTTAGGAGATGGCGATGAATGATTTAGGGTAAGAGTTAGATGGTTTATCAGGTAAGATGTTAGATGTTAAGGATGAATTAATGTTTTTTTCTCAACCTCTGACACTCTGATAATAAATACACTGTGAATAAACGCATTGTAAAATAGATTAAGTTGAACAATTTCAAGACAGCAGAACAGCCACCGTGTCTTTCCAAAACCTTTAAATCTTTCAGCTAGGGCTCCTGACATCGTCAGGCTAAGCCAATCAGAGGCAGAGCATGCCTTCGCCATCCTAGAAAAAAAAGCATCGCTCACGGGTAGTGGCATAATTGAACCGATTCGAGTTATTGAGGGATTTAACAGGCTGTGTTGTTGTCAGGCAGATAAGCTTAATTGGATGTTTTAGATTGCTTTAACAATGAACAATTACCTTGTGTCGGTGTGCCCCTACCCCCTACTGCCCCGCTCACAGCCAGAAGCAGAGCGCTGGAGCTGGGTCCTACTGGCCCGAGGGTAGAGGGCCGATAGCCGAATGTGCTGACTAGGAGAGCGACCACAACAGTTGGCATTTGGTAGAACCAAAAATAAAGTACTGAGGTCAATTATTCAGTTGAGTCTTATTTCGAGTTAGGCACAGTGCTCTAGTACATTGCAAGGGCGTGCGCATATGTGTGTCTTTGTGTCATATGCTGGGTGCCTCATATTTTCAATTGTATCTATTACACAGCGCTTAAAAAGCTCTCACTTGTACCATCCAGCCAATCCACCACGTCACTACTTGCATGTCTACATCAGGGGAAGAAAATGAAGTTAACAATGCTCCCTTTGGTTTATTTATTTCATTGTGCTACCACTTAGCTCTGCTGTGCTGTACAATCAATGATCTCGCCTCTTATAGATCCACCTCTCAGAAACTAAATCTGAATCTGCAAGATTACAATTATCTTGTGTGTTTGTGTGTGTGCAAATGTGTGTGTGTGTGTGTGTGTGTGTCTGTGTGTGTGTGTGTGTGTGTGTGTGTGTGTATGCGTGCATTCATTAATGTTTGTGTGTGTGTGTGTGTGTGTGTGTGTGAGAGAGATAGAGAGAGTGTGTGTGTGTGCGTGCGTGTGTGGGTGTGTGGGTGTGTGTGGGAGGGACGAGGTCTGCTGCCTTCAAGCATGTGGGGGTGGATCGGAGCTTTTCATTGCGGCACCTGGAAAGAACAAGTTCTCCTCAAAAACGATAACATTCAGGTGAAACCTGCTGTGTTTGCCACAGAATGTGCCCATGCAGTTCTGGAGGATCTGGTATTAGGGGGAACAAATTAAAGCCAAAGATGTGCAGAAGTCTGCTGCCTATTAGGAAGAAGTGAGTTTAGTGCTGGCAGACATGAGTCCCGCTTTATGAAAGTTTTATGAAAGGCTGGGAGGTAACTTTACACTGCACTGAATTTTTTACTTTGTACGATTGTGGTTTATTTAGTTTATTTGCCCTTATTCAATACTCGATTTTCTCCATTAACAATACATAGAGCTATTTTCTGTGCTAAAGCTAGGTCCCGCCAGCGAACAGACGAAACAACTGCTCAGTATCTGTGGCGGACCCAGGCCTGCAATGAGGCCATTTTATAATTTCATTTGCCCCAAATGAAATGATTGGATTGAGTGCCTGTCTATCTACCTACCTACCTGTCTATCTACCTACCTATCTGTCTGTCTGTCTGTCTGCTACCTGTCTGTCTGTCTATCTACCTACCTACCTGTCTATCTACCTACCTACCTGTCTATCTACCTACCTACCTGTCTGTCTGTCAGTCTACCTGTCTGTCTGTCTGTCTACCTACCTACCTGTCTGTCTACCTGTCTGTCTGCCTGTCTGTCTGTCTGTCTGCCTGCCTACCTCCCTTTGTGTTCTCGCTGCACATGGCTGCTCCTCCACAAGGCAAGGCAGACAATGTAGCTCAAGCTAGCTAGCTACTGGCTCTGGAGGGACGGTAAAAGGGGCGGGGCGATTTCTTCAGTTGTGTAGTTTCACAATCCATCTGGCTAGGTTCCCCGAATTGCATTTCCTTGCTTTAACAACAACTGCAGCTATTTTCTGGGTGAACAATAAATACTGACGCCTTACTTACAAACGCTTATTTTTTGGTTGAGAGACTCATTTTGAAACTTGTTCCGACTCAAATTGCCGTCTACAAGTACGAAAGCATTCTCCCGCTGCACGCGTGGCCTATCAGTAGACCTTTCGAGTGCCAGGCACAGAGCGACTACGGTGAAGTGCTCGCTTTTGTGAGCACTTTTTTTTTTTTTTTTGGTGGGACTTTTTAGTTATCCCAGCGGAGTAGATTCAATTCAAAGCGCTTAAGTACTGAGAGAAACGGGCGCGATAGAGAGAGAGAACTGTGCCTGGCTCAGCGACTCCTCTATCTCTAGGTGTTGGCACAGCCAATGAGGAACAGGGAAGGCACCTAGCAAATGACAAATAGGAGGTTTCGCATTCGCACATGTGCTCATCTCCAGCAGAGTGTTCTTCTGGTGGAGAGCCAACAGACATTAAAGTATGAGACTGAGAAGAAAAAAAAAAGTGCTTGGTTGGCGAGCTTTAATAGGCAACTTCACTGGAAACAAAACACGGAAGCAATAGTAAAACCTTTTCAAGAGCGAGAATGCTTCGGAGTACAGTTGAAGCAGTGAAAGAGGCCGGAACGTTCAGTTATGCATGTATGTAATATGATTAAAAAAATACATATATTTTGGTTTATCCTTCAAAATAGATTCTGAGGGATATTCAATGTATTTTGGTGGCAGAATGTAAGGCTTAGCTTACAGTCTATTCGTTTTTGCTGATGTTTTCAATCTGAAACGCATTAGTGCCTTTCAAAAGCCCACGAGCAGCTGCTGTTATAGAATGAAGGAGAACTGAAGTGGAGTTTATTGCCCGTCTGGTCAGAAGAACTTTGGATGGAAGCAGCAGAAAACATAAATTTTGAACCATTTCAGTTAATTAATCATGGTTAAATATAGACTTTTGAGAAGTTGAGTTATTATTATTTAGTTACGTTAAATGATGTATGTCGTTTACGTATCTATCTATCCATCTATCTATCTATCTATCTATCTATCTATCTATCTATCTATCGATCGATCGATCGATCGATCGATCGATCGATCGATCGATCGATCTATCTATCGATCTGTATATAGATATAGATATTTATATATAAACCATTACACAGCCAGAGGCCTTTGTTTTCTCACAATCTCAAACTACCCTCCTTGTTATCTACTGACACTCATTTGTCTGATAATGGAGAAGCTAATGAAGGTGTCAAATGCGTAAATCAATGTAATCGGGAATGTGTTCAGGCCTGGGGATGTTTGTCTTTTGAGTTGCTTCGAGTGAACAGGCAGCCAACCTTTCACCCAATAGTGTGTCTGCGAAAGGTAGGCTAGGATAGGCTAAAGCTCTACCTGTATGACAATATGCTCTCTATTCTCTCTCTCTCTCTCTCTCTCTCTCTCTCTCTCTCTCTCTCTCTC
>JAOPUD010000044.1:17738591-17749748 GCA_027122715.1 Trisopterus minutus
AGAGAGAGAGAGAGAGAGAGAGAGAGAGAGAGAGAGAGAGAGAGAGAGAGAGTGATTGAGAGGATGCTAGAGAGAGAGAGAGAGATATTGAAAGAGAAGGTGAGAGAGCGTGAGAGGGAGATTTAGAGTGATTGAGAGGCAATGACAGAGAGAGTGACACTGTCAGAAGGACAGCATTTGGGAGTGGATGGATTTAAATACTGTTATTGAACCACGACTATCTGACCTAATCGGTTCACAGGATGCTTCATGATTTGTTTTTCAAAAACCTTCTAATAAAGATCAACCCAACCCGTTTTCTAAAAAAGAATAATCACAATATCAGCCATGAAGATGGTGTGTGTGTGTGTGTGTGGGGGGGGGCTTGTCTGTGCGTGAATGCAAGATGAAATGTTTGCTCAGATATATATATATAGATAAATGCATAAATTCAGAGGTAGATAAACCAATCTGTAAAATAAATCAATGCAAAAAGCTATTTTCTTAAATTGCGATCATCTATCAGTGTTTGTGTGGCGACGGCCACTCCCTGTCCTCTCTTTCGTCATTTCCACCCACACAGTGGCAGTTTTCTCATTTAATTGTGGTTGAACAAATCAAAAGAGGGATTTGGCCGTTAATGTCATCTTGGGAATTGCCGACACTCTTTGCCTGCACGCTCTCACTCTCCTCTCCAGCTATATTTGCACGACTCTCTACTTCTACTCTCCCAGTATCGCTCTACGTCTTCCTCCTCCTCCTCCCCTCCCCTTTCCCTTCTCTCTCGCTATAGACTTGCCTCCATCCCCAAACTGGGTTTGATGAGTGTTTATTTATCTCCGGATAAAGACAGTACGGCGATAAAGCCGGGCTATAGTGTCCTCTGATGCTGATCAAAAGCTTCCACGCCCACGACTGTCTTTACACGCCTTGATCGAGGCATAAATGTGTGATTACGCTATTACGCAGAGAGGGAGCGAGAGACATTGCGGGAGAGCGAGAGAGTGTGAGAGAGAGAGCGACAGTGGGGGAGAGAGAGACAGAGGGAGAGGGGGAGAGAGAGAGCGACAGTGGGGGAGAGAGAGACAGAGGGAGAGGGGGAGAGAGAGAGCGACAGTGGGAGAGAGAGAGAGGGAGAGTGGGAGCGAGGAAGCGACAGCGGGAGAGAGCGAGAGACAGAGGGAGAGTGGGAGAGAGGGAAGGACTCCCGTTTTAATATTGATGCGTTGAGAGCAGCTAGCGCTTGTCGAAGGCCATGAATTATTACACAACGATAATGAGGCAGAATGCCGCAGAACGCTCCCTGATTGACGCCCTGATAACGCTCGAGAGAGAGAGAGAGAGAGAGAGAGAGAGAGAGAGAGAGAGAGAGAGAGAGAGAGAGAGAGAGAGAGATCAATATGAATGTATCTCTGAGCTCACTGGCTCCCCACACAGTGCTCAGGGTGTGTTCCACCAACAAGTCTCAAATCAGGGATGAATCAAAGTGAAATGAGTCTTTATCGACACAGTCAAACTATTAAGTGCTCATCAAAATGATTCGATTGCCTTGATTATAGAACGTGAAATTGACTTTGCCGACCCTTAATGGAGGTTGAACACACATATTTCCTTAACTTACACTTACAATCACACTTAATTAGGGCTGAAATTAGGAATGGCCTGGGAAAACGCTGTTACCTCCCAATAGCTCTCTCTTCGTCACAATGTGGGCGTACAGGTTATTATAGTTTAGTTAATTGTGTATAAATGTATACATATAAGTTAATCTGGTTTACATTTTCGTTTTTAGTTCAGTTATTATTCCAATGTGGCCAAAATTTCAAGAAGAAAAGGTTTGTGCCATAAAAACTCAAAAAATCATTGTACCATACCAAAGAAAAAAGTATTCACTTAATTTTTCACCACTATTTTTTACCAAAGACAAACTGACGAAGATGAAAACTAAAGAAGACAGTCAATAATTTCTGTTTCATTTTACTTTGTTTCGTCAACACAGAATAAAGAGCAGTTAGATTAGGTTGTTTTTTTTACCGATAATTAACCTTGGTGTTTGTGTGTGCGTACATAGCAGTCTTTCTTTCAGTGGCTCTCCGTCGCCTCTCGCTCTACGTGTTGAAGAACAAGCGTAGGCGTTCCACGAACACTACGGTTCAGACTAGTGCACAAAAGGCACCGTAACCTCTCCTTCAAGGATAAGTTGCTGCAAAGAAGTTTTGCAAACTGAGTTTAGCCTTGCTTGCACTCCGGTATCCCTCTTTCTCTTCCGTCTGGCCTAGCTGTCTTCATGCATCCCTCCCTCACTCCCACCTCCTCCCCTCTGCCTCTCCTCTGCAGATACCAGATGCAGCCAGAGAGCTCCAGCAATGGCCTGAGGCAGGACAGCTTTATGCGCATGCAAGCTCCCGTTTCCAGGGAAACCACGCTGTCGGCGGCGGCGGCACTGTCCCGGCCGGGCCGCGAGGCGGCTTGCTGCTCCGCCAGGCTGCCCCAGGACCGGACCCTCCCCGGCCACCTCCGGCCCGCCCGTCTCTCCGCTCCTCCGACCTCCTTCCGCTCCTGCTCCGTTCCCATCATCCCGTCCGTCCAGTGTCACCATGACGACGAGGTGTCCTGTATGCAAACCAGCCCCGGCCCGCAGTCCTCTGACGCCGGCCCGCCGGCCACGCTAATCCACACCCCCGCCGCCGCCGCCGCCGCCAGTGCCGCCGCCGCGGTCCCGCGGCCCGGAGAGGTGAAAGCACGTGATGCGTTGCGTTATTCCCCCTGCTCCGCTGCCGCTGTCGGCCGGAAGCGGGACGAGGTCCCCCTGGTGTTGCAGGAGGCCCGGCAGCAGCTCCGGGCCTTGGCTCTGGCCCACGAGAAGGAGGAGCAAGAGAGCCTAAGCAACAGTTGCAACGGGTCAATGGTTGTGTTTGTGGAAGCCAAGGAAACTGTGTGCTTCTTGAGCCCGTATGGCGGTGGATCCGGTGCGTTGAGGTGTAACGGACCCACAGAGACCCAGGTACTTAGCCACAATCTATCACACAGAGACTTGGGGTACACTGGCCAATGAAAGGACAGGATTTAGGCTATTCCCTTTTTTGTTTGACAGTATTTGACAGACTGGTGTTTTTGTCTCAAAATGGCAGACATTTTTGCATCAATGGGACAGAATGGACAATATTGAACTGTGAAACATTTGATTGATGGTGAATCTGGTATTGTGCTGATGTTATGCATTCTGTATGTATACATAGAAACACTGGGGAGGCTGCATCC
Organism: Trisopterus minutus; assembly: GCA_027122715.1. Taxonomy (NCBI): domain Eukaryota; kingdom Metazoa; phylum Chordata; class Actinopteri; order Gadiformes; family Gadidae; genus Trisopterus; species Trisopterus minutus. The sequence goes on from JAOPUD010000044.1 coordinate 17,741,832, forward strand.
TCGCCGAATTACAATATGGAAAAAGAAAAAACATATTTACATGCATTTATTTAAAAATGAGAGACACTTCTGCTTAGACGAAAACAAACCAAATAGTCTGTCAAATCCATGGTGTTTTTAATTGTAAAAAGAATATATAAATATATATATAAATATATATGGATATCAATATATGGAATTCAAAAAGTGACCAAGTACAGAGTTGAAGAACAGAAGAATGATTTAATTTTGTTTTATTCCTTGCCTTCTTATTGGTAATACCCACTTCACATTTTCTGACGTGGTTATGACCTTCAATCTTAATATATCCCCATTAAATTGCCCTTCTTGACAACACTTCGAATCACAGTCCTGTGAGCCACAAGACAAAATGGCCGTCGATGCCGGTGCCCCCCAAAGACAAATGGCCCTTCATGCCTTTCAAACTTTGTGTTGCGAATGAAATTGCAATCTCCTGTGGCAACAGGCATCACCTTGGATTTGCTGTACAAAATAAAAGTTCCCTGGATGAAAGAAGCAGTGATGGAAATGAAAAACTATAAAGAAAAGATGGAAGAGAAAAAAATGACACAAAAGCAATGGACTTCCACAGAGACTTTGATTTGGGAATGCTGATTGCCAATCAATTGTAGTTTATTTTACAAGTTCACACACAAATGCACATGCCCCATAAACTGCTGTCGAGTGTGCTTGTACCCAAGGGGTATGTTTGTTCATGAATGGCAGGAAGGAGGGACTGATGGCGAGACAGAGGGCTATTTGGAAACAAGGAGTTGTATCTGCCATAGTTTAATTTGTTTTTGTTTTTTATTGTTGGTAACTATGCTGCTTTCAGGGGCTGGTGGGAGGGCAAAACACAAGGATTGGGAGATTCCAGGGTTACTTAAAACAATAAATAAATGTCTATGTTGTGTCCTAAGCATTGGCACTTTCTGAGTTTCTGTTTGAGTGTCAACAACTTCAAATCACTTAATGAAACCAGGAGGCAAAAGCAGATTTTCCCAGAAACAAATTGGTAACACCTTAAAAATTATGAAGTGGTGGAACAAAGTACCGTTATGTTTTGGTACAGAAATTCACTTTGCTGTCCCTAATAGTTTGAATGTGGATAGGAATTTACTTTCAGACATTATTAACCTCACTGGTCAACTTAATGAAATATTTCCGAACAGAAGGCTCCCATGAAATACATTTTTAAACAGCCGAGCTTCAAAATAGATAGTTTGACGCTCAAGGTCCATCAGTGCATCTGATTTGAACAACTTTGGATCAACTAAAACAATAAAAGCTACAGACAAACCAAAAATCTCAAGGTCAATTTGGTATCAACTGGTATACTATAATCCTACAAAACAACTTTTGTCCCTTTTTAATGAAGGAAACCTTGATATAAACAAGCCATATATTGATTTCGGTAGCCCAAAAAGGTTGAAAAAACGACTTTGTTCAGACTACTACATGATAACCACAGCGTAATTTTGTATTATTCAGTGTTTCAGGGTTGATGGATTTGAACCTTTGGATTGAAACTAGCATGCCTCTCTGTCCTGAGTGTAGTGCGATTTTAAGAGGTTTCCCTATTTTGGAATTGAGCACGCACTTTTTTACAAAAAACGTTCTAAAGGACTATTTCTTGTCGTTTATTACCACCTCACAAAATTATTTTGTGTAGTTGTAGCAGTGAAATGATTGTATGGGAAAGATAACCTCCACAACTGCTGCAATATCCTGACAAGCAAGATAGCTCGGGGTCCATAACACACCAGTGTATGAAATGTGTTGAAATATTAATGTTAGGACATTTGCTCTGCCTAATTATTATCGGCCTGAATCAAAATGTAAAAAATACCGGTTCATACAAGTAATACTTTGTGAATACTTGCCCCTGCTTAATTGTCAAGCAGCGAGGCCTGAAATTCATCAGTGTGTAATCATAAGACATTTGGTTCAGTCGTTTTTCTCCAATTCATAGTTCATTCATAGTTCATAGTACACAAGTTCACAAAACGTTTGAGGCAAACCTTTTACAATCTCACATTTCCTAACATGGAAGGACAGCTCTCTTTTTTCCATCTGTTCAACTGTCTGTTTAAAATATGTCCGTTATCACCCTTTTTTCATTTATTTCATTACATTGGAGGAACTTTGCTTCATTACAAGGACAACAAGTTCCATGACCATTGAAACCATCATGATATCCACACAATGGCTACTTCAAAAGGTTTCAGTCTGATTCTGCCACATAGCATTCATTTATTTATTAATTTGCTTATTCAAGCACCTTCATTGGTCTTGTTGAATAGTCTGTAGTCTATAGAAGCTCTCAGAATGAGTTTATTCCTCTAAAACCAGAAAGTAAAGTGCATTTTGACAGTAAAATCCAATTTTTATTTGATCCAGTCTCTCAGTTTAATCTGACTGGCTGCAAATAAATAATTTTCTATTCATTTTGACTGTCAGGTATTTCAATAAACTATTATGATTTGCACTGCTCGAAACAGGTATAAATCGATTGTGGCAATAGGCAATACTGTTTTAAAAGTTTTATTGATTATTAATATTTTGCTTTTATTCATTATCATTTAAGCCCAACTTTTCCTCAATTACCAAGAAGATTTGACGATGGCAAAACCAATTCAACCTTGCATGCAGGGAGGATCCGGAAGGCAGTAACAGGGGCTGTGACTCTCCACAGGGGTGTGCTTGCCCAGCAGACGGAGGACAAGGCCCAGGGTGTCATACGATACGATACAACTTTATTAATCCCGGTAGGAGGCGATGTAAAAAGTGCTAGTGCCACACTGGGCCATGATGTCTAGGGTCCTCCTCTGCTTGGCAAAGGAGTTGACCTTTGCACTAAGCAACTAGCAGTGTGAGAACGGCCTTGGCAAAAGCACCATCCATGTTGAGAGGTTCTCTCGCCTGTTCAAAAATGATGACACCAATGCTGTCTTCCAACAACAGCAGGTGGCATATTGGTAAACCACACCAATGCCGGGACGACCACCTTGGAAGCCGGAGCACTGGGAACTGTGGAAGAGATACACCAAAACCCATCCTGCAGTAGACATGGCCACACGTGACGCCCCATTGGATGTTCCACACAAGGCTGATGCCTCTCAGCCGAGAGGTACCATTCTTCTGGTTTCTTCTGGTATATGCTTCTGGTATAGCAACTCGATGCTTCCGATATATATCAACTCGAGGCTCCCCAGGGCGCCAGAATACATGGTGATAGTATGAACCTCCTACCTCCGGGGGTGACCCTTCTGACGGGTGGAGGCAGTATCACAGACCCTCGTCTTCGAAACGTTATCGACACCACAGGGAGGGAAATTATGGTGGAGGTGCTTGGCTTTACCAGGGAGATGGTTCAAAGAGGGTGCGCCTCTGCAGTTGGGTCATCGCAGTCCTCTGATGACCTCTTCCTGATGTTCAAAACCCTCAAAGCATCCGTGCCCATCTGTGTCCATGCACCTTGGGCTCTTGGCAAATCAACTGACCTGAAAATGTTAACCGGAGTAGTCACGATTAATAAAGCCATAAGTGGCTTCCACAACTTCCCATTGGTCGAGCTGCACAGGCTGATTCGACAGGAGTGGACTGGGGCTGCTGCCCCCCCGGGGGAGAGAGGATACGCCTGGCTGAGGATGCAGTGGCTCGGCCTTTGCCCTACGGCATTAGAATCAAGCCAATTCTAACCTGCCTTACGCAGCATTTCAGCTCACCGGCCACGCAGGCGGAAATCAATCACTGCAACCGGGGTATCGCGTCAATGACGTTGCTGCAAACTCAATCGTTGATACTTTGGTTCAGCTGAGTATCAGCGGTGGGGACCCCTTACCCCGACACAGTTCTTGTCGTCAACGCTGACCTTCAGTCATGTTTTGTGAGTGTATGCATGACTGGTGGCAGGGTTAGAGCACCAGAGAGATAAGAGTATCTATCTCCCTGATTCCTGCAAGCGCATCTGTGAGGAAATGAGTGTCCATGCAAAATGAGTTCACATCTGGGTGTGAACTCTGGCAGACATGTTGTCACGACATCTGTCTCACCAGGACCACCAAAGCATTCCGGACTCTGATGTAACCCATTCATACTTTATCATGTTCCATATTGAAAGGGAAGAGAAATGTTCTTTAATAGGTGAAACACACTCGCACCCTTGAGAACACATCTAACAGCAATGAGGACCGTCCATGTGGACACACACAAAGACTATCTTAATAAGAGTATCAAGATGTAAGAAGTTACCATAGGTCTTTTGGTTATTTTTTATTGCTGAAAACATCCCATTAAAAAGACAGGTTTTTTAAATATTTAGAAAAACCTGTAATCTTCACATGTTTGGAAAACAAGGCAGCCAATTATAAGTGGTTGGGTAGAGGCCTTTTATCCCAGGCTCTCTGAATATATAAATGAGAGAATGTTTGTGTCTTATCGAAGTAACATTGTTGGGTCACATGTGCTCATGGTTCAGCAGTTTTCAGTATTTGTCATACATTTGTGAATTCATCATGGAGAAGAATTCAATTCATTTTTTCCAATCCAGTTTGCTAGTTTGCTATGATGTCGATTTTTACGCAGGAGTATATATTTCCCGTTTCATTGCTGATGGGTGGTACACTGCAAAAAACGACAAAAGTAATACTGTTTTACATTCCGGTAAATAACTGGGTTTCATATTGTGTCAGATTTACTATGGGACAAGGTATGCTTGTGACAAGACCCATTTTATTACTCAGTGTATGTGTGAGTATGTGCGCGTGTCTGTGTGTGTTTGTGTTTGTGTGTGTGTGTGTGTATGCATGTCTGTATGTGCTTGCAAGATGTGTTAACTCTCCTAGCCCTTGGGATTCCATTGTAAATGTAGATAGGGGGGGTAGAGAAGGGTTGGGATGGTGAAACACGGGGACTCGTTCCCCCTGATGAAATTGCTGCAGTGTTCATTCAATGGTGATGGCCCTGCTGCGATATAGTGCATCTTTCTGTTGGTTTTATTTTTTTATTGTTACTTTTTCAATAAAATAAGTATTTAGTGTTAAGTGCCTCTGTCTTCTTTACTCAAATAGTATAAGAAAAAGACTTAAAGAGGAGGTTTACAATTAGATTTTAGCTTTCTGTTTTATATGGGAAACATTGTTGAATTCTCACAATAACATAAAGCAAAAAGGTTAAAAGTAAGAATAAGACACATTTTTCACGTTAGGGATATCTTAATCGCACAACTTGCTCTGATTTATCGTGATTAATTGCATTTTTTTTCCCTTCTTATGACTGAACTGAATTATTATAGAATCAGCACAAAGCAAGCCTATTTCAATTAATATACTATGGTTTAACAGTATCTTTTTAAATTTGAACATAGATTATTTCCTGTGAACTGCAGATTTCCAAGGCCATCAAGGGCTTGGACGTCATGAATTTCTACCTGGTTAAATATAGGATTGATTGATTGATTGATTGATCAAGGCCAGCATCAAGGCCATCAAAATTGACTGTCAGCTAGAAAGGTATATTTCTTATATGCAGCAGAAATAACAAGAAAACCAAGGCTTATATGCTAAAGTGCCAGTTGAGTTTCAAAACCATTCGAAGGCCATTCAGTTGGCAATAATTATGTATATGCACATATATATTATATCATTTTCGTGCCAATTGAATTTCAAGAGAGTTCAGGGAGTTGAATTTCTTCATACAACATAACAAGAATGTTGTATGAAGAAATAATGTTTCATGTGAAATTAAACTATCATGGCTATCCAGCATGATATGCATTGATCTGCGGACCGATCGAAAAACACAAACTTTTTTTTGTGTGTTTTCAAGCATACTTTTTTATGTGGGCATCTGCCCAAATATCCAATAGACATTCCGTCTCCTCTTTGCTCCCTGTAACCACGACTCCTTTTCAAACCAACGGCGCGACAATGTGCTGGAGACAAGTAACCGCTAATCAAACAATAATTCCCATAATGTGCGCGGCTGAGCGGGTGCCCGTTACGCCCAGAGAGGCGTATGATTTTTAGCTTTTTAACTGGATTGGGCACATCACATCTCAAGTGAACCGCACCAGGGTTTGTTTGGAAGCAAACCGAGACCATCTCTCTGGTTGTGTCTCGGCTGTCTGGTTTCTGAAATTCATCTCAGTTTTGCTTTTAGCAAAAGTGCTTTGATACTGTGATACCAGTATATGTTGCTCCCATATGTGGCTATGGTCTTGGTCCACATGCTCCTCATACCACAGGATACCGGAGCTACAACTCTGTCCTCGTCCTTATCCAGCTTTAGCCAGGATGCCTATTGTCACACGTTGTGTTAAATCATAAATGCCTTTCTTTCTGTTCAGTTGTCATGCTAGGCTCTAGGATTTCCTAATAATTTCCAAAACATTATCTGTCTCATAATCTATAGGATATTTAGAATGTCTCATAATCTTTAACTTAGAATTAAAAAAAATAATGAATTAAAATCCCTCTATTGGAAACATATGTGTGGGTTCAACTTGCATTAGAACCCACATTTGGCATTGAAGTCCATATGACTGAACATATGCTGCATGTGAACCTAAATTCACACTTGTGGCTATGTGCATTGTTACTGTTTAACAATGCATACATTCATATGTATACAGACATACTTCCACATAGATGGATAGATAAATACACAAATGTATAGAGAGGTCTGAAAGCGTACACCTAAGTCTAGATTCAAGGTAAGGAACACATGATGGTATATGTTGCCTACATCCACAAGCCGATAGCCTGTCCTAAAGATCTGTTAATTTCTTAGCAATCTCCAATCAACCCCCTTAACTGCCATGTCAAGACGTTCACATCTCATCACTCGCTCCCACTGTCACCACAGTGATGGGGTTGCTTTCAGCAGCACAAGAAGCTTTTGTTTCCAGGCACTATTTAGTATTCCCCACAATCTTCCCGTGTTTGAGAGTCAGGAGTTCTTTATTCAGAATGCCCCTTTCCAGGTTAGCATTTCAAAAGACGCCGCATACTTGAGCACAAAAAGATTAATTTTAGTCATTAAATCAAAGAGGCATTATCAGCCCCTCATGCCCAAACACACATTAATCACCCAGGTATAATCTCGACAGGTAATCTCCTCTTTTCCTTCTCAAACTTGGCGCATGAAAGAGATGAATAAAGATGTTTATGGTGTAGAGAACACGAGAAAAAGACGTGCCGGCGTAATGATGTCATTAGGCCTGAAAGATAGCTCCCAGAGCCGGCGAGCCGGGAAAACCGAAGGGGGAAAATAAAAAACACAACAAGTCTTGGCATTCAGTCGGCCGTAGCTCCAGATCCAAGTCAATAATAATATTTCTGAACAAGTGAGTCAAGGCAGCAACCGCGCTTAGCAACCAATCGCCAGGTAGGCTGTTAAGTAAATCAATGAATCAACAACCTTGAGGACTGACACAAAGCGCTCTCACTCACTCACTCTCTCTCTCACTCTCTCTCCCTCTCTCTCGCTCTCTTTCTCTCTATCTTGTGCACAAACATACCAATTGCCACAAGCTAATATTAATGTAAGCCTACGCACTGTTTTTGTTGTGAATTAAATGCTTTGAAGACTGAAAAGGTTAAAGAAAGACCTGTGTAAATGTTGCAAATGTTCAAATATTTAAATATTTAAATCTTCACAGTAACCAGTGTGGTATATCTTGACGCTAGGAGACTTGATGCTTCCTATGACAATCCATTCCCCGCCGCCCACTTAACTCACTTTTCCCTCCCCCGCCCTCATCGATCTTCCTGCTCTCCCTCACTCAAATCATGACAATAAAAGTTGCACGTAAATACATTTTCGCACACCTGCGCAAGATACATACACACACACACACACACACACACACACACACACACACACACACACACACACACACACACACACACACAC
>JAOPUD010000044.1:18016891-18031891 GCA_027122715.1 Trisopterus minutus
ACACACACACACACACACACACACACACACACACACACACACACACACACACACACACACACACACACACACAAAGGCACACACACACACACACACACGCACACACGTATGATGAAGATAAGGTCAGGTTTACTGTGTGTGGACAGTGTTTTGTTGAAATGAGGGCATCATGGCCGTAGGGTTCATTACAGACGGGGAGACATGTCCCCCCCCCAGAGACGTGATGTCAGGGGTCACGTTGTTTCAGGGGACAGGATAAGCTGCTTCGCTCAATAACGATCAATTCAAGATTGGATCAATATATGGTGCTGATTTTGTGCAACTTTGGCAGACTAATTATCGATGCCACTGGTTACCAAAACCTATCCCATCATACGGTTTGTTAACTGCTGTATGGAGCAATGAGAACACTCAACCATCTGTATGGAGCACCACGTTTTTTGTGTGTGATATTGACATATATGACATATCAGATATGACATTTCCTACGTGTTGTGAACACATGGCGGGGCGTAGGCAGTAGCTCAGGAGGTAGAGCAGGTTGACTGGTAACCGGAAGTTACCGGCTAGTTCGACCCCCGGCTTCTCCTAGCGAGTGTCAAGGTGTCCGAGAGCAGGACGCCTCACCCTGACTGCTCCTGACCCGCTGGCTGCCGCCCTGCGTGGCTGACTTTGTCGTGGGTGTGAATGTGTGCATGAACGGCTGTGAGTCGCTATGGATAACACTTCCGCAAAATCCCCAGAATGTAAATGTTGTAAAACACTGACCTCTGATCCTTGTAGTCAGACTGCTGACAGCACAGAAGCACTAGTCCATCCTGCAAAACAATGGAACAGCAGAAAGGAACATCAGAGACACGAGAGAATAGCTGCTTAAAAACCGACAGACCAAGATGAAAGACATGAAAACACAATGAGAGCAATTGATGACGTGAGTATGGAAACCGTTGATGGAGGAAAAGGGAGCAGCCAGACGCAGACTGGAGGAGCAGAGGGCTAAAGAGTAGCGACAGAGACAGAGAGGGTTCACACAATACTTTGCTGTCCTTGCCTCATTGCTTTGGTTTGTTCTGCGGTTGGTGGAGAGAGACAGATTGTGTTGTCTTTCACTGTGATATCCTGCGCTGGTCTATACCCTGGAGTGTATGCTAGGCTACATGCTACACGCGAGCTGGCCGCTACATCCTCTGTTTCTTTCTCTCTCTCTGTTTCTGCCCGCCACGATCATTGCCAGATGCAGAAGCAGGAAGTGATGTAGGAATGTTGGCCCAGCTCCTCAGCGGGACATTTTCCCTCCTCCTCCTCCTCCTCCCCTCCCCTCTCCTCTCTCAACCCCGCCCCCATCCTTCTCCTCCTTCAGATGTTCTGGAAAATGAGGTCAAATCTCAGCCACTCTCAGCTTTTTCTCAAATCTCCTGAGCGCAGAGAAGAGGACCAACCTCAACATTGGGCTCCGATCCTCGCTACATGTTGGTAGTGGGAGAGACCTCCAGCATGACCCGCCTGAGCTCCAGTATAGGGTCATACTGGAGAGACCTCCAGTATGACCTACAGTGAGATCCAGTATAGGGTCATACTGGAGAGACCTCCAGTATGACCTACAGTGACCTCCAGTATAGGGTCATACTGGAGAGACCTCCAGCATGACCCGCCTGAGCTCCAGTATAGGGTCATACTGGAGAGACCTCCAGTATGACCCGCCTGAGCTCCAGTATAGGGTCATACTGGAGGTATAGGGTCATACTGGAGGTATAGGGTCATACTGGAGGTATAGGGTCATACTGGAGGTATAGGTGGCTTTTGGATGAAGGTGCCTCCTAAATTAATATACAAAATACAAATGGTAAACCTAGAAAGCAGAACGGGAAAATGTATATATTGGCCAGATGAAATATTGATTTCATATTTGAAATAATGCAGTTTTTATTTTTTACGATTACGATACGATCTCTATACAACTTCAACATGCTTGCTCACTTTGTCCACACTCATTTTTATCCCAAACACATTGTTATTAGAGACCGACTGATATATCAGTAGGCCAATTTTATTGGCCTTTCACAGATGTATCGTATCGGCGTATATGTTTGCCGATATACGCTGATATGAATACTTTAGTAATGTTGTCAATTTATTACATAGTTACATCTTTCTATGTTCTATACTGCAGTGTTGAGTAAATGCTTGAACTGAGCACCTCCCCATAAACACTCCCAACACTAATAGTGACATCATGTTCAGTGTGGCGGCCACTAGCTCGCCCGTAGAGTTCATGGGTTTCTTCAGCCCATGATTTGAGTGCGATGGTGCTGTGGCCTGAAGCCTCGCTTGAGGGTAAGCAGCAAATCCCGAGCTGCTCTGACCAGGATACCACAATACATACAGAATAACCACTCATATATATTCAGCTAAATATATACATTTTGAAAATCGGTCAATAGTATACATCAATATTTTTTACTCCATAATATCGGTATCGGCCCCTCAAATCCAGATGGGGTTGGACTCTAATGGAGATGGCTGGACTGGTTCTGCTATATAGTTCAGTTTGTCACAAGTTCACATGATGCACCGTCCCTAACTGCTGAGGTCTGACTAATGACCCTCTTAGGTATAAATCTCCGTTTCAGTGTGTTCCCGTGCCCGAAATCAAGGTTATTTCCAAACCTTCAAATACTGAGATTGTGCATCAAACCATAATGTTTCTAGTTGAAGGAAGTCCCTTAAGAGAGCAGGGACAACGCCACGATGAATCCATCAGAGGGGATCTAAAGAGTATTGAGCTAAGCCTTTGTCCCTTGACCTCATACGGGTAAGTGTGGCCCTCCCCTATCTCAGAGGGGAAGGTTTAATGAGGTCTAATCAAGTGCTCACCTCTGATCCCTGCTCGCCTTCAGGCTGGTCGAATGAGACCACGCACACAGCAGCTCTTCAGCTGTTCCATCATTAGCTCTAGTGAGAATCCATGAAGGCTTGTGTAAGCAAGCAACGTTCAAATTCAACTTTCAAGAAATGAGGTGCACAGCAATGTGCCACTTTTGACTTAAATTTTTTAGGCAGATTAAAATTTTGTGAAGTCTAAAATAATAACATCAAAGATTAATTGAATTGAGGCTACTGCTTGTGCGTCATTACAAATGTATTCATAGCTTCTCCTTGGAGAGGAGCAGAAGGCCCCGTTAGGACTGCTACCTGACGGTTTACTAGCCATCGGCACCACCAATTACCTGGTGGTTCCCCCGTCTCCCTCATCCGGGTGCAGGCTCATTAACCGCTGCTTGCCCGCCGCAGAATGCAAAGTGTGGTGGAGGGGAGGGGGTGGAGGGCTGGGTGTGCTGACTGCCAGCCTGCAGCCTGCGTGTGTGTGGTGTTTTTCATTAAAAGGTTCTCCCACTTTCATACATGAAGGATATAATTCACAGATGGGGGATGTTGACGGGGCTTGTATTTGACCTTAAGTCAGCATTAACTCCCACTTTACAGGGTGTGCAGCTGCCTGCTGGTTGTATCTAACTGTATGGTAGAGTAAATGAGGGTTCAGCAGTACAGCTTGAAACCAAATGCTCAGATCCTGTATCAGTGGATACATAGTGATGCATCACCACTCACTGAATGGGCTGATATCCATTCGTATTAATAGTGGTAGTATTTCTTCATTGAGATCAATTGTCAGAAAAGACAATTATCACATCGTGGTCCATCTTAGTTAATAACACAAAAGGATGGCTGACCAAAAGTTGTTTGAGTTCAACACTTCACATCTTCAGAAATTAATTGAAGAGACAATGTATGTATAGGTCATGTCTGCCCTAACCCTACGTTGGCATGAGAAAGTATACGTGCACAGTATAATTGGCTAATCAATGGCTAAGAAATTTACTGACAGGGCGGGAGCTAGTTTCAGTTTATTTCTGTCATGCTGCAACTTCCTTGTGAGGGTTGAAAAGAGAAATGATGACTTCATGGTTCTTGGATGCAAATTGTGAAGAACCACTGACACTCATTCACACACACACACACACACACACACACAAGTCCCACTGAGAGGGACACACACACACACACACACACACACAACCACACAAAATTGTGCTAAAATGACTGAGATCTTTGTGCAAAGAGGATGGCAAGAGAGACAGGGAGAGAAAGGGAGAGACAGAGAGGGAAAGGGAGGGAGAGAGGGAGAGAGAGGGAGATGGACAGAGAAGAGGAAGTATATACAAAGTTTCCTGTGTGGGACACGGCAGGCATGAATAGTTTGGAATTCATTCAGTCCTTCTTGAATTTTAATCAACTGAATATTATACTATGAACACAATCTAGTAAGACACAGGACATTGACTCATGGGCAGAAACACATGATAGACTGAAAAAGAGGAACATACTCCAGAAATGAGTTCAGTATTCCACATTTATATTAACAACCATATCCTTTTGTTTTCTTGTTAACAATAACTTTTAGTGCAGTTGTTTTATATAATGTAATATATCATGTATATATATATCATGCCCGTGCTGAATAATCGGAGTGAACAGCTTTGGCTAATTCCAATTAGATGACTCACACTGCTCTGGGTTCCCAACGAACTGGCCTGTAAGCAGTTTGCTCATTTCAAACATTCAAACCCCGTCCCTCCTCCTTGAACCAGCCCACACCAGCACTCCTCTGCAAGCGCACAGGAAATGAGGTCATGGTCTGCTGGTCCATATTTCATCCTAATATTTTTTCACACTTTGACACGTGGCTGTTGCTGTTCTTTCTGTGCGTGTGTTTGTGTGCGTGTGTGCATCAACTCCAGGTAATACATTACAACAACAGTCTTGTCTTCCTCTACTCTGGCATCTGAAAAACCAACGCTTTTGTCACAACATCACAACATTGTCCAGAGAGAGAGAGAGAGAGAGAGAGAGAGAGAGATGGTGACTGGACAGACAGACTTGTGGTGTCTGTGTGGCTCCCCCTCATACCATCAGCTCACTTATTTTCCACATGCCTTTATGACAGACCATCCAGCTCATTTCCTGTTAGGGTGTGGTGATCACCCAGTACTTATGAACATGCAAAGCTAAATTACAGTCAGTTTGCTGAAAGAACCCCAAGCTCAGGGGAATGCTAGCCCTACACAGCCCATAAAGTCAATTACAAACACTTGGCTCTGTGCCTCCTTGAATACAGCAGCAGCTTTTAAATTACCGGTTGTTCAAATTGAAGGAGAAAATACACACGTGTTAAACAAAATCGCTCTATTGTGAAGCCTTAAAAGTACAAACGCTTGAATCCCCACATCCATAAGGAACACGTGTTCATTCATAATGAACGTGTGAAGTGAGCTTATCTGAACAAAATAGATGAAAAGTAAGTAAGTTTCTACAGTTTGTATACTAGTAGGCTAGGTGTTGTTGCTGACTGGACAGTGTTGCATAGTATTGTTTGTCAACATGTTGTAGGATATTACATCATGTGATATACTGTATTGTCTGGTAAGACAAGGCCTGCCTTTCATATCACTCAAGCTGTTTTACTTATGCACACATTGCTTCCGTGCAGACTCTTTTACAGCCTCCAAATTCAAGTGGTGTTTTTACCTGATAGGCCTGTTGCATATGTTATTATATACATATATGTTGTTGAGTTATTTAGGCTGCTGTCATAGAGAATCAAGAGCTGAACAGAGAGGATTCAGGATTTTCAAACATAACAACCAAGTCCCCTCCCTCTCTGTGTGTTTCCACCATGGAGAGGTGTTACATTTCACACACCTGTGATTGACAGGCCAGATGGATTCCCCGTTCCAATTAGGGCGATGAAATCTAAATTGTCTCATAGAGGCGCAGTCATTCTCACAAAGCATCTCGCTCACTAAACAGAGGGATGGCTAATGCCATTTCTACTCTATCTACAGCACCTTTATGTCATAGAATCGTACCTGTGGTTTTAACCGATTCAATTCCTGATGAAAACCTGTGACGGTCCATCCACCCATGCAGTCTCTGCTGTGCTTCTGTTCTGACAGGCTGAGAGAACCATCAGTTTAAACAGACTCTTTCACACAAAAGGAGTGGGGTAGTGGAGTTTAAACATTGGAACAACGTCTCCCTACACATGTCCACAGTGAATTTAGCATGAAGCAATACAGAAGGAAGGGCAGGCCTCTGGGAGCTGTTTGGAAACACAATACAGTACAGATCCTCAGGGCTGCTGAGAACATCAAGAGCGCAGACCAGAGAGCCAGACCCCCTTGGGGACCCCAGGGCAGACAGACAGACCGACTGACTGATCGAGAGAAAGACAGATTGACAGACAGACTGATAAGACAGACTCTGGTCCCAAATGACTCTCCTCTCTCTTCAGTCCTCTTCCAGACAGGGAGGCAGAAGTCATCCACAGCCCATTGTTTTCTCTCTGAACTCCAATAACAACAGATGGACGGCTCAGGGTTTTCTCAAGGGGAGACATCATGCAGACAACCTACCTGCTTGGTAGTCTTAGCTTGGTAGTCTTATCTTGCCATTCAATGAAATAGGGAGTCCTCATTCTATTTTTATCATGGAATCACAGCAAAATGACTGATTTAGGATCAAACAGCCCTACTATTTTCTAGCAGAACTTTGTTTACCGAGATTTCAGCTTGTTTGCCATCAGAAATGAGTAACTGATCTAAAGTCTGATTTGTGAGACTACAAAAAATACCTACAACCCCATAACACTACAAAATCCCATCATGTGTGGTGTGCAGGAACAGCATGGCTGCCGTGATGTGTGGCTAAAAGTGTGCAACAAAAGCATTGTGTACACACATATTCACACATTCACACGTCAACACACCGAAAGAAAAGACCATATGGTGCTGAAAGGCCTCCAGAGGCATCACATGATCACACACAGACATGCTAACTCTTTAAAAAACCCTCCTTTCTTTGCTAGGCTGTTGTTTACCAAACGGCCCCGGGTCTTAAGATACGGGCCCACCCCATGCTCAATGACCTCATGATTCCAGTGACCTAAAGACCTACATATTACCAATGCTTTCAATCAGTCTTGGCTAATGTCAAGCATATTCCTAGTGTGATGCATCACATTAAACCATAGCAGAAGTAAAAGGTCCATGATTATTGGAAGAATAAAGGGGAGGGCATGTGACCCACCATGCTGTCTGCAACCGTGGAAATCCTGAGTTCTCGCAAGAGCACAATTTGAATTTGTTCAGCGAGTCATCCTGGGAACGAGCAATATACTCACTCTGTGATTCCCCTGGCCCAGAACATTAACCAATCACATCGGTGTGTCTGATAGCGTTGCTGCTGCTTTACCGCTGTTTTATCGTAGTGTTATTGAATTGTGTGCATTTATATTTTCAAATGCATGCTTGGTGCTGCCCCTCCAGTTGGGCCGTTTTCATGACTCGTTGCCAGACCCTAGAGCTTTCTAGATGCTTCCAGCTTTCTAAAAGTTGCAGAAGATATACAGTAAAATTAGGTAGTGGGGAAGATCCTTCTCTGTAAATAGAATGATTTAAAATTAACATACAATGACCGTGACTCATGGCTACTAATAATACGGCCAACCCCGGAACGAGTTCTTCAGCATCCAACATCCATCTTTCCAAACAAAAATGTCTAGTCTCAATGTTAGATAAAAACAACGAGCACTTGCATGTTGAAATCCATAATGACACTATAGCCCATGCCATGAAGACAGCGATAGATATAGTATTCCTGGATGTATTTTGCGCATAGAATGTGCATTGAAAAATAAACCCTTGGAAAATACTATGAGGTAGACGGATGAGGAGTCCCACCCAGGAAAACAGATGTGAGGGTTATTGGTCGTGTTGTTATTTGAGTCGTCCACTGTGTGCGCACCGCGGCGTGCAGTGAAGGAGTTCACAGACACAGCCACCATGTTCCAGAACAAGTGGAAAGTGTTCAAATATTGAATGTTACCGAGAGTGAAATCACTCTGTCACTCTCACTGCAGAGTGTGAAGTGATACACATGCTTTTAATGTCTCAGCTCTGCTGCCAGGAGGGAGAGAGCTACTACTGTCTATTTTTACCTACCCACCCTGCCACAACAACACTGGGCCGCAGAGAATAAAATTAAATAGGATATAATAGAACTCAGCACAACAGAATATAGTAGAGTAGAATACAACAGAATACACATTTGGTCACAAATAGCAGGGCCTGGGCAGTGAGTAGCGTCACTTCCTAAACTTCCTACAACACAATGGCCAACAGTCAGGCCGGACAACCAGCGGTCCACGGCAAGCAGCCGGCCCAGAGCTACGTGAGCACACATCCATGTTCATATGCATGGATACATGGCATAATGCCAAATAGTACCATGAAGAAGGAGATGTGTATAACAGACAGACAGACAGACAAATGGTTAAAGCACGTCTCCATTGTTGCAGACATACTTGTCTGCTGGTACTTAAATGATACTGAAAGAGCTTTGCAAATGCAATGCAAGAGAAAAAGATTTCCCCAAAGATGAGGGTATGAGCTGAGTGATGGCTGTCTACCTGCTAGCTAGCACAGCCTCCGCGACCCGATGTACTATAGGCCTACACCTATGGTCACAACTGTTAGAAACTCTACGATCGGTTACCTTTAGGACATATTTATATTTTCAGTGTTTGAAGTTAGGAAGGGTACACCAAGATGAGAAATATTCTCCATGGTATTTATACATTGCATGTTTATAAGGTGTGTTACTGACAATTAATGACATGTATACTATCATTATTGACTTGTATTTAATATGAACTTCCGTTAAAACAATTGTAAAACAATTGTTTAGGCAATAATAATGCAATTAACGATTAACAGGCTGAACCAAACTGGAAGATACCATGTATTTGACAGGCTAGGTATTTGTAGGCTACTCTTATGCATTAATGATATGCTCGAAATGATAAACATCTAGGAAAAACCTTTGTTCGTAACCGGTTATAATGCAAGCTTAACAATCCACCTGGCTTTCACCAACATGCTTGATCCGTTTTGAAAGTTGTAAAAGGTGCTAAGCGGATGATAGCAGAATACAACCCAAAACAAAGAGCGGACGGGGCACGCTACAGAGAAAACAAAGACCACTCAAACACACACGGGGCTCTGGCATCGAGTCCACGGCCGATCGGGATTCGGGATGAGAGAAACATTATGGGTAAACATTCACAAACAACATCCAAATATGCGTGCAACCACATGCATTAACATCTTTAAGGCTTCGAACGAGATCGCCCGCAGACCGCGTCCCCTGACCGGCGTCTGTGCCCAGCATCACGCCTCCTGCAGCCACACTGTGGACCCCTAGACCGGCTCCATGCACACGGCGAAGGACGGCAGGAACGATCCATAAGCGAGGACAACACACAGAGTCCCCCCTCTGGGAGACCAGTCCCCGTCCCAGAGACGAGGGCTCGTTCCGCCGCACGCGACCCAGCGCGCGGCAGCCTCCGAGCGGAGCGCGCAGAGGGGCGGCGGGCAATGGAGTCCGTTTCACGTTTACATTAATACTAAATTGACCCCAAAAAAATCACAAATCCTATGCGTTCTACGTTTAATGTGTGCAATAATAGATTACAGGCAAGCCCGTGATTATCGTGTATCACCTCAACATTTAACACATTTAATGGGCGGAGAGCAGAATAACGTCCCTCATAAGACGGTGTGAGGCGGTCCCCCCCCCGGTGGACCGGCCGGACGGGCAGCGGGTTACTCAACAGCGTAGGACTCACCCGTTTACTCCTCGTTATGGAGGCTCTTACAGCGGTCCTCTGCTCCTCTGTCCTGTCCCCTCTGCTCCTCCGTCCTGTCCCCTCTGCTCCTCCCTCCTGTCCCCTCTGCTCCTCCCTCCTGTCCTCTCTGCTCCTCCC
Organism: Trisopterus minutus; assembly: GCA_027122715.1. Classification (NCBI taxonomy): domain Eukaryota; kingdom Metazoa; phylum Chordata; class Actinopteri; order Gadiformes; family Gadidae; genus Trisopterus; species Trisopterus minutus. Next base: position 18,026,775 of record JAOPUD010000044.1, read on the forward strand.
TCCTGTCCTCTCTGCTCCTCTCTGCTCCTCCCTCCTGTCCGCTCTGCTCCTCTCTCCTGTCTTCTCCTCAGTCCCAAGTTGCGGAGGCTCTTAAAGCGGGCGTCTCTGCTCCTCTGTCCTGCCTCCTCACCCTCTCTCCTCCTCGGTCTCTCCGTCCGGAGCCTGGTAAAGCGCTCCTCGCGGCTCCTCAGTCTCCTCAGTCTCCTCACTGCTCCTCAGTCTCCTCACTGCTCCTCGGTCTCCTCACTGCTCCTCAGTCTCCTCACTGCTCCTCGGTCTTCTCCTCTCTCTCCTCCAGCCTGTATCCAGGCCGTGCGCGCGCCGCTGTGCCAGTGAGGCCGTGCTCGCGCTCTGCCTGCCGGTTGCTCAGCAATAACGTCGCGTCTCGCGGTAGCGGTTGGACTGGAGACTGGCCTCCTCCTCCTCCTCCTCCTGCTGCTCCTCCTCCTCCTCCTCCTCCTGCGCCTGCGTCGACACTTCCAGCCTCACCGGAAGCAGAGCGCCGACGAGGCGCGCTGCTTCCGGGACCAACGGTCCGTTGGGGGGCGGCGGGCTGCTGCTGCTGCTGCCTGTTATTGTTTAATTTAGAATTAAAAAAAATGATTTAATCATTGACTTTATACAAAATGAATACACTTGAATTTAAAACACCATTCAGAGTGTGTTGAAACATACATCATGCATGTGTTTTATTTTATACACACTGCTCCTCTATAATAATGTGCAGATTGCAGCAGTCAACTAATGTCGCTTCGTTTTGGTTCGTTGAACGTTGGGACCAGACCGCTTAGAAACACATAAAGAGAGCACTCTTTAGAAACACTTAAAGAGAGCACTCTTTACTGCTGCATCACGTTTGTGAACTACGTAGAAACAGACACATGTGACGTATGCAACACAATTATTTGAAATTCTTAATTAGTTCGATCCTGTTTTGTCCTACAGAATAAAAGCATTCCGTCAGTGAGGAGGCGCTCGTTTTGTGTAAAAAGGAAAACAGGTGGGCGGAGTTCCAGTATTTCTACTCATATCCTCCTGTGTATAAATGCTCCGCCCGCAGTAGACACGGCGGAACTCAAACCAGGCGCTCCCCTAGAGGAGAGGCGCTGTGGCCGGGGGGCGGGGCTTCCCCTGCCCGACCCAGACCAGCCGACATGGACGATCCGCGGGACGTTCAAATCTCCAGAAGGAATACAACCACCACATCAACAGTGTCCTCCTGTTCGGCGTTTGCTATGGAGACCAAGAGGAAGAAAATACGACAGAGCATATTCTTTCAGCAGAACGAGGTAGGCGCTCGTCAGCAGGAGCAGGTGTCTGCTGGCTGTCAACACGGGTTATTGATGTGATCGGATGGTGCACAGGCCGACCACAGTGCGACTGCCCCGGAGGCTCTCAGTGTGACCGTCCCAACTGCATGGCTATTTGGGTATCATTCATTTAAGTATCACATTTTAACAGTGAACTGATCGTTATTAAACCAACAAGTGAACCCCGCCCTCTCTCATGTCCATTCAGCCCGTGGACAATCAGAGAGCCACCCGATAGGGGACGGTCGGTTCCTGCATTCACCCAACATCTAAACGCATTGAAACCCGGACCTTCTGTTTTTATTTTGAACAATTGAATAACATTTAAAATGTGTGCATACAGTACATGAATTTTCGTTCAACTAAGGTTATTTCATGTCATAAGGATGAAAAGATGTCCAAGTGAAGAATGAATAACACTAGTAGTGTTAACAGATTGTAGAGGATTAATTTGTTGTAGCTACAGACAATGAATATCTAAGAAACAGCAGCAAATGAATGGACACAGTTCATCATAGGGGAGGGGATCCCTGTTCTCTGCCATGGCTGTGGTCGCTCATAGCCACATGTAGCCTGCATTACAATACATACAATAGGATGATGTTAACAGGTTCTCACATCTCATCGTCCAACATGTGTTCTTCTGTTCTTGTCTTTTCTTTCCATCCATAATATGTCTTGGCTGTTTGTATATCTCTCCCACATGGGTAATATTCTAACAACACTTTCTAAATCACACGTTCTTTCACTCATCATTTAAATCCATGATGTCGACCCGTCAGACAGGCGGCAGTGTTGTTGAACTGTGTTCTGATTCCCCCGGTAGGACTCCAACATCCAGTGAACTGTGTTCTGATTCCCCCGGTAGGACTCCAACATCCAGGGCAAGCTGGACTTTGAGCTGCGTATGCGTGACGGGGCCTACAAGCTGTTGCTGGCCTGCAGCAAGAGGGAGCAGGTCCTCAACGCCTCCAGGAGCCTGCTGACCGCCAACGCCCGCGTCCGGGCCTACCTCGCTCAGCTGCAGAAGGAGAAGGAGAAGGAGCAGGAGGAGGAGGGCCTGATGGGAGCCACCAGCAGGTGGGTGAGGAGGGGAACCCGGTCACTAGGCCCGGGCGGGCCAGCCCTAGCCCCCTGCTGGCTTCTTAAGGACATGTGTCTGAACCAGCTGTGAGCTGAGGATAGGATGTAGTAATAGTTGAGTTATAATGGGCCTAAAAATAGTAATGGGAAGACAGGGAATTTTGGAAACTGCACAATATTCAGATTTTCTGTGGTGTATGCTAGCATACAGTTTAGTATCTGTCAATCCGTATTTTTCTGCAAAGAGCAATTCAACAAAGCATAATATCAATCAAACAAAGGAAAGAAGTAGATCTTTCCTTTTAGTTCTTTGGATAATCTAAAACAAGATTATCCAAAGAACTGAAACTAATATGAGTTGCAGATTTTGATGTATTGGGAATGTTTTGATGGACAACTTTGTCTGCATTAACTGGCTAAAAGGGAATCCTTTCTTTCAGTCTTGCAGATCCATTGTCAGATAAGCGTGTGCCCTGTCCCGGGAAGGTGGCTATTGCTGGTAAGAGTATTACAATGTGTCTCACAAATGTTTATGTTATCTGTAAACAAATCTTCAATAATTATTATTCTCTGCCTCAGATACGACAGACACATTTCAGTTCACACTTTGCTTCACCTTTTCAGGGCTGCGTATTCCGTTGATGTGGAAAGATTCAGACCACTTCAATAACAGAGGAAGTAGGTTTTGGTTTTGTTTTTTGGTCCTATAGAAATGGGGCTGGCTTTGGAGTTCCTCAACAAACGCTAGGTCTGGTTATGCTATGGACGGATCTCTTGTGTCCCCAGGCTCGCGCCGGGTGGCTGTGTTCTGCCTGATGCAGATGGGCTCCGAGGTCTTTGACACGGAGATGGTGATGGTGGACCGGTCAGCCACCGACGTCTGCTTCGAGGGAGCCACCATCTTGTCAGTGTCTTTAGCTCTTACTTTATAATAATAATAATTTTGATCCAATGTAATCCAATATTCATATTTCTATTCCAGCTAGAAAGCACAATAGGACCTTTTGTTAAATCTGTCAAAGACTTTAATTGCAGGTGTTTTTACAAGCATTGCTTTATACCTCTATGCATTCTTGAGTATGTCTACCTTTGGATTTGTACCATAATTTAATCAATTGAAAACCATGCCATTATATATTTTTTAGATACCGTATTTATTTGTAAGTGCAGTTATTTTACCTTTCAGCAACGAGGCAGTACCCCAGTTTGAACTGAAGGTGGAGCTGTGGAGCTGCGCGGTGGAGGACGACAACACAATTCTCGCAAACACGCCAAAGAAACTGGCCAAGAAGCTGCGCAGCTCGATGGGAAAGGCTTCTGGGAAAAAATTCTGCCCTCTCCTGGACAGTTCTGACCCTGGCAGCTTCCTACAGTCGCATCCTATACCCCCGTAGGTGGAATACCTGCTCCTAATAACAAAATCTGACAAATGGGGTCTCAGAGAAGTAGTTATTGTTTAATACAGAGATTGCTCCTGACAGTACTAATCCATCCTGTGTGTGTGTGTGTGTGTGTGTGTGTGTGTGTGTGTGTGTGTGTGTCCCTCTCAGTGGGACTAAGTACAGCCTGCTGGCCTACACCACCTTGTGTCTGACGGAGGCGGAGGGCAGCTTCCAGTCCCACTCGCTGGTGGTGCTGCAGGACGGTGAGGAGCAAAGCACCACAACACTGAACACAACCAACACCACCTCTGGAGCGGCTGCTGCTGTGGCACAGATGTTTCAATAAATAATTAAATGTTGACAAAAATATTTAAATAATTAAAAGCAGGACTCATACCCAAGGTGTTGGATCCATTGTAGTTTGTCGCATATTTTATGTTCGATAACTTATTTATTATCCGGCTGCTAGTGATATAAACGGTGTGTTGTAGCGTTTCATAATAGATATTGCGATTTCATTCCCTTGAATGCTTACTGTTACTTGACAAATAATTAGTATATGGTGATGACATTTTTCTAAAGATATACCACCCACATTCACAGCTGATTGGTCCTCGTGGCTGCCCCTCTACGGGAACCTCTGCTGTCGATTGGTTGCTCAGCCTCACTGTATGACTCAGGCCACTATGAGGGGATACCTCAACCACCAGGTAGGCTGGTGACTAAAGTGCTGATCATGTGACCCCGTTCACGCAAGAGGGTTACGGACCCCTTACGTCCTTGCGGACCCCCCTTGCGTCCACCGCAAGGGCCTGACGTGGGCCTCACAAAGATTTTAACCTTCTGTCGAGGCGACGCAGCAGCGAGGGCTGTGATTGGTCCGCTCACTGAAACCCGACGCAGAACCAAAACAGGTTCAGGACTGCGTCTGCGTGGTCGTTGCGTTGCGTGAACGTGGAAGCGTAATCAGCCCTTGCACACCCAATAACTGTCAATAGATATAGTAAAAAAAATAATGATAAGTGATTATCTTTAGGTATGTAATGTTGGTTGGTCTAAAATTGAGCATACTTATATAATACTTTGTACAATATAAAGACTATGATGACTATGAAACAAAGTGGTGCGTTTGACCCATTCCGATGTTAAGTGTTGCTTGGGCCTTGCAGCAGAGTGTGGGGGGGGCGGTGCGCTGCTGCAGCATGTACTGTGTGCTCAGCGCCGGCTCTCTGGACTGCTACTTCACCCCGGAGGAAATCACAGCCAAATTAGCGCCTTCCCAGCAAATAGCCGTCAATAAGGTGAGTGGTAAAGCCTTTCACAAGGAACCTCTTATCTTTAT
>JAOPUD010000044.1:18108538-18119603 GCA_027122715.1 Trisopterus minutus
TTTATGATCTTTTTGCATGTCGCTTTGGATCAGGGCATCTGCTAAGAACCATAACCATACCATAACCATCAATTCCCTTGGAGTATGGCTTTTAACAAACCCTGTGTAAATAAAATAAAGCTACAATCATAAATCCCCCCCCCCCATGATGTGAACTGTGTTCTGTCGAGGGAAATCGTTTTTTTGATTGAAACAGAATTAACTTTTTGTTCCCCAAATGGCTATTTCCATCTCTACAGAAATTGCTGGCTGCATTTAAAAGCAAAGGCGCAGCAGCCCGGTGTGACAGGATGAGAACCAGCCCAGGAGGTCCCAGGTTGGCTGCTCTGGTCACTGCCTGCCTGCACGGCCGAGCTGAACCTGCACCCTGGGAAGGCCATCGGTGAGTAAGGAAACACCTGAGCAATAACCAGGAAACTACGCTCAACATTAAAGCTCCGCATTCACAACACAACACTGAATCAGTAATCCATTTCTCTTTCTTTCGCAGCCGGTTCAATAAAGCGTTGTTTTGATGTTCCCGTTGTGAAAAGAGCAGTGTGTTTGGCATTCGGCTTCAGGCTTAAGATAATTGCTATCTCAAGATACAAGATATGAGCTTTAGCTCCCATCGCCACACGTCGTCTTTGATCTGGCGGGGGGTAAGTAGAGAGAGCTGGTTGTGAGTCAAATGCCTGGGCGGTGATTTACTCCTGTGTTTTGCCTCAATGTAAATCTGATTCAGTGTAAATTCAACTCCAGTTTAAGTCAAGACAAAACGCGGAATGAATGAACGTGTCAGAGAGAATTACAGGAATCAAAAATGCACGGAGAGGGCTCGGGGCTGTATTTACCACTGCTGTCATTTCCTACTCTGCTACACAAATCCCATAACTCCCGCACAGCCCTCTATCCACAGTTCCTGATACACAGGGTTATCGCCTCATCTATATGACCTAATTTCAATCCACCATATGTTTGTCTATTAACCCCATACCATAATGTTGTAACAGCCCCACATATGTTAATCTAGACTTCTTAACGACCAGATTGCCGCAGGAGAAAGATTGTGAGCCACTGCGTGGTTTTTCAGTGGTGTTCAGTAATATTTGTGTCAAGGCTAATTCAGAAGAAATAAAGGGCTATTGACATTTCTAAATGTGCTCTGTGGATTTGTGTGTCAGGATTACTCACTTGACTTGTTTATAGGTTTAGGGTTTCACGTGAGCCTCCCTGGCTGACTCATGCAGATTATTAGTGCAGTGTTATGGGGAAAAGTCAGTTTGTGTCTGAACAGACTCGCTGAAGGTCATAAAGGGACTTGAAGTTGTCAGAGCCATTTCCACCGTCATATAATCAGGCTACAACATTTGCAGCGAGTGTGAGCTTTTCCAAGCCCTGTAGGAAATTGAGGTCAATCTGCCAACGTTGACAGTTGCAATTAGAACACATCCTCAAAATAGTAATGTGTAATAATAATAATTAAACTTAAAATATTTCCCCTCCTGATTGTCGTTTCACATATGTATTTACATGGTGCATGGTTAATGTGCCATGATGCTAGGTGCTGCATAATTCATTCTAGGGAAATTGCCTTTGCTTCTCATACAAATTTTAACATTGTCATAAAATATGCATTCTACAACTGTTACTATTGTTCTAGGCTCATTACAGGAACTTTTTTTCGAATGCATGTTCGAAAGTACAGAGTGCGTATCCTTTCCTGGATGAGGGAACTAGTTCATATAATCCTTTCCAGATATCCAGTAGACTGGAATGTAAGCACTTTGCAATGCAAATAAGTGTTTTGGAAAAGGGGCGGGGCTGACATGTCCCAATTGCGCAAGCACATGGCCTCGGAATCGACGACACATGCACTTTAAGTAATTACTATATAATTGCATCGTGTTAAAGGCTATAGCGCGAGGGCTCGAGGAGATGATATCCGTTGATGGAGGAATTCTGCCATCATAGATGATAGCTTGTCTAAGCAGCGAGCCATAAATAGCCACCTTTCTCATGAAAAGGAAACGTGATAGCCACTCTATTACTCAAGAGGAAAGAATGTAAGTAAACCATCAGCGTACCAGTCAAGTACAAACCCGGCTTTGTCCTTCCCGATAAACAATAGAACAACACTAGAGAACAATTTCCACATCACCACAGTCAAAACAAGAGCTGGGCACTCATGAAAGTGTCGCTGTGGGTTGCTCAATAATATCAATAAAGATTAATGGCAGCAGCATGGATCGTGGACACATTATTTATTGAATGGCCGACGAGAAAAGTCATTCCGACAAACTAATCAAAGTAATGCAATTGAGAAGAGCAGTGTAACCGGATAACAGCGTCCCATATGGCCATCGTCCATCACAACTGTGGCCCAAAAGGGCAACAATAGAGGCGTTTAAAGTGGTGTTGCAAATATAAACTGACACTATATTACGCACGGGATGACATTTTTTACCCCAAATAACATATGCAAATGGTACAGAATAGTTAGGACATGTCAGCACACACTGTCTGAGTATGCTTTATTAACCTCGGTGCAGCCCCCATTTAACCAGGCATTGCAAACTATCTCAGCCCCCATCTCACACACTTTAATCCCATATGCGTCTGATACTATTTCGCAATTTCCGGCCTTATGTCACGTAAGTGACACGCATTGCGAAAAAAAAAATGACAGCGCCTATACACGCGCAGTGATTCTTGCGGATTTTCCCCTCTCTCCTCACCACGGAGCCCGCAGCGCGCCGCGCCGGTCTTACGGAGCGCGGCTGGACAAGTGCGCGTTACGCACAACGCACAGAGACACGGTTCACCCGGAGAACGAACACCACGCACAGAGACACGGTTCACCCGGAGAACGAACACCACGCGTCCATCGCTCGTCGCTCCGATCCTCCAAACACATACATGTCGGCGGATCAATGCGCTCGTTTATTGGTGTTTACAACGGCCACGCAAACGGACAAGTGGGGGAGCGGGAGCCGTGCCAAGAGACACAGCGCCATAAAGGTGTCATTCAATAAAAGTACAAGAGAACATGCATGAGAACATGAGAACATGAGCACAGCATCAGAGGTAAACCCAGCACAACGTAACCCAAAGCAGGGACATAGGAGGACACTGGCGGTAATGTGGACATCACACTCACCTCCCCGTGGCTGGCGGAGCGTCCCTTGGGGGTATCCTCGGGTAGGAAATAAAGTTTAGAGCTGGATAAAAGTTGTTTGCTCGTCCTTTCTTCCCACAGCAGCTGAAGCTCCGCGATACAAATAGGGTCCCCAGGTTTACATCGGACGAGGAAAAAGTCTCCGAGCGACAGGATCCTCGGCTTGCCGTCCAGGCTGTGACATTTAAAGGCTTTGTAGAATATATAGGGTCCATGTAAACCGCAAGTCGAGCCCACCCACTGTGGAGAGGAAAAACAGCAATTGAGGAATTAATTCGTGAGGTAAAATCCGATTTGACAAATAAATTTCGACCATACATAACGCAAATAAATGGCCGTGTCAATGGGTGGAAAGATAGCCTACAACCAGAGAGATAACGTTGGAAAATGTCTACATATTACGCGCTTGTTTGGGATCGATGTAACTATTTTTATCTGTTGCAATTATATTACAAATGTGTAATGTATGTAATGTGAGAGGTCAACGTCTCACTGCGTACCTTCCATAGCGTTAAGTGTTTGTGTTGGGATGAGCCTAATTACAAAATGGCATTAATGTGTGGTGGATATAAAGCTTACCTTCAGTGAGTCCGGCTCCATCTCGACTATGAATTGATTCAACTCAACACGCTCTCCAAACTTGCTGGCTTGAATGGATTGCCGAAGGTCCTGGAAGCACTATAGCTCGTAGGGATGTTAAAAGTCAGCAATATTCAAACAAATGGCGAATTAAAAATGTTTTCAAATATCATAATTAATAGATGAGCAATTCATTGAGACAAGCATATCGATTAAAGAAGTAATTTATTTTATATGCATTTTCCACGTCACAATATGTCTCGTAATATACCGTACACTTAAATAAATATATAGAGTTAACTCTATTTATTCCATACAATCATTTTAATTGGCAGTGCAAATATTTATTTCTGCATATATCTCAAATACAACCAAATTATCGCCTTAAACGGCTATAAGTATTTTGTTAATGTCCATTTTCATGTTTTGGGAGATACATTTCTTCCAGGACTGGGGTAAAGACGTTCAGTAAAGCCCATTCCTCCGGTAACGACACCAGGCCGCGTTCAAGAAACAATGTTATATGAAGTTAATAGAGTTAATAGAGTTAATAGGGCTATCAAATGTTTCCTCACAAGGCATTGTGTAAACCACGAGGCCTCCTCGCGGAGCCTAAAAGGACTGGCTCTGCGTTACACTGGACCGTGGAGGTGGACGCTGTTAACGTTTTGAACCTTAATATTTTACATGCTTTCAAAGAAAGAATGAAAATTAAGAAGCGGACGTCATGAGATTCTCGGCGCGGTCCATTATGTCAGAATATATCTTATTTTAAAATGCTGCATTTGGACGAACAATTGAACTTGTGCCAGTTTGAATTTATTACGCGTAAGCCTTTACAATCTATTTGTCTAATCATATTAACATCGAATATTCATAAATAATCAAAACAATTAATGTAATTATCAAAATGGTAACTTTCTCATCCACATCAGAACGAGGTCGAATAGATCATTAAAATCGATGCAGGGCTGGGTTAATCTATTGCATCTCCCTCGGATGAATGTATTATGTTTATTCAAGTGTCTTCAGTAAGCGTCAATTGAAAAAATACCCCTGCGCTCCACTGCGGTGTGCTGTTTTCCGCTCCCACCGACCCTTGGCCGCTTTTCCCTCGCTCAGATCACACACCGCGGTGCAATAGCGATGTCTTTCTGAACCCGGCCTTCGGCGGTATTACACAATACGCTCCTTCCCCCATGGACTTATCAATGGGCAGAGAATCCAGGGACATTTATTCCAATCCAATGAAGCATTTCCCAGATACATTCTTTGGTGGGTAAAACTAGCTGTTAATATTTTACAGGCAACATACACTTGAGCATCCATTTCATGGAGGCTGACGTCTAGATAATAAGGCCACACACAATGTCCCCAGGTTGAATTGGGCCCTCTGATAGCAGAGATAAGGTTGTAAACACTGGGTAGAGGGATCTTATGATTGTTTCTAGGGAAACAAATTACCTGATAGTAATCAAATATATGTAATACAACAAAAATGAACATGTAGGCTGTAACAGGATGAACTATTAGCTATAGGCAAGGCTACACAATGTTGCCATGGGGAGTACAATGTTACACAGAAATAACAGTGTGGTAAAATACATTTTGCCCATCTAAGGACATCCTATCTCTTTGATAAGGTACCAGATGACAATAAATCGTTCATGCAAAATGCGTTGGCTGTCTTCAACCAGAAGGCATGCACATATTTCAGCCGTGGGAAAGGTGGCTTTAGAGAGAGGACATTGTTTTTCCACTGGATATGACTGCATGGTTTCCTGGAGTGTGGGTTGGATTAAATCCCATATAGAGCTACAAGTCTCACAATTATCTCCCCTGATTTCTCCTCAGGCCATTTGAATGACTGGATCAATGGGGTTGCATTGTTAATGGCAGCCGGCATAATGAAGTCTCTGGTTAATCGATGGCACTACTCCAGCTCTTATCTGGTGATTGAAAGCGTTGGGTTGTCAAGAGCAGAGCCGCCTAGCTCTAGGTTATACCCAGGGAGATTCCGGTACTATGTTTGATGTGGCGGGAGCCCTGAACAGGTTCAGCTACATGTTGTTGACCGGCCTTCATTCACAGTGATCACAACAGAACCAGGAGGGAGGCGATGGGCCACTTACTGAAACGCAGACTTCTGGCCGGTGGATAATGGTACTTTGGGCTAGATAGTCACGTCTAATGCGATGTCTCATCAAAGCCGCACACATCCATCTGTTTTATTTATCTGCCTACATCTGTTCACCGTCCTGGGGGTCAGGGTTACACAACATAACATGAACAACCAGATTGCAATTATTTTGATTAATGTGAGGCTAGTGATACGCTTATTGTGACGATGCAATTTGGAAGTCTATTGTTGGTGTGTGTCTTGTGAGTTGTTTACTGGATATGCAATGTTAATACACAGACATATTGGAAACATATGTTCAGGGAAACTGAACGATAAGAAACAACTCTATGGTAAGTAGACATGAATCTAGTTGACATGTTTCTTTATGTGAGCACCACCAAGTGGGAGGGTGGTGACTGTGTTTGTTTTGTTTTTCACTCAATTTTCTTTTCTGTTACAGTCTATGTACTTCGGAATTTCCCCCATTAGCACACAGCAAGTATGTTCCCAGTTACATTTCACTTCCCAGATGGAACTGCGTATGACTGCGTGGGTCTATATTTTATCATTCAAAAAATGGAACTGCACCCGGAGGATTACCATTTTCAATGTGAATATATCCCCTTTAGAATGTATTGTTTTGTCTCAACATAATAACAGTAATAAAGTAAAAGGCAGGGTAGGAGGGTAGTCAAATGTATTTTTCTGTTGTGTGTGCTACCATTAGCAACCGTGTACGTTGCAGCAATGTCTTATTTGTTCGTTCAGCACAGGTGTTCAGCATTCCAGTTAATGAGGTAACCTCAGCAGGGAACTGAAACACACACACACACACACACACACACACACAAATAGTGAGCTGGGGCTAGGTCTAAAAACCACAGCAAAGAAAACCCAAAGTCAATAAAAACAGCATAGATGGAAGGAGAACAGTGGCGTTTCAGCCTGGATTGTGATCTTGTTCACAGTCCTGTTCATTTGGTGCATTAGTCATCAAAGACTCTCAATGGATGCCAGATTGCCAGATACGTAAGGATCATAATTATTTAATGATAAATGGCTGATAATGACCTTGAATAATACTGTTGGTTTCTATATCCATGCAGAAAATGTATAGGTATTGGGGTGCGATGGCCTCTCATTATCTGTTAACCTTCTGGTCGTTCCCATGTACTCTGCCCAGTTGGTATCCATCTATCATCGTTCAAAGCCCCCAGACTATTAAAAATCCATCAAGAAATGTTGTTCCCGGGCACACGTTTCGATAGTAACTTTACACCTGTGACTTTGTGCACGTATAATCACATTACAATGGCCCCCGTCTGGAGGATTACTTTGAAAGGTGATCCGAGCAGTGTTAGCAGGCTAACATTAGCGCCACACACGCCATAACACAGTCCTCACAAGCTATTCACTCACCTGTAAGTCCACTGTTATACTCAGTACGGTGGACCACACGCAAACACACACACACACACACTCACACACACATACACACACACACACACACACATACTTGTGCGCACTCAAAGACATGCACACACACACACACACAATCGTATTACTTATTTTAAGAGTACAATTAATCAGAATGGAGGTCACCATTCTGAAGGACTTTATTTTCTCTGTTGATGTTAGAAGCTATCCTGCGTAGGATGGATTTGAAACGATGCCCCGCAGATGATATTAATGAGTCCATTTGAGCTTGACGCTTTCCCATGTGTCTGAAGCCCATGTGTCTTCAATGAGAAGATGACACATGTTCAACCCTAATCCTGGTTGTGCTTTTCATCTGGAAGCATTGCTCTTAAGTGTACATTGTATTTCTTTAGTTCCAACATGCTAAACCATCTGTAGACGTTAACGCTCATATTATCTTGGGGTTTTCTTTTGAATAATAAGCAATACTGATATACATTCATCTGAATGAGATATTTAAAATAAACAACAACACAAACAATATTAGATAATTGTGCTTGTGAATTCCCATTACGCATCCACGAGACACTATTATTCAATAATTGTTCAATAATGATTTTTTTTAACGGCCACATAGTCTGTACAGCAACATCATATAAACTAGAGTACTTGTATACATTTGACTGTCACAACACTTTTCTTGAGGTTATTTCTGGTGCAGCAAGCGTACATTGGCCTCATTGATGGATGGTGTTCAGCCCAATCAGAAACAATCAAACCACAAAATATGGTCCCTTACCCTTCCATCTGCATACACATCAGTACATGTACCCACCCAATGCACAATAGCACTGACGCAAACACACACACAAATATGCACACCTGCACACACACACACATGGACAAACACACATACACATACTTTGTATTTCTGGCATTAGAATGATGAATAATTCATTTATGCAAATGTGCGATGGCGTGTAAATGCAAAAGATAAGGGTGATTGAAAATCCATTTTGCTGGACTGAGTTACAACTACCTATGTGCAATGAATGTTTTTGGTACAGATATTTAAAGTACACACTTAAAATAAGGATAAAGAGGCCAATACCTCCACATCTGAGTAACACATCAATATGAAGATGTTCTGAGATTTTACCATTTGGTGTAATGCAATGCTTACATCACTCGGGTAATCGTGCCCATGGGTCACACGGTAATCCACCCTGACTACAAGGAAGGTGACCTCAGAATTCAGCATCTGTATAATACATTACCGCTGTGTTTCAGACAATAGATTGTTATACATTCGAAATAAATGTCAACTAAGATCCCATCAATCAATGCTCTATTATTTCCTACCCTGTGGATTACTACATAGTCCTAAGCGTGTGCGTGCGTGTGTGTGTGTGTGTGTGTGTGTGTGTGTGTGTGTGTGTGTGCCTGTGTATGGTTGTTAATTTATGCACCCATGCATGCATGCATGTAGGTATGTATGTGGATGTAAACGGTCCGTTTTAGATTTCTTACCATGTATAACATTTGTATTATTTACAAAAAGGCTTGCATGAACAATCCTGCTGTTATCTGTATCAATGCACTGAACTGTCTCCATATTCGGTTTATAAATGGCTGTGCAGAATTGTAGCCTTACTGGGAACGGGAGACAAAGGATATGTTTTCAAATGTGACAACCAGCGAATTGTTCTAGCAGAGCTCTGTATTTTGGTTCAATGGATGTGGGGAAAAAAATGCAGTCTAGTGTTAAGAGCTTAGTGGCTGGGCACACATATTAAAAACTCTCTCAGCATTAATAATTCATTTCACTTTATGTGGCAATTTAGGAGTCACTTGAAGTTGCTATGGTGACAGGGGTATTTTGAGACAGCTAATGACCTATGCAAAACCCACTCGCTGTTAGCTTCAGTCAAGCTAAATGAGATTGCTGTCTGTACTGTTGTGATACATGGCTGAGAACATAATGTGCCTATGGCTTTTCCCATTTTTTCCCAACAGGCCAAGTTTAGGTTGTTAATATCAATGTAAAACATCTGTGTGTTGTTTACTGTACTCCTGAATGTGGGCCAAGCAGAAAGCAGTGTATTATTCGGTTGTTTTGATTGCTATTTCCCAATTGCAGAACAGTTGTCAAGTTATGATAACAAAAGACATTCCAGCTCGCCGTGAGGAAAACGAGCACAGTTTGTTACGGTTTAGAAAGAACCCAATATGTTTTACACTAAATCCCTTTCAATATCTCTTTATTTTTCAGCTTATGTCAAGAATTCCACACTGGAAGAGCTTTGAAGGCGTTCTGTGCTCTGAGGCGAATCATAATTGTCCAGCACGGCCTCTTGCAGCTGTTGGGCTGAGACAGAATGAGTCATGTGTTATCCATTTAAGTCCAATTTCTCCCATGCAAATGCCTGACATGTGTGACAGTGCACGGCCCTAAATTTGAAACATATACATTGTTTTGAAACCGAGAGAGAATTGAGGGCAGAACCATATGATTACTTAGCCACCTGTTTCCTTCATCATATGCGGTATTTAGCCTAAATAACACGAATATGCTTTAGAATACTTCCACTGATTTATTGCATGATTGTCATGCAGTGTCATCAACCATCAAATTTAAAAAGAAAGCGTGTAAAAAAAATTGCATTTAATGCATGTATAGATGTGTAATCCAAAGTATATGAATTATAATGTGTGCTTTTTTTCTGAAAAAATAAATATGTGACACAGACGTGATATATAAATGGGGTTGATTGTGGTGAGATCAAAGCATATCAACTAGATTCTAAGCTTCAGCCTTGACCGATATTACAATGGTTATAATTAACGTTCTTAACAGGCCATTTTAGACGACTGTGTTAGACTGTTCTTTTGATTTTCTTTTTCTCGCGACGTTTTGCTTTAACGGTAATCGTTAAGTGTAGCAATTATTTGTAGCCATTGTGGCCACAGAACGGCATAACAGAAATGATGCCATTCTGTGGCCAATAAGTAGGACATGGATGCCATCTGCTGGACTGTTTCATTAACAACATCATGAGTGCTTCAAGTGACCAATAGAAATTCCACTGTCAAATATTTCATTAGTCATGTGTTGCAATAGTGCCTAATAATAGTGTAATGTATGACTTTGTTTAAGCAGAAATTCTGTGTTATTCAGACAAAATGAGAGAAAGGGAAAAGAAGAGCAGACATTGAGGAAGCATTGCGCGTGTTAACTACTTATTGCCAAATACCAGTTGCAGGAAGCGAGCACTATCATTGCAAAATAACAAAAAGTCAACACCAGTCTGAACATGACCTACAAAGCTTTGAGCAAGCAAATACAAGTAGGGTTCCATCCCATCAGTCATTTTATAATTTAGCAATGTATGGAGGTGGCCATGTATCAATAAAGGAAAGAAGATCTGAAATGAATATATATCCTATTGGCTAAAATAAAGCGACCAAAACATGCACCTAAAATAAATAGTTATGTTTGTTTTTCATTCATGCAATTATTTTTTCCATTGTCAGTTTGTATGTCATATGAGTGTGAAACCATATGATGTAACTTGAGATAGATCCATCTGTATTGATAGGGTGCTATCCATACGGTACACCGGTACGTCCTAGTCTCAAGGTGTAAGTCTCCCAGCTTTCTGACTCTCATTCTGAAAGAAGAGCGAGTTCAGGGAGGCCGACCGCACGACTCAACAACAAAAATGGCTGCGCCGTGAAGAGATTTATTTTCTCTTTATTTGTACCATGTTGGTCGTTTTAATATTATT
>JAOPUD010000044.1:18253465-18265439 GCA_027122715.1 Trisopterus minutus
GTGTGTGTGTGTGTGTGTGTGTGTGTGTGTGTGTGTGTGTGTGTGTGTGTGTGTGTGTGTGTGTGTGTGAGTGTGCAGGCATTCTACAGAATGAGGGTCCGGGGACTGCTATAGGATACTGTGTAGGTACACAACACCAGTGCCTCTTGCCAAGCTGTATTTGTGTTTCTATCGTTAATATCTACTATTCTAAATGTATTAACGGCCACATACAAGAATGTGAAACGTATTATGCTTCAGTAAAGGACTGACAGCCTTACTGCACTGACAGCAATATGTTGAACATGTTGTAAGTCGCTCTGGATAAAAACGTCTGCTAAATGTTCATGTAATTGTAAGACGGGGATGGAGAGAAGGCACTAATAAATACCATGGACACAACTGCACAAGCATACACACCAGCCTTCTGCAATTAGTTGAAAAATAATGTTACAAACATGTTTTAGTATATTTCTGCACAGCCGTACATTAACAGGACTCTGCTTTGTCTACGGCAGAATGGCTGACACCTACATGGCCTTCAGGTTGTATTTGAACGTTTGATAAGACTCGTATGGCTCATCATTGTTGATCCCTGGCTCCTCACAACACATGGCTTCCAGGGTGTTGGACATTACATTAAACACAGATTCCAACTGTGGACCATGAAGTGGGCAGAGTCCAGACGTGAGGAGCAGTGATGGGTTTTTTGTGCCAGGAACCTCTGGGTCTTCTTCACAACTTTGCACAATGAATCTTGTGATTGGAATTAATTTATACTGCGCTTTTCTAACCAGTTGCTACTCAAAGCACTGTACAATATTGCCTAACATTCACCCATTCATGCACCCACCGACGGCGGTGTCAGCCATGCAGAGCGACAGCCAGCTCGTTGGGAGCAGTCAGGGTGAGGTGTCAGCTCAGTGACACCTCGACTTCGAGGATCGAACTTACAACCTTCCAGTTACCAGCCAACCCACTCTACCTCCTGAGCTACACGCTGTTGTGAGGTAGAGCCATGTCACTTGCATATCTAGGACGAGAAACAACAATATTACTGCTCACAATATTTGACATTAAAATTATTCCTTACAAACAGGCTACATGATACAATTACGAGCAAAATAATCAAACTATTACTATCGATTTCAGGGGGTAACCATCATAAATACCTCTTTTAAAAGCATCTTGCAACAACCCACCTGCGTTTCATGTTCAATACCAGCTCCCAGGTCATTAAGCTTCACAGCTGAGAACATGTTGGGCAACTTCTGGAGATGAGAAAGAACGTGATGACTTCCCGTGGGTCTGGGTCCAAGCATCTCAGGGTTGGACTGTCAAAAGGCAGTTTTGCTTGAAGATCACATGCACAGCTGGTGTAAGCTTGGATTACCTATTATGTACAGTTGTACAGTTGTTTAAAAAATAATTAAAGACATACTGTATATGTGGAGCCTGCTCCAAGATTAGTCGCCTTGCAATTTTTACTCTTTTATGTAAGAACTGCCTACATTAGTGTATTTTCATTTAAATGAATTAAATTTGTATCCGATCCCTGTGGTCAAAGCGGGACAAAACTTTTTGCGCCTCCGTACTTCCGGTCTATATAGGCCTAAGCTTATAGAGCGCAACAGTGTGGTTCCGGAAGTAACAATCCAATGAGCCGTACCACGCGGCGTTATATTGTGAATCAATGTTTTTTGCTCGTGTAGAAGCCATAAGTTAGACGGGCCAACATCAAGTTTTTTAGAAAAACACGTTTTATTTGCAATGTCATTGAAAGCACTACCCTACCCATAAATCCTGAAGTGTGTCTTTGTTTGGTGGAGTTCACTGTTAGCAGGAAACATTTACTGCATCCACGAAAGTATGTCTGCTACCATGTCTGCTATGTTGATATAGAATATATGATATAAAATACAGTACAAATATATGATATAGCACTAGCAGTGCTTTTTAGTCATTTGGGTAGTGTAAAAGCAAAGGAATAATGTTGAATGAATATTAAAAACGAGTAACGTTACTACGTGGTGACGGCAGTCAGCAACGGAGAAATGTACCATGTCGATGACGACGCTATGCACTACATGAAACACAAAATATACACACATACACACACACACAATATATGACACAACTTATTTTAACAATATAATATAATGAGAAATAATAATGACAAAGGTTATAATATGCAAGAAACGTGCTAAACTATTGGGTTGGAACCATTGTGAAAAGGTCCGCGATGGTTTATGGGATGAGGAGTTCTTCACTGGTTCACAAAAACAATGTACACAGTCTTGTACCTTTGCCTTTTCTTCCGTTTCCAAATCATTTTTTGCACCGAATCAAACATTTTTTGGTCACGACTACCTTGACGAGCGATTGGCTTTGATCCAGGCTTACAACTCTATATTATATATAACGAGTTTACGAAAAGTGGACAGTGAAAATTAATGGGAAATTTACTTCCAAAACCAGAGCTGTTAAAGAAGGGGCACCACGCAGTGCAACCACACTGATAAGTGTTGGGTTACGCTTTCACCTGCCATCTTGTGATGACATGTTTTTAATATTCACCTAAAAAAAGCAATACCCTATCTTTTTTTTTTTTTTTTAACGCCTTCCCAATAGGGTGTTGGTCCAGGACGGAGGTCTCAGAGCCAACTAACGTGCTGCAAGGTGGCCCTCTGTCCATTTCAGGTTGAGGAACTTCACCTTCTGCCCAGATAGATTCCTGCCCGTGCTGTTAATCAGCAAGGGGAGGAATCTATCTTCTGGCTTGATGAAGCAGGATAAAAACTATGACCAATCAGAAGCATAAGGGGTGACGTATCCAGACCAGCGGAGCTAATCAATAGATAAGACTTGCTGTATCCGATCGGTAAAACAGCAATGCTTTTGGCCCGCCTATATCAGATACACGGATGTGATTGGTTAATGTGCTGGGAGAGGGGTATCGTGGAGGGATTATATTGCTTGTTCCCAGAGTGACTTGCTGAGCAAATTCAAATTGTGCTCTTGCGAGAACTCTTGTTTCAAGGGTATCCTACATGCGCAATTTGTCAAGACTGACATCCAAAACTAAGAGTCAGACTAATCCCACAAAGCCTTAACCAAACACTCAAAAGGACAACAGAATATTTTACTGGCATTATGACGTGGTGAGTCACCATCATTGTCGAAGAGTCGAGGGGCACGGCGGTCTCTGATCTACTTCTCCTAGCCATTTCTAGAGCCCCTCATCACAGCACATGAATCCATGAGAATGGATACCAGATAATGCCATGGGAGAGGACGACCTAGAGAGAGAGCCATTCTTCCATAAAGCCCAACCAGTGCTTTGGAGAGAGATCCTGAGGTTACAGAGATGACCTCCAGAGCGGTACGGTGTTGTGCAGCCATCCTCTTGTATTACTCAGACCAGTAGTTAACAAGCACACCTGATACCCTTTTGTTGGGCTTGCTTGTGGCCTCATCAATGTCTAGGGAGATGTGGACACTGCTTATCCAATAACGACAAATGAAGTGTTTATCATCTTTATCATCACTGATTATCATTATTATATATTACCATTATTTTAGAGGGGAAGCTGGCAATTTGTTACTCCCCCTGTCCACCAAATGTCTTTAGACTTTTTCACAACCTTCACAAATCAATCCTGAAATCACCTCATTCCCCATACCTGGGTGACCTTGTCTATCTTCCCAATGCCACCTCATTCCCCGATCAGTCTCTCCCCATACAAGTCCCTTGTCGGTTTGTTATTTTGTCATGTCCCTTTGTCCTTGTGGTCCCCAAATTGTAAGAGTTTTTCTGCCAGTTCATGAAATGGAGATTTTTTTAGTTACTTTATTTCTTTAGTGATACATTTCCTGAGTTGCAATCTGTATTTGGTTCCTATTCCTCTTTATTCCTGCTGCCTTGCCAGTAGCAGACCTGACTACGGTACAAGCAGTTCAACTAATATTAATAATATACAATGACTGATCAAAGATTAGGACAATTTACGGCACATTTCTCTTTAAAAGGTTATCAAAACTCCTTTAATGCTGACACTATATCAAAATAATGTATCTTCTAATAAGAATGCAATACATTTAAGCCATCTTATTTGCTCGTTCGCTAGTAATTTCATGATTGTTCGAGGTGATGCTGGTATTTGGACGCATCTGATCTCCACAGAAGTTATGGGAAGGATTGGCGCATCAACTGCACGCAGTATTGCCATTTGGCGTACGCACTGCATTCAAGTTGGACATGTAAAATCCTGTTTGGTTTGCAGATTGATGAGATTTGACGTAACATTATCCCGTAAGTGGAGGATGACTGTAACCAAGCTGTTTCAGGCAGTTTAGGAAAGATGTTTTCTATGCAGCCTGACCCAAACGACCAATAGGTTCATTGTTAATGTCATCCCACATGAACGTTTTGGCCACCTATTAGCTGTTCAAAGAAATATGAATACTTTCAGTGTGTCAAGGTTCTGACTGCCATAACAAAATGGATGACAGTCATTTTATTTTCAGTGTACAATGCATTTTACGAAGGTTACAGCATTAGTTACAGCAATGTTTTTGCTATGGTGATTCACATTGACGCTGCTATCTCTGAAACCACACAGCTTGCATGTTGTTGGAATAAACATGTTTTGTTGTTTAGAAATCTGAGCTGTTGATGCTGCTCTTTGAAATATTTTAGCTTTTATTTTTATGAGAAAAAAAAATCCGTTTGTTTTGCTTCCGCCAAAATCCTTTCCATTTATAAATACATCTTATTTACGAGATAACGATGACAAATGAATAGCGCTTTCAATGTTTTTAAGCATGAATAATAAAGTAAAATGCAGACGAAAAACATTCTAAATGGCTACTTTAATATCCAGCCATACAATAAGTGATGCAAACACTTATTGTGTGTTGGGACCTAATGACTTTGGAGTCAGAGAGACGCATGGACACTAATATGATTCCGGGAATTAATGTTTACTTAAATTAGAAGATAAAATAGTATAAATCCAGGCCTACAGGAAGTGATGTAATTAGGTGACCTAGGGGTCAAGGACACTTGGGAGTGAGCTGAGACCGGGGGCTCTTTATAAGAAAGAGGGGGGCTCTGGCCCCCTACAGGAAGTGATTAACAAAGGATCAGAGAGCCACAGTGGAAAGTGTGCTAGTCTTCTCCATCCCTGTCTGGTACGGTCACTCCACCTCTTCAGCGAGGAGGCAGTAGGAGAAGGTTGTGCACATAGCATCCAAATGATAGGACATGCCATCCCCTCTGTATCCTCTATCTACGCCACGCAGCCATAAAGCGCAGAAAGCTTTGGGCGCTCCCTCCGCCCTGCCAGGCCCCTCCCAAACACTGCCCTCTGGACAGAGGTCAAAGGGTAAAACACCCCGCTTCTGTAACAGTACGTACCCTGCCACTATCAGGCCCCTCAATGCTCAGGCCCCTTACAGAGCAAACCTTTACTAAATGCACTATATCGACTGCACAAGAAATTTTATGGGAAGTTGCAATAGCACAAGATCTCTACAGCTTTTTAC
Source organism: Trisopterus minutus (assembly GCA_027122715.1). Taxonomy (NCBI): domain Eukaryota; kingdom Metazoa; phylum Chordata; class Actinopteri; order Gadiformes; family Gadidae; genus Trisopterus; species Trisopterus minutus. The sequence goes on from JAOPUD010000044.1 coordinate 18,258,992, forward strand.
TGGTTTGAATGATTGTCCATATGATTGTCCTTTATGAACTGTATGTTCCTGTGTGTGGTTTCCCTTTTTTTTTTTTTACCTGATTGGCACTAAGATAAATTCCAACTGTGTTGACATGGCAATAAACTATTGAATTTGAAGTATTGAACTTGATCATCAAATGTGCCTCATAGTTAATTATTCTGAGGCCACAGCACAGAGATAGGAACCCTGGCATTAGACCGCATGCAGTGGCATTGACCCCTGACCCTAACTTCTTCCTGCAAGCACTACAAATATTTATCTCAGATATGTCATTCCTGGGACCCATGGGAACATGAGTATGGATTTTGGCATCTCGACCCATCTTGGAAGAGCACCAAAGGGGTGTGGCCTCCTCAGAGTAAATACATCAAACGGCGTCTGTTTCCCTGTTTCTGGTGGGATGGAGATGGAAGCGTACCTTAAGGCGTGTAATAGACAGCTCACTTGTGGACAAGTTGTTTATATGTGGGGTCAAAGGTGTGGTCAATAGCCTGTGTCACGCATCTGATAAGATACAGGTCTGATTCTCAGATATGCCCGCTGGATCAGTGGGCTGTTGGTCTAGGGAAAGAATTTTAGCTCCAAATCTCAGAACTTGGATGAGGGGTGAAAGGTCACGAGATTGAGCATTTTTCGGAGGCTTTTTTTTAGTTAGTTCCTCTAAGGCCAGAGCCCCCAAATGTATAACGGTATGTGTCCTTGAGGCCCCTCTCATATAAAGTGACCCCAGGTCTCTGGCTCACTCCCAAGTGTCCTTGACTCCCAGGTCACCTGATCATCACAGAACTTCCTTTGTGGGCTTGTTCCGTGAACATTGCTCTTGTTTTGTGTCCACACCGCTACACCAGCGGCTCATACCACCCCACCGCTAGGGCCTAACAGCGGACCCTACAATCACCCTGAACACAAACTAGGCCCCGGTTCAGACAGCTGGGGCAAAGATCAAAAGCGTCAGCAATTGTTTGATCTTGTAGTCGCAAAATTTACACAGTGCACATAATAAAAGACATTACTTTGGGTTTTGGATATTTGAGTGTTTGATATTCTGTAAAATAAAATGAGAAAGTCTGCTATGTGCCATTCTTCCTAGGATTGGATTTTTTTATTTTTATGAAATGTTAGGATAGGGTTGTGGTGTGTGTGTGTGTGTGTGTGTGTGTGTGTGTGTGTGTGTGTGTGTGTGTGTGTGCTATGTTGGGAAATATGTAGACATCAGATTTGAATCACCTGCAAAGGCTCAATCCACAGAATTTACTGCTGGGGAATTCATTCCTTGCCCAGCAGGTGAGCTACTTCTGTCTTCCCATCTGCTCAGATGCATGGAGCTTTATCTTACTGGCAAATCAAGGTTTGAAACAGCTTTAGAGGGGACATTTTAGAGCAACATAAAACAACATATTTCTCTTGCAATTCCCTCCATTGCCTTTACTCAGATGAGAGGCCAGATTTGCCTCTCTCTGTACCAACCTCTGTGGCTTACTGTGTAATGGTGTATAAATATATATTCAAATATTGAATGTTTATTTTTGGGTGAAGGGAATACAGCATTGTTCAATGACTGGGCAGCTTGTGCTGATTGTTTTCCCCCCTTGGTCCCAGTTTGTGAAGATCAGAGCATTATGTAAATATATACTTGGCAGTTCACTGAGGGGTAATGATAAGAGATGCTTTTCAAGGATCTCTGCTGAAATTCACTGTCATTGGGATCACAAGGATTCTACCCCACCATAAGAGCAATTCCTTCCATTTCCAGCTGTGGTTTCAATTCTCCCATGGCTCAAATGACGATGGGGTAGGGCGATATTGTCCGGTTTACTGGCTTCTGTAATGCGCATGACCAGTTGTTTGTGATGCCCACCAATTTTATGTCAAGTTTCATTCATCATGCATTCAAAAGGCATATACATTGTGTCGAAATGAGCTCTTTAAATGTAAATTCACACAGCCATTATAAGAAGACAGCACCAGGCCTTCAACTCTGTGTCTCAAAAGGAGGAGCAGGAGGAGGAGCAGGCAGCTGGGCAGGAGCAGGAGGAGGAGCAGGCAGCTGGGCAGGAGCAGGAGGAGGAGCAGGTAGCTGGGCAGGAGGAGGAGCAGGAGGAGGAGCAGGCAGCTGGGCAGGAGGAGGAGCAGGAGGAGGAGCAGGCAGCTGGGCAGGAGGAGGAGCAGGAGGAGGAGGAGGCAGCTCGTCAGGAGCAGGTTTGCTGGTTGGATGTTCCTGGGGCCCGGTGGGCGACGCAACACCAACATACACTGCAAGAAACACGGCACAACACACCGTACACAGAGAGACACACCAGAACAGATGAGGGGTATGAGAGCAGAAACAACTGGGGAAAATTATTGAGGAATTGAGGAAAGTTAGAAAGTCTGGCTGAGAAACGGTGCTAATCCTAAAAAGTAATGTGGACGGGTTCAGAATGTTGGCCACGTTAAGGTCCTTGCTTAACCGCTTCAGATGGAGACAGGTGGTTCATCTCCACTGGTTAGAACTGGTTCCATAGACAACACACCAAACCTACTGTTCCAGGAAGATGAGCTGAACATAGGAGCAGTTTCAAAGTAGTTAGAGGTTATTTTCTTTTGGAATGTCACCTAAGTTATTCATCGTTGTCTGCTTGCAATCAACATTTGTGGGTATGAGGGTGATATGGTGAGTCAATCTACATTATCACCTTTTCATTATTTGCAATGCAAGACTCCACATTTGGCATAGTGGAGTGTTTGTGTACGTTCAAACTGAATGCATTGTGACCATAGAAGTAACTAGGACATTTAACAATGCAAAACAAATAAATCGATGCAATAAACTCGTCTGAATACGAGCACCAGCCTTTAGTCATTGTGCTTCCTGCATTGCCTTTCAGTTCACAACACTCTGGGTTGCGGTGCATAATCAGAAAGTCATTCCAGGCAAATCTCAAGTGAACGCATCAGACATGAAAATGACCCCGGTTAAGACGTGAATCAAAACCACCCGGCTTTAGTGACCATGTGTGCGGAAATGAAGGCAATAGAATTCTAGTAGCGCTGGTGTTTGTGAAGCGTTTACCCGGGAGGACAGAGCAGAGAGGAGAACAGTTATAGTCTTCACACTATCTCATCTGTGTGTCCAGTGTGTGTGAGTGTTTGTGTCTCAGACTTGTATGTATGTGTCACTGTGAACCTATGTGTTATGGCGTTTTCTGGTGTGTGCAGAGAATGTTTCGTTGTATCTCCAACTTTGTGCATGCATGTGCGCATACTGCTGTGTTGACAGCAAACCGCTTATGAATTGAGGCAAGCGTGAAGCCTGCAGAATTCTGCAGAAACACACACATAAACGCACACAAACATACACGTGTGACACGCACATACATGGAAAGACATACATGTGTGAATACACAAACACACACATACTGGGACAGTGGCTATTAATATTTCATGGCGGGCCCACCGTGATGTGGGGCCACTTCAGACCACCAGTCCTCATTAATCTCCCAGTAGTATTTTCCGAGGGGAACGTCCGGCCCTGCACTCTGGGATGGCAGAGACAGATGCTTAGAGAGAGGGAGAGATAAAGAAAGTTGAATAATCTATCTATTCACTATATCTCCCTGTAGCTCCTCATCTTAAGCCTTTGCCCGGCAGAGAGCAGGGGTTCCCATCTCTCTGCATCTCATATTTCTACATCTTTCTGTTTTTGTTTTTACAATGACAATCCAAACTTCTATTTAATTTATTCAAAATCCATATACATATGCGCCTAAATTGGTTGTTGAAAGGTGAATTCACACATTCATGATAGGAACGCCAGTAGTGATTCATTCACAGTACCGGCCTTCCCTCCACACTGCATTGATGAGAGAGAGGACAACACAGATAACTGGAAGGGCAGGCAGCCTGGCATCACGAGAGTGACTGACCCTCAGTGCGGAGGTGTCCCAGCACACAACAATACAACGTATACAACAATATTGAATATTAGGCTGTTTGCAGTGCTTTGACTACACAGCGGTTAGAAAAGTGGTTAATGAATACAGTCCATTTCTTTTCTTTAGTGCTGTCAATACTCATAAGAACAAAACAAAACAAGTGACCCTGTCAATACTAATGACCCAGACAATACAGGACAAAGGGATTAAACATCACTGTCACCAATCAAAACATTATTAGGACACTCCCATTCTACACACAAACAATAGTCAATTACCTAGAAATCAATGGTTTGGAGACTTAAAATATATTTTTTATAATTCTCTCAATATATCGTGTGTGTGTGTGTGTGTGTGTGTGTGTGTGTGTGTGGTTGTCATCGACATGGTCCAGTGCTTTGTTCCTGACTGCTATCACCGCTGGGCGTCCATCAACAGCGGTTCCCCCGGTTCCCAGCAAGTGTTCCCAGTCCCAGTCGGTGCCCAGTCGGCTAAAGTGGAAGACACACCGCCCAGACTCCACGGCCTTTATCCCACCACGCCGTTGCCTCCTCTGACCCGTTTGGCAGAGAAGTTGCATTGAAACACACCGCCAAGACGACCGCCGCCCACACGGGGCCCGGTGTCCGTTCTGCGCTTGCGCGAGATGCAATAAGTCTCCTTAACATCGGGTGGCGCTAGTCTCGTGGCGCTAGTCCACCCCCCCCCCACACACTGCGCTGATTTGCTGGTTGAGTTCTAGCAGCACACAACCAATCAGAGGCTCCGATCCCCAGACGCCAACGCTTTCAGCCTTTGCATGTAGAATGGGAGCAGACAGCGTCGGCACGGCTCCAGAAGCTTCCAACGCAGCTGAACACACATAGCAGACCTGTTCCCCAGCGCGTCCGGGTCAGAGGGGGAGCAGGCCACCGGTTGGGCCGGTGGATAAATAAGGTAATAACGTTAGTCGCTTTTAATACAGACATCCACCATGTCTTAGCCGACAAACTCGTTGGGAACCAGTGGAAGGAACGAAGGAACGAAGCGCTGGATCATGTAGATGATCACACACGCACACAAACAATCTATTATAAATCTTTTATATAAAATAGAAACACTAAAATAGCATAATTTAAAAATTGCTAAACTATCGTCCGTTCTACTAGACACCACTAAATTCTACACATTACACCATTAAAATAATATGATCATTAATGTCTGTAAACGGTTACTTGTTTTACCAGTTTGCTAGTTATCTAATAGCTGCTTTGTAAATTAAAATTAACCAATATCGTTGTCTGCATATTGATAGTGGCATCCAACCAGAGAACTCAATACAGACTTTGAAGCACGCATAGAAAGAGTGTCAGCATAATCCAGAGAGATAAATGTTGCCGACATGTTATTTTCTAGTTTTTAAATGAAAACAAGCCTTATTTCTAAAATAGAAACCTAGCTTGACTCTTTACAAAATGTGTTACAAGAGGATTAAATTTAAGATTAAAAAAAATATATGTAGTATGTGTTGCATGACACCTTGTGTATTTCTTGTGAGGTTATAATTTGAGGTAAAGATTTTACTTTGGACTGAGAATGTGTGAACAGCATGTATTTTTTATTTTATTTAGCACCAACTTTACCTCGACTCACATGGAGAGGGGGCAGTGCAATAGATAATGGTGTCATCTGCATAGAGATGTATATTAGCATTTGCATGTTTGCAAATTTTATTTATATAAATGTTCAACAACAGTGGCCCTAGAATGGAGCCTTGTGGAACTCCAATTTTAATTTCATATAACACATGGAAGATAGTTCCATGAACCAACCAATAGCATTTGTGGACACCCCAATTTTACCCAGACACTTTAACAAAATGCTTTGATCCAATGCATCAAAAGCCTTTGAAAGTTCAATAAACAATCCTGCACATTGGCTTCACGTTGTAAAATGACATTCTTGTTTCAAAGTACAGTAAAGTGATCCTTTGCTTCCGGGTTACTTGTATTGTCATTTACAGTAGCACAATACATATTGTATTGGCAATCTAAAATCATTTAAAAGTTGCATCTTGAAGTCCCTGCTGATTCACGTCCCTACGCACACACACACACACACACACACACACACACACACACATGCACGCACGCATGCACACACACACGCACGCACACACACACACACACACATGCACGCACGCACGCACGCACGCATGCATGCACACTCACGTGTTGATAGGCTATTGCTAGTTATCTTAAGAGACCTGCTGGTTGATACTAATCCCTTTGAAGAAAAGAGGCTGAAGAGGAAGGGGTCAGATGGTGTGAGGCTGAAGAGGGCAGGGGTCGGGACTCAGGGGTAGGTGTGAGGCTGGGTAAGAGGCAGGGGTCGGTGTGAGGCTGGGTAAGAGGCAGGGGTCAGTGTGAGGCTGGGTAAGAGGCAGGGGTCAGTGTGAGGCTGAAGAGGCAGGGGTCGGTATGAGGCTGTAAGAGGAAGGGGTCGAGGTGAGGCTGAAGAGGCAGGGGTCG
>JAOPUD010000044.1:18511205-18521302 GCA_027122715.1 Trisopterus minutus
CACACCGCCGGCCCAGCGCACACCGCCGGCCCAGCGCACACCGCCGGCGCAGCGCACACCGCCGGCCCAACGCACACCGCTGGCGCAGCGCCAAAACCAACGCTCCCATTGTTTCCGACGGACAAGCCCACAGCCCGGTGTATGTTTTAATTGGAAAACGGGCTGCAGAGTAATCCCTGGGGCGGCAGCGGGCCTTCCTTCTCCGTCCCCTCAGAGCATTGTTCTGGCCACTGACAAGCTCACATTGCAATACCATATGGAACGCGTCCCTGCAGAGAAATACTACTTTTGGTAACTTCTAGTTTTTTCTTTACCTTTGGCTTGATCCTGGTCTGTAATTCAGTCAAACCAAGTCTTACTTTGAAAGCTCCTTACATACAATCTCACCTCATCTCCACCCAAATCTTTTAGATAACACTAAACTACACTACCGGTAGTCCAACACGTTCCTCTCTCCAGCTCTCACTCATGTTTCCACCGTTCTCTTCCTGCACCAATTCAACGAAAGACTTCTTCTGGAGGGGGACTTGGTGGGACACAGGGACAAAGAGTCTGGGTCAAACCAAAGGTTAAGAAAGAAGTAGTATACCTGTGTTAGAATATCATTTGAGCCTGTGGCCAGAACAAGCACAACAGAGGACATACATTGACGGGAGCTACTGCCTCAAGGGATTACATTGCAGACCATTTTTTGCAGATTATGGCTGCAGATTTTTCACTCAATACCGAACCAAACTCAAGAAGTGTTGTCAGCATTAGTCCATTAGACACAAATGATGAGAGAATATGGCCAGGCTCTTTTAGCGTCGTCATAGAGTCGTTACAAAAGCAGAAGGCCCAGCACAGCAACGTTTAAGAGACATGTACACATGGTATTAGCCTGGCTTCATATCGGTGGACAGGTGACATAGGAGCTATGGGGAGAATGGGACTGGACAACACGAAAGACTCTGTAGACCAGAAAACCACCTTGTACACAACTAGGGATTTGAGGGAACGAGGGATTTGAAATGCTTGTGTTGACAAGGCCAATGATCAATCATCAACATTAAGAAACACAATAGAACACTATAACATAAAGCTGTTTTATTCATCAAATTCAACTCAAATTCAACACAAATTGACACTTGACCCCTTGAGAAAATACTTTACTTTAATTTGTTTAAACAATGAAAGGATAGTTTGAGACACAAGACATATCTAGGAATCAATCATAAACAAAAGTGTTCAAGGGTTACCTCTTTTAGCATTTAAGGGAGCTGTAAAGAAACACCCTGTGTTCACAGCAGAAGTTGTTTCAACCAATATGTTAAAATAAACCCCTTGTGGTCACAGCAGTATTCAAAGTCTGATGAAACAGTGCTTAGCTGCCAAGTGAAGTGGTGTGGATAGGGCTGATTACAGTTAAACACAGGACATAGATGTCTCTGTATCAAAACAGTGATGTCACTGAAACACACAGCAGTGATGCCACTGTAACACAGCAGTGATGCCACTGTAACACAGCAGTGATGTCACTGTAGCACAGCAGTGATGTCACTGAAACACAGCAGTGATGTCACCGAAACACAGCAGTGATGTCACTGTAGCACACAGCAGTGAGGTCACTGAAACACAGCAGTGATGTCACTGTAACACAGCAGTGAGGTCACTGTAGCACAGCAGTGATGTCACTGAAACACAGCAGTGATGTCACTGAAACACAGCAGTGATGCCACTGAAACACAGCAGTGAGGTCACTGTAACACAGCAGTGATGTCACTGAAACACAGCAGTGATGTCACTGTAGCACAGCAGTGATGCCGTCTTCAAAACGTTCAGAGGTTCGGAAGCTCTTATGTGTCTTTGCTTAAACCTTCCCTTCTTCCAAAATAAGAGTGTTCAGTAATCGCCCCTCAGAGGTCCGTAGGCTATGACATAAAACATCTGTCCTTCAAGAAAACAGATTGTTGGTGAGACTAGACTCCGGAACAACAACAACTATTGATGCCGGCAGGGGCCTCTTTACGCTTCTTTGTTGTATTCACAGAGAACAGATGAATCAGTTATTAGAATTACTTGCGACGGTTGAACATGAGCAAGAATTTATCAGGTGATGTTTATAATTTTAAAGCTGTAATATATTGTAATGCAAATGTTAGAATGGGTGTTAAGTTCGCCTCTTAGTGCTTGCTGCAAGTTCACTTTAGTCTATCAGTGTAATGACAGCGAAATGGGCAGCCATTGTTCTGACGTGAACTTGGAGGACTCTTTACTTCCGGTAGCTTCCAGTAGCTTTACTTCCGCACAAAACTCTGAGCAAAAACTCAGACCCAACTTTCCTCCAAGCTTAAGGTCCAAACCTCTAAAACTCTGAGCGTTTTGAAGACGGCATGATGTCACTGAAACACACAGCAGTGATGGGAGGAAGAAAGTGTTTCCATTGTTGCCTTTTCCCACCCACTTACCAGGGTTAGGGTTCGGGTTATTGCTTCCACAATATAATCGAATGGACCAAACTAAAGATTGTGAAAGGTCATAATTATGACGAGGGTAAAGAGCAAACAGTCGAGATGCTGAGAATAACTGGGAGCCCGGTCACATGATTGGTTATGATGTCACTGAAGACAAGAACGACATCACAGCACAGTCTCAATGGTCATGGCTTTATATGATTCATGTTACCTCATAGACGTGAAAGGTGTCCATTCAGTCTGTCGAGTAGGGACAGATGTGAAACATGAACCTTTTTAAAGGGCTGTACAAAATAAATATGTATTTTGTTCATAAAGCTGAAATGTGTGTATTTACTACTGCAAAGCATTCCATCCCATGTCCATACCAACTAATGACCCTGAAGAGTTGTCTCATTAATACCATCTAAAGGTAGCACTCGATCTAGACAGACACAGTAGATCCTTTATGCTGTATCAATGTCCTGTGAATAATCAAGCAGAGCTCAGCATCACAGCATTAGTGCATCAGTTGATAGCCAACAAAGATAGAGTTGCCATGGCTCCCACAGGCAGCAGCTCCTGCTGTGTGAAGAGCCATACGGGATGGGTTGGCGCTGGACCCCCTGTGTGAAGGCACCCGTTCAGTGATCAGTTGGTGCTATACTTGGTGCTATCAGACAATAACATTTGCAGATAAATGCTTCAATTAAGGCAATGGAGCTTTGGTTTGGGTTAAGGCCAGAAGAATACTGCGATGTTGGTGCTGCTTAATCTGAGTATTAATCTGTGCATTTGTATTCCTGTCCGGTGTTGGTTTGCTGTCTGTTGTTAAAATCAGCAACTGAGAAACAATTGCTCTGTGGCTGGAACAAGTGTAACTTTTCAGTGAAGAACTTTTTTTGATAAGATATATTGTATTTTATTAAGTATGAAAAAATGTGCTTCATGCCATGTGAGGTACTATACTGGCTGTGAGGCTTACAAATGAACCCAGTTCAGAAACACGGAGGGAATACTGAAGTCTGATGAGTCAGTCAGAGCAGAGGACAGCCGTGACCAGGAATGATGTGAGCGTCAGCACGCTCCAAGGTTGTGTCCAGGGTTAGCGTTGGGTGTACGTCCACACAGTATAAGGGTCCCTTGACGTCACGTTACTGCCATTACACTTTGTGCATTTTGAGTCTGCTCCCGTCTCTCTTACACACACACACACACGCATGCACACACGCATGCACACACGCACGCACGCATGCATGCACACACGCACGCACGCATGCACACACGCATGCACGCACGCACGCACGCACGCACGCACGCACGCACGCACAGTCACACACACACACAACACACAACACACTACTCTAATCTACTGCTCTGTTGAAACTAAAGAGCATTTATAGCACTGACCTCTGACTAAAGGAAAAGAATGGCCAAATATAGAATAAAAACAGGGAATAGGGAAAGTGGCCATGGAAGAGCGTAAGGAAAAAGAAAGCAAATGGGCCCTCGGCATGGCGTTACCGTGTGTAGTTAGAGCTCTGCAGTTGGTCTGTGGAGTGCACAGTGGCACAGGGTAAACACTGACTACAGCCCTGCTCCAGACTGTCAGCCAGGCTGACTGATGGCCCGGCTAACTGCTTCAATGAGCAGGTAATAGAGTGTCTTGCAATGGAATTGACTTTGCTGTCTGGGGTGACTGACTGATTGCCCCCTGACTGAATGACTGGGTCTCAGGCTGAGTGACAGGGACTGTTGGACTGTCGCTGGTTGACTAGGGTGGTGCTTACTGGCTCTGAGACTGGTTGACTAGAGCTTTCAGGCTGATTGACTAGAGCTCTCAGGCTAGCTGACTAAAGCTCTCAGGCTAGCTGACTAGAGCTCACAGGCTAGCTGAATAAAGCTCTGAGGCTAGCTGACTAGAGCTCTCAGGCTGGGTGACTAGAGCAGAGCTAACTAGAGCTCTCAGGCTAGGTGAATAGAGCGCTCAGGCTGGAGGACTAGAGCTCTCAGGCTACGTGAATAGAGCTCTCGGGCTGGAGGACTAGAGCTCTTAGGTGGGGTGACTGGAGTTCTCAGGCTGGGTGACTAGAGCAGAGCTAACTAGAGCTCTCAGGCTAGGTGAATAGAGCACTCAGGCTGGAGGACTAGAGCTCTCAGGCTAGGTGAATAGAGCTCTCAGGCTGGAGGACTAGACCTCCTGGGTGGGGTGACTAGAGCTCTCAGGCTGGAGGACTAGAGCTCCCTGGCTGGATGAATAGAGCTTTCAGGCTAGCTGACTAGAGCTCTAAGGCTAGCTGACTAAAGCAGGGCTAAATCAGGTGCTCAAGCTGAATGCCTAGAGTTCTCAGGCTGGATTGGGTTGGGCCAATGATTCTGGTACACTGGTTGTCAGCTATCAAAAGTATTTTGATAAGAGTATTTTTTTCAAATAGCATAAACACACACACCATCTCACACATTATATATTTGTAAATTAATTCACCCTTTCTATTTCCCACTGTGGCAATATGGTGCAAAACCTGGGTATAAAATGTATACATTTTGCTAATACTGTGGGACTGCATTGCTGCGGAATCCATTGGATTCTTTTCCATTTCCTGAAATCCACGCCATACACCTCGCTCAGTGGTGACCCACAAGGTGTGGCCTGGAGCCAAAGCAAAGTCTGCTTTACTGAGTGTGGCCGAGGGGGGGGGGCGGGGGCCCCCGCGTCAGAGTCAGCAGGATGGGGTAGTGGATGTTGTCGTCGTATGCGTCCTTGCCTTCTCCCTGCATCTGGAACACACACAGGGTGCAGGACGTTGAGCAGCTCACACACAACAGGGTTAGGGTTAGGGGTTGGTCAGTGATATTCAACCAGCTCACACACAACAGGGATAGGGTTAGGGGCTGGTCACTGATATTCAACCAGCTCACACACAACAGGGTTAGGGTTAGGGGCTGGTCAGTGATATTCAACCAGCTCAAACACAACAGGGTTAGGGTTAGGGGTTGGTCAGTGATATTCAACCAGCTCACACACAACAGGGTTAGGGTTAGGGGTTGGTCAGTGATATTCAACCAGCTCAAGCACCACATTACACATCAGGCAAATACAAGGCCTTTGCTGTATATTACCGCTGTTTTCAATTCTAACACATCCAATGTTTTGATTAGAAATTTTTTAGGGGGAAATGTACAGTAAATACAAGTTAAGTAAATAAAAATAGGATGAATTCATAATCTTCACAATCTTGTCAATGTTACTAAAATAATAGCATAATTCAGATAACCTGGTGTGAAATGCTGTTGTTGCCAGCACTTGGGTAGTAGTTATTATATATTATTATAATGTGAATTTTGACCTGGCATTTAAAAGTATATTGAAATGTATCAGTTTTACACAATAGGCAAATTACAAAGTACCCTCCCTCAACCTAAAGCCGAACTGAAATTCAATTAAACTGGAGACATCTGGATGAATCATAAAATGTTTAAATCACTGTTTGGAAGTTTATCCCCCAACATTAATAAGCAACATAATAACTAACTGTGTGGCCAATGGCTTTTTAAAACCCAAAACAACTGCCAACAAACCGAATAGTGAAGTAATACACTAACCCAATGAAGTGTGTTTGAAGACTTTTCATTTGAGAAAAGGAAAGATTGTGTAAACGCACACGCACACACGCACGCATGCACGCACGCACGCACGCACGCACGCACGCACGCACGCACGCACGCACGCACGCACGCACACATCCACACGCACACACACACACACACACACGCACACACACACACACACACACACACACACACACGCGCGCACACACGCACGCGCACACACGCACGCACGCACGCAAGCACGCACGCAAGCACGCACGCACGCACACGCACGCACACGCGCACGCGCACACACGCACACACACACACACACACACACACACACACAGAGTTGTGGAGCACAGGTGAATGGCCATGGAATCTTCAGAGGGCTTCATAAAGAAGGCCTCACTCTGTCCACTGAGACGGGGAGGCACTGTTCGCTGCAGAGGAGCAGGTGTGTGTGTGAGTACAACTGTGTTCTTAACAAGCTTATGTTGAAGTTCATAAAATCTAACTGTAATCTACAATATGTGCTCCAAGTGACCGGTGGCACATATGGCCTTATCTACTATATATACTGCATATTTATAACTACAAACTATCTACTATCAGCTACAGGTGATTTGAAAATTATATTTAAGAATTATTTTAAAAATATGCAAAGGATCAAATAGAGCTTCCCTGAGGTGGTAGTGAACCCCAAATCCATTTTAATGCGGTAACACATTTTATATGATCGTCAACATAGTAATTTATGCCCATTTGTCACTGTTACACTTTTAATAAGGCGGTAACTAAGAACACACTGAGGCCCTGCTCTGGCCTGGAGAGGCGTGTGGGAGATGGGAGCTCTGTCTGGGCACTGGTAGATACTGATGACGGTGTCCAAGAAAGGTCTGAGCTTCTTGGACACTTCTAATGTAAGGCCACTGTGTTTGTGTGTGTGGTACTCTGGGCAGCGGTTGAGGTTGATGTCCGTGTCTGAGGAAGGATTAAGCTTCTCAAACACTAACAGTGTGTCGCCTGTGAGGCACATTCAAATAAAAAAAAATAAAAAAGGTATCACTCATTCAAAAATCCCTTTTCGGACATGGCCCCCAATGACCACCCATGGTGGTTGAAGGTCCTGTGACTGTTTCTGTCCCCGGGTCACAACATGCTCCAAGCGGCGGAAAGGGGACTACACCTCTGTCTTCCTCTCATTCACTGCCTGCCAAACAACTGGCACACAGCAGCTCTGCCTCTCAGACATCAGGTATGTTGTGAGGAGGGTTTATTCTAGCTCGCTCTGACAATCCCCTCTGGGAGGAATCTGTTCTCCTTCCAAAGGTACAGGCTGCCCGGGTTAGGTGCAATAGGTAACAATGTTCTTATATTCCGAGTGCAATAAATGCACTTAAGTGTTGAAGCTTGACGGCACTTTCAAACAGCACTAAAATGCTTTATTTTTGGAGAATTTAAATGGATTTTAATGACCCTTTTATTAACCAACAGTGGTATTTTATGTATTTAATTGTATTGGTTGAATTTGATCAGGTTGTTTTCTCTCTTGTCTGTTTATATGTTGTATTTGTGTCTTTACCACTGCTCTCAACCAATTTCCCTTTTGGGACAAATAAAGTACTGAACTGAACTGAACTGACCCCCTCCAGGGCTCTTTATGGTCCCACGTTCACGCTGCGCAAGGACCACGCAGACGCTTCGACGTAGTGGTGGATGTTTCTGGTCCTTAGGTTTTAGTGAGTGGACACTCTCAGCCCTTGCGTCTGCGTCGCCTCGATGGAAGGTGGCCATCTTTGGGAGGCCCACGTCAGTCCCTTGCGGTGGACACAAGGAGGGTCTGCACAGGCGTAAGGGGTCCGTAACCCCCTTGCATTGCGTGAACGTGGGATCATGATCAGCCCTTAAGGCTGGCAGCTCCACAAAATACATCAGCAGACCATGCTGTCTCTCTGGTAACACCCCCACACCTCTCGTCCTGACAGGCCATGGGGGGGCTGTGGGAAATGGCTGTTTATTGATTACAGGTCAGCCTTCAACACCAACGTCCTCACCCCATTGGCTGATTGAGCTGGAGACCACACCCCTGTGTGCCAGACCCTGGACCTGCTGACCGCCAGGCCCTGGTGGCTCAGGGAGGACACACACACACCCTTTTGGATTCAAGGGAACTCTAATGCGCTCGCACACGCGCACACACACACACACACACACGCAGAGATACATATAGTGAATACACATATATACATTTTTCAATTTTATTGAAGTTTTAAAACTTTCATCTTTTCTACAAATCCAGACCCCTTTGCAAATAGTAAATGGTAAAAGGTCCTAATTTATATAGCGCTTTAATCCAAAGTGCTTTACAGTGTTGACTGACATTCACCCATCCATTCACACATTCACACACCGACGGCGGAGTCAACCACGCAGGGCGACAGCCAGCTCCTCAGGAGCGCTTAGGTTGTTTTTATTTTATTTTATTGTAAACAATGCTACTGTTAGTTGTCGCTATTTTTGCACAATCATTGCCCCTTTATAGTAAGTAAGTAAGTAAAATTTATTTATAAAGCACATTTCACACAGCTTTCACTGACCAAAGTGCTTTATTCACTGTACATATGTACGTCATAGTGTATGTATATTTTAATAATATGAATACCATAGTGCTGTATCTGTTTTTGTGTTTTTGCAGAAATGTTACACATCATGCCTTTAGTATAGTAACACAAATTAAATGTGTTTGAAGAACATTCATGTGAGAAAAAGAGAGACTGTGTACAATACATGTGTGTGCGTTCAATGAGATTTACTACTGTGGGCCAGTAAGTTGTTTATGAGTGTGAAATATCAGCAACGCTTTGAACTCATGCTCTGCTGCTCCCAACTCTGGCCTGAGGAGGGACACAGAGGGGAGTGAGACGGGGTGAGAGGAGGGACACAGAGGGGAGTGAGACGGGGTGAGAGGAGGGACACAGAGGGGAGGGAGACGGGGTGAGAGGAGGGACACAGAGGGGAGTGAGAGGGGGATGAGAGGAGGGACACACAGGGGAGTGAGACGGGGTGAGAGGAGGGACACACAGGGGAGTGAGATGGGGTGAGAGGAGGGCCTTTGCTGAGGACCTGAGCTAACGATCTGAGACTAACAACAACACGGCTAGCTCTAATACACAGCCAGCTTGCCTGTGCTGATCAGCTCACCCCAAAGTCAGACTCTCCGTGGCTGAGTCTGTGGTCCCCATTTGTCCTTGGCCTAAGCATGCTCTCCAGCCTGCGGCCCTCACCTCCAAGGTCAAGAATTGCGTCCGGAGGCTTTATTTCAGTTTCTCATACTGTAATCACTGTACTGTCCTTTCACTGATGCAGAACATTAACCTGCACTACCAACGGATATAGCGTCCCATTCAGAGGGGCTCTGTCCGCCCTCTCTGACTATGCTAACCCGTCCTGAGGGAACCTTCAGGATTCAGGGTTCAACCTGCACCATACTGTACCATCATTTGGGTTTAAAGAGACAATCAATTCTGAGATTTGAATTTGCAATGTAATAATTTGGGTCAAAGCGCCCGGTGGCTCACCTTGTAGAGCGCGTACCAAGGTCTAGTCCTCGTCACAGCGGCCCGGGTTCGATTCCTGCCCGTGGTCCTTAGCTGCATGTCCTCCCCTCTACCTCCCATACCCTCCTGTCTATCTCACTCTAGAATAACATGCAAAAATACATTTTAAATAAAAAATGTAAAAAGTGTCCATCAATGCAGGTCTTCAGCCTACTTGCTACTGTCCCTGTGGGGCGCTGTAGGGAGGGTACTCTGCTCACACAGAGCCCCTGCACTCTGCCCCCTGGGCATCAACAATCCAAACGTTAAAGACCTACACATAATCAGCGTAAAAACAGTCAACAAATGCCGTGAACATTACGTATTTGGTTCAGACTGGCAGGCACAGTTCACCCATGGTGATGGACATGTGGGGTTTGGTGGAGGGAGGGGGGAGGGTTAGAGAGAGAGAGAGAGAGAGAGAGAGAGAGAGAGAGAGAGAGAGAGAGAGAGAGAGAGAGAGAGAGAGGGGGGGAGA